>OZ005680.1:63027580-63627580 GCA_963930675.1 Gnaphalium uliginosum
AATACACTCATGCGTGTTACCAACATAAGATTTATGCTATTAAAACTATCAACAGATCATTTAGATTCATTCTTGACTCTGTGTTAGCCTTGAGTCTATAATTATTGGTTTTCTAATTATCACACCTATTAGGTTAAATTAATTGTTATGCCTCTTAACCTATTACCGGTTACAGTCTCAAGCCACAATTAATTAATAAATTACTTAATTGTAAATAATCAATTAAATCATACAAACGTTAGTTCTAGCATAAGTCTTTTGATCACGTTAAGTAACAATTAATAAACTCACAATCGATATGGATCTTCAAATAAACTCAATAACCATTCATAATTAAGATCAATATAAACATATAATGAAACCTTTATCCAAAAATCATTCATCCAAGTAAATACAAATGGCCTATAATTTTTTATAATTTTTTGGAATGAGAAAACGAATGGCCTATTTGTAGATTTTTGAACCGCGAATCCAACCGCCGGTTGGAATGGTCAATCGCCGATTAGAATGTTCAACCGGCGGGTGGGTTGGATTTTAACCTGATAACCCGGTTGCTGACCCGCGCGTTTAACCGCATTCCGTATTTAGCTCCAACCGCCGGCTGAAAGCTTCAACCGCCGGTTGGATGTGAATTCCAGAATCTTCCTTTTTTTTTGGGCTGGGCTCTTCTTGAGCTTCATCTTCTAATCTTCAATCCGGATTTCCTCTCTAATTTAGCCCATTTCTTTTTATCTTTTGGGCTTTTGTCTTCTCTTCAAGTCCAATAATTTTGGGTCTTCAATCTTTTCTTCTTTTTCCTCAGTCTTGGGACGGTTTTCATTCATTTTCTTCGTTTCTTTATTTAAATGACCTTTTTGCAAATATAAACGAAATCAGTAGCATTTATAATTAAATTGCAATAAAAAGGCTTAGAAATAAGGAAATATTATTATATAAAGATGACATTATTTGATGCTATCAAATATCCCCACACTTAAGTTCTGCTTGTCCTCAAGTAGATTTCTGATATAAACCAAACTATAATTTTTCTCTCCCATAAGATATTGGACATATCACTTAGTTCACGAATATCTTTTGAACTATTCTGAGATCATATTAAACAATATACTATTAATTAGGAACAATTTAAACATATCAAGATTTGTTGATATAAATCCTTATTAAACCTTACTAAACACTTTTAAACACAAAATTTCTAATTTTTGACATTTCAAGATGATTATCGATATTATAATCCTCTATAAACTTTCTATACTCCAGCTCAAGAATAACACTTTATTATTATTATGAATATAACTAATGCATCCCACAATTGATATACCCCTATAATCAAGTCATGATCATATTTCGATATAATGGATGAGTAATTGAAAAATCATTTTTTTTAAGAGTTAAGACATTGGTGACAGGTCTGTACCTCAGTAAAACAGAGCGAGATAACTTAACTCATTTTTAGAAGTGTAACCCTTCTCACAGATTTTAGTCAAGACAGCGGTGACAGATCTGTACCTCAGTACAACAGAGCGACATAACTTGACTAACCTTTATATTCTTTTAAGCAAATTTTGCTTTTCTTTATATATATTTTTTTCTTAGATATTCTTTTAAATGATTTCAATTTAAATTTAAACCCCAAAATTATAGAATATGACATGATATCATACAGAAATTAAGACTATATAGGCATATATCAATTTGTGTTCCTCAAAGAGTTATATTCAAGTTAGATTATTACTTCATAAAATTCAAAAAATTTTGTATAGAAAGTCTATCAATACATTATATAATGAAGATGTTTAACACTTTTTGCGTAAAATTTAGAAACATTGGATTTAATCATGTTTAGCGGCCTATCAACATATCAAAAATAGCATTTAAGAATTCCATTTTATATGTATATTTCTAATGTACAATCATCTCTCAAAAATAGTATCGCGAAATTTTATGTAATATGACAAAGATTTTATAGTTAGCTTTTATAAGGACAAATAAAACTTTTTATTTCTTTTCGATTCCCAAAAGAAATTAGAACGAAAAAACTCCCCTGAATGTGCAATACTGCTCGCTAGATCTGATCGGAAATATACAACAGCTCACTTCCGTTGGCAATCACGATTGCATTTAGCGTATGCAATAAGCCTTTAAACCCCTCGGTATCCCGAGTGGACGAAGTGCTTATGATATTTGTTAAACAGCTCATCAGAGGCGTCGGTTCCTTTGAGAGCTTATGATATTCGTTAAAGTTAAGGAGGAAGTGCGATACTGTTCAAATTTTCGATTTGATTCGACTATTTTAACTTTTGCATCTGCTAACTCCTTTTATTTAACGGAAAGTTGTTTAGTTAAGTCTTCTAAGTGCTCATAAAGTAATTCAATCTTTAGTGATTGTTCATTAATTTCGTCTTTTAATGCAGTCATATCTTTAGCATCGGACTTACTTTTATTTGCTATTTCTGTTTTGCTCTCTTGAAGATAGTTATTCACATCTTTTAAAGATTTAATTTGAGCTGTCATGTTAGTGTTTGATCCTACTACTATGTCCACTCTATCCTTCATGTCTAAATACGAATTACATACATCAGAAATAGAAATTATATCTAAACATACCTTTTGCTTGTCAGTCTTCAAATTGGCCATCTTTGCAGAAAAGTCTTCAGTGCTCATATTTCTTGTAGATTCCATGTTTAGAACCTCTGATCCTATTTCCTTATCTTTGGACGACGATTCCTGACATCTAGAAGCTGCAGTAGAGTAATTGGTAGGAAGATAGTCATTCCCTTGACTTCCTTCCTCAGTGGTTTTGCTGTCATCTACTTCTGCCATAAAAGCTTGAGCCGGCTTCTCAGATCCTTCCGAATAGGCACTCCAATCATATGACCCATCCACTTGCTGAATTATCAGTGCCTTTGAACTTAAATTGTTCCCAGACCCTTGGTTGTTCTGAAAGTTTTGATGCTTTGGAGTATTTCTTTGATCAGTCTTAGGTCTCTGACACTCTCGAGCAAAATGTCCAAAACCTTGACAGTTATAACATTTTACTTTAGATTTGTCGAAACCAGTTTTCCCTCCAACTAGCTTCCTACCCGTTCTGTTCATGAATCTTTTAACTCTTCTAGATATCATGTCCAATTTCCATTGTAGATCCATTTCCTCGAGATCATCTTGATCCAGTTGATCATAATCTTCATCCCAGAGAGCAGGATCGTTTATCTTACCTTGAATGTAGTTTTCATATGAAGCTACAAACGAGGCAAGAACAACCAGTTGTTCCTTAGCAGATTTCACACTCATAGGCATTTTCTTGTGTTCCTGAGTGGACTTCACTGATTGGGGACTTTTACCTTTGTCTGCCCCACCTGTTGCAATAAACCCAATGCATTCATTTCCCCTGAGAAGAAAGCAGTAGTGTCACTTGAAGTAGAACGAGAAGTTGATGTTTTTTCATAATAGACTCCCGGATCTTGAACCTGTTCAGCTCCCATCTCCTTCTTCTTCTGTTGAAAGTTATAGCTCTAAGCTTGTCAATAACTTCTTCAAGTGTCAAAGCTAGATATTTAGTCTCATCATTTTTGATCAAGAGACAATAGTATTCCCACTTTTGAGGTAATGCCTCTAAAATCTTATCAGCTTTCTCCGTATCAGTGTACACCACCTCATGATTCTCCAGTTCAATCATTAAATGGTAATACCTAGTGATGGTATCTTCTAAGGTTTCACCTTTAGTATGTTTGAAGACGACAAACTGTTGCTTGAGTAACTCAGTTCGCCCTTTCTTTACTTGAGGATTTCCCTCATATCTCCTCTCCAAAACTTCCCAGAGCTCCTTTGAGGTCTTATAGCTCCTGAAAGTATGAAGGATTTCCTGAGGCAAACACATTTTGATACTCGATAACGCTTTGTTTACGGCTTCATACATGCGCTTATCTTCCTCCTTCATCTGCAAATAGGAGTAGACTCTTTTTCTTCCGTCCACTTCCTGAGTAGGTGGAACATATCCATCAATGATACAAATCCACATCTTTATGTCATGGAACCGATAGAAGGACTCAAATCTATCTTTCCACCAATAGTAATCTTCAATTTTCAGCATCTTAGGAGGTGAGTTCGCTTTGCCCACCTCATGATCCATTTCGATCATCCTACTCAAAGAAGACATTGTTAGTAGACAAAGACAAATAAAATAAAATTTAAGAAAAGTAACAAAAACTGATTAAGCAGTGAGCTGAGCGAATACAACGAATGTTCGCCAAACAGGTTGAAAGTTCGCTCGAACAAAAGGAATGATCGCCGAACTACAGTAAACCTGAACAATAGTAAGTTTGCCCGAACACAAGAGATGATCGCCGAACAGTAGTCAATCGAGAACCTTCGTCCGAACTTGTAGTCAACAAACACAGGGAATGTTCGCTTAGTGAAGTTCGCAAAGGAGACTTAGCGAACTTGAGATAAGTTCGCTTACAAATTCGCAGGTGGTTCGCCCGAACACTCAGATTAGCGAACTTTGTGCAAAGTTCGCCCAAAAACCCTAATGTTCGCTAAACACGCTGTTAACCCCTAAGTTCGACAATTTACGATCAAAACTTCGTCCAAACCCTAAGATACGAACGATTGAAGATCCTAACTGTCCAGAACTAATATTTAACGCTAAAACTCAAAGCTTTGAAGTCTAATAATGCTAATTTGTGTTGTTTTTGTCGATTTATAACCCCGAACCAAATCGCCAAGGATAATATGCTCTGATACCAATTGTAAGCCCCTGATAACGTTCAATCAACACAAAACAATAATCTAAAACAATAAACGATTCAAATAAACACAAGCAATAATATCAAACGCAAATCTCTTATTTATTATAACTCAATTACAATAAATCCCAGACACACGTTCGTTGCTCTGCTCTTTAATTCGTAAACCACACTTACACGTTCGTCCACAACTTCTACTAAACCTAAACTGAACATACGTATATATAATATGTCAAGTTCGCCGGACTGGGCCTGGCGAACTTGTCTATGTTCGCTGGCCCACTGATTCATACAATAGTTCGCCAATTACACATGTTCGCTAAACACTAGATCGTTGGCTTATAAGTTCGCCAAATATAAAACACTTACAATATTAATTCGAATTCAATTCTAGAATCCTATTGTCACCTAACTTGTACCAACAAGCTATAAATAGGAGATCATGTATAAATAATTCAATCAAACAAATTATTATTCGTAATTTGTCATGGTATAAGAGCTAAGGCCCTAAACACAAAATCGACTAGAAAAATCATCCTCCAGTTGCTGGCTATTCTCCGATGAACCAGGGGATCTCGTTCTTTTGTTTTCTTATTTCATCTAAAATAAGTGGGTTTAAATAATCCCATTTTATTGACTATTCTAACATCTTCTCATCTTCACTTTTATTTTACTTACTGATCTTTAACTCTCTTCATAAAATTAAGTATGAGTGTTACTTTTGTTTGGTGACATAAGGCTTAACTCGATTAGCTATCGTTGTTCTTGTTTAAATCCGGTTGTTCATTATTTTGTTTTAAAATCTTCTTTTCACAAAATCGTTATAAGTACCGGTTTCACATTTGTGCTTTTTTTACTCGAGTAAATGACGTTAAGGTTCTCCATAACTCCATGTAGTTAGAACCCGGTATGTTTAGTGTTTACTAACTCATAATCGGAGTATTGTGCCCTTGACCGATTAAAGCTATAACTTGTTATTGTAACTTAGATATCTGGTTATTTGAACGTAAAACTACTAGATGTGTTATCATGGCATTTAATACTTGTAGATCTGTTCGATATGTATGAAGTTATCACACGTATATCTGAAGTCATAGTTGTTATTATATTTAAAGAAATAGAACATTGTTTTTGATTGGTTTCAGTGACATAAATGTTGATATTGGGTGACATTCGAGTTCTTGAGTCCCAAAAATAAGACTAACTACTCGATAATTTGGCTGAATCCGACTCCAATTTAATTCATTTTGCCGGATCCGACCCAGGGCCCGAGTTTACCGGTAATCTTATACATATGAACCCCTCTCTCACGACTATCATCAAGCCATGACTATTTTTTATTGGAGACCCACTTTTCACCACATCCTTCCACCATAAATATGTTGTATAGAAGATCATAAGGACTAGTTAGTGTGTTAAATCCTTACATCCTCATGCTAAACCTAGAGAGCATTATACAGAGCTAGGCTCAGAATCAGATACATTTATTTTGTACGGATACGTGGAGGCTTTCATGGACTAGGAGCTCAATATACGATGTTGTTGTTATTGGTTTGTGACTCATATTGCTTCTCATCAAGGTTTTCAAGTTTAACTTTCAATAGGTTAATAGTGAATCTTGTGACAGTAGTTGTCTTTTTAGTTCTCATATAGATTATTAGTGATGTTGGTCCCTAGCCCTATAATAGTTCTAACTCATCTCTTTTTCTATCAACTTTAATATCTTTTTTTTGCTTTTTTTCCTTTAATTCTGCTGCATGTTCATTTGTAGCTAACTTCTCATGCAGTTCATCGATAGTATTTAGTTTACTCTCAGTTCTCTGGCATGAAGTGTTTCCATTTCCTCATGAATTGCAGCAATTGCTTTGTTCTGATCCTACTCAGCTTTGGCATTTTGAAGACTATATGTCATTATGCATTTCCTTAACATTTGTTTTGACACCTGAATTCTTGCGATTCCAGTTACGCATGTTCAAGTTGTAGCTCATAATCTTGACACTTGGCTAATTCATTTTCAGATTTCTCTTTAA
Source organism: Gnaphalium uliginosum (assembly GCA_963930675.1). Classification (NCBI taxonomy): domain Eukaryota; kingdom Viridiplantae; phylum Streptophyta; class Magnoliopsida; order Asterales; family Asteraceae; genus Gnaphalium; species Gnaphalium uliginosum. The sequence continues at coordinate 63,034,356 of OZ005680.1, forward strand.
ACTCCTATAGAGCATTATTAGCAATCTTCTTTTCTTCATTCAACTGCTATGTTGCTTCTTCAGTTTCTCAAGTGCTATTGAACTTTGTTGCATACTATTGGATAGGTTTTTGTTCCATGCATTAATTTGATCATTTCTTACATTCGAATCCTGATTTCTACTCTTTTAAGTCCTCATTTTGTTTATGCAATCAAAATCTTCCATAATGATAGTTATGTATCAACCAAGGATCACACGGTTGAACGAGCGGTAGACTCAAAGATTATAGCTAATTCATATTGAACACAACATAGTACATTTTCAAAAGGGGACCGAATCTGAACAGGGAATGTGATCAAATTGTAAACCGAAAACCCTTGAAAGTGTTTTTCGAATTTTAAAACTGTAGAGGGAAGTCTAGGTTTTGGGTTTATTTCTAATTGAAGATTGGATTTGAATGAAAAAAAATTCTAGGCACCTGTTTATAAGGATAACCCCAACTAGTTTACTTATATGAATCTAATTTATATCTACAATATAAACCCTTAAGTTTAATCTTTATTAAACTAACTCAAATATTAATTGCAATAGGACGTTTAAGTTCAATCAAATTAAACTAGTTAATTATTTATATTTATAAACTTAATTATAAATAAATTCTTAATATTAATATTTACTAAATAAATAATAATAACATTTTATTGTATTAATAAAACTAAATATATTAACTTTATTTATGATCACATAAAATAAATGACTTGTTACTTTATTTGACACATCAAGTAACATTAACGTTATATTTAATATTCGTTCTCTCGATTTCGCTTAAATGAATAATTTATTAATAATATCAAATATTATCAATCTCATTGATACCTTTACATTACTTGTTCGGTTTGTGCTCACTAGTATGACCCTGAACCTAGCTGTAACGTTTATTCTTATGTTGATGCACGTAATCCTTTTAGTTTACATGTCAGATGATTTGCTTCATGTACATGATTAAGATGCGAAGGGAGTTGGCATGTTGGATTACATGTTTGCCGCTTAAAGAATAAGATATATGAGAGCCAAAACCGGAGAAAGGATTTATTGACATATTTTAACCTGTCAAATTTAATATGATCTAAAATTGTGAACTGACTAGACAAAACTGATATCTGTATTACATGTTTCCGGCCGTTTCAACAACATTGTTGTACAAAATGAAATATGTACGTTATCTGAATTTTTGGCGTCGTTTTCGCCGAAACTCTGTATTGGGGCCGTTTCTGACATGGACGACGGTATAACTGAACCTAGAAGATGGTTTGAGTGTTTGATTTGCGATTGGAGGATCTAGGACCTTGTTTTGGTGTTTGAGTTTTCAATATGAGGAAGGTATACCAGTGGAGGAAGAAGGTGGATGTGGTGGATACGAATTTGATGAGAATGAACAATTGGTTAGGGTTAGGTGTTTATATCTATCTAAAACTTTATACATCTTTTTAGTTAATGTAATTCCCTTCATATAGTGGCTATCGGAAAATCCTATGGGATGCCGTAAATGTGAATACAGTAGATAAACCGGTCAAGCTTTAATTTGTTCCAATGTATTTACGTGTTTATAAATATATAAATATAATCTTAATATAAATAAATAAATATAATATAGGAAACACCTGATGATGTCATTAAATTTTCAATCAACCGGTAAAGTTATTTAATTTTGACAAATTAACTAAAATTTAAGAATTGACGACATCATCATCATAATTATAAATATATAACAATTACTCAATCTTATTTTATTTATCAACTTCCCGGCATATATCATATTAATTAATTATATATGTATATATATATATTCTTTAATAATAAAACGTATAGATATTTCGTGTATATCCTAAAACTCCTTTTATTAATCTCTACTTAATTTTCTAAAATCGCAATTATATTATTTTTTAGTTATTGAGTCACTAGCTTGATTGACGGTTAATGGTTCTTTCCTTTCATATATATTTTTTGGATTTTGCTATTTGTAGCCCTAAAGCTATGTTTAAAGATTAATTTGTGCAAAATTCAGTGGTACATTAAGTTTGTTGAGAACATTATATTCAGCGGGTGGTTGGTTATTATAAGGGTACAAACAATTTATGCATGTCTGAATTTCCTATTCATTACATCTTTTATGGGGTGTAGAGCATTGGGTAAGCGGGTACAAGATCGAAAAGAATGTGTTGCATGGAAAAGTAACCCTAAGGGCTATATTTAGCATTTTTCATATTCTTTTTATCAAATATACTAGGATTTTTCTAAACATAGCTCTTAGAGCTGTCGTTAATGTGTTTAAAAGTGTTGTACCTGACAGTTATATATTAATTCTAGGGGGCAATTATTTTTTATTGTACAATACTTTTAAGCGTGTTAAAATCAGCCCTAATGGTTGTGTTTAGCAAAATCCAAAATACTTTTTATCAGGAATTGATGACTTATGTAACTTGGTTTTTTTTCCGAAATATTCATGTTCAATTATGTTTAAGAAAATTTTGTTACTACTTATTACTACTATTGATGGTTGTCATATCAATCAGTTCCTATTGCCTAAAGGACGTTACAATTTCATGCAACTTCTAGGGTCAATGTTGCCTTTTTTGCAAATATCTATGATTTTTTTTTGTTTGATTTATGATTGTCGTACATGGAGGAGGTGTTCGAGAATCGACTTTCAGGTTTGCTAAGTTTCCGATTCAATTTGATTTGGGTTAATTAGGAATTTATATATATTTAATAATCTTAATAAATATAATATATTAAACCTGATGTCATCAATCAATTAGTTAATTAAGTTGCTCCTTTTTACATAATTTTAAAGATAAAATCCCTTAAATAATTCAATTTTATTAAAAAAGATTTAAATAATTAATAATATTAAATAAATCAAAACAAACAAAAAGTAAAAAATAGAAGAGAAATCATCGTTTGATACTAAAGTCGACGAGTTGTACGAAATTGAACTTTGATTTTTTTAAATCAAACAACTACTCTATGCATATTTTTAAAAGATATAGATAATTACATTATTAGTATCATATTAGTAATATCAGAATTATATTATATTTTAATTATATTCTAATTTGTACATTGAAAAAGAAGGTTGTTTTAATAATATATACGGGTTAGTAGCCATCGTGTAATAAATAAAATTTAATACGTATTATTATAATAAATTTATATTATACCGTTACAATTCATAGATGTACTTATGAATGAAACTTAATTTACTTATTAAGGATTATATTTATAGATAATGTTTAAATATTTTTATAGTGTTTATTGAAAGTGTTTACAACTTTACATCTTTTATATTGTATGTATTCAACTTTAAAACTTCTATTGTGTGTATTCAAATTTTAATATGTATGTTGTATGTATTTAACTTATTATTGTACGAACTTAAAAATAAAACATCAATTTATTTAGCAAAAAATATGAAAAATAAAAATACAGTAGTATTTTAAGACTTAGATACGTATCACGGGAGGTTTGAAGTTAGATGTGTACAATAGTAAAAGTTAGTGAAATTAGCTTTGGCAAATTCATACGTTGAATATACACACGAGTTTGAATATAAAATCAATTACAAATTCAAAAGCCCGTGTATATACACGGGTTTGAAATCTAGTATATATATATACACTAGGCAAGCGTTGGGGGTGGTGCTAAGAACCAATATTTTAAAATCCGGATCGACCCGGCCCATCAACCCAGTTCAACCGCGACCCGGACAAGGCTATGGGTCAAAGATGACCGGTTTTGACGAGATTTTAGCTCGGTTTGACCTGGCGGGTTTTCCGGTTTGATCGAAAACCCGGTAACCCGGTTTAGTATAAAACCCGAATTTTGTAAAAAACTTATCAGAAGTCATTTATGAAAAGGAGCCTTTTTCTGCCTAGATCGAGAAAAACTTCACCTCCAACTTTCATTTCATGTAGAGAGGTGGTGGTAGGTGGCGGCGGCGATGGTAGTGGAGGTAAAGTCCGGCGAAGATGAGGTGGTAGAGAAGAAAATGGCGGTATTGTGATTGTTGGTAACATGGTGGAGATGGTAGGAATCGACATTAGAGTTTGACATATCAATTTCTGATAATGTTATTATCATTTTGGGTGATGGGTGATGAGATCATGAGATAATTGATAATGGAAGGTTAGAAAAAAGAAGAAAGAAATATAGAAGAAAGAGACTTTGAGGTGAAAAGATGGGGTGAATAAAATAATAGAAAATGGATGGTAAAATCTTGCAGCTTTGTTACTTTCACACAGAACTCTCGTACCTTCTATCAAGTTTCAATTAAATGGTTGGATCGGGGTAACCGGGTTTGACCCGGGTTGACTCGGTTGAACCAGACCCGACAGTGCTACAGGGTCAAACTAAAACCCGATTTTTAAAACATTGCTAAGAACCCATTCTAAAGTACACTCGCGATAATAGATATATAGCATATATAAATTAATATAATAATAAAATTTGATAAAATATTTGTTGTCAAATGCGTCTAATAGTTTCTCCATAAAACATCATTGAGTTTGATTTTATATAAAATAATGAGAATTACATTGCTGACAGAAAAAAGTGAAATGATTATAACTAATATATTTATAAATTTTATAAATGTATAAGAGAAGATTATAACTAGTAAAAAAACCGCACAGTGCAATTTAAAAACAAAATCTATAAATAATAGTGGCTTGTGATAGTGTATGTCAATTTTCTTCCTTTATGATAGATTAGCTATGACGTTGAAATTTACGCAGTTAAAATGTTGAAAAATTAACGTTTGGTGGTAAATAAAGTGAGTTAATTGTTATTTACTAAAATAGTTATAACAATATATATAGTTTCTAAAAGTAAAAATATTTTTATGTTAAATCTTAAATTCCACTGTTAAGATGCATTATATGTAATATAGATATAAATAAGAAAAAATATGGTGTTGAAAATAATATGCATTATAAATGTTTAATGAGATCAAATTGAGTATTTTATCTACACATGTTAATTAGAGTATACAAATGTTACTACCGACAATTACTAATACTTGTAAAATATGTGGTTCTATATAAATTTGTAAGAAAAAAGTATACAAGTGAGCTAATTTAGTTGTTCATAGAAACTAATTAATAAAATGAGTTTCACAATTTAAAAAATATGATTATTTTTGAACTTGTAGAAAAAATGTACTTAAAGTATTTAAGTGAGCTAATTTGGTTGTTAAATAAATAAAATGTGTTTCGCGAATTTAATAGATGTAATTCTATTTGATTATTAAATAACATATATTCAAATTGATTCAAGTGATAAGGGAATGTATTTAATTTTTAGATGTAATCCTTTTAAGTGTAGTATCCCTATTATTATTTTATTATTATTATTATTATATATATATATATATATATATATATATATATATATATATATATATATATATATATATATATATATATATGAGTCGGTTCCAGAGATAAGGAAATTTAGGGAGAGAAGAGGGAGAAGCAATCCGATTCAGTATTTTATTACTATGATTCAAATTTTTATTATCTATCATTTTTGAATCATAGAAACTAAAGATTAAATTCTTATTAATAAAATATTGAACCAAATCGATAATATGTAGAATTATAGTAATAAAAATTTGAATCAAAGTAATAAAATACTGAATTATATTGCTTCTCCCTATTCTCTCCCTAAATTTTATTCTTTTTTGATCCTTATATGTGGGGATCAAGAGGGAAGTAAAAAAACAGGGGAAGGAGGGAAGCTCTTTCTAGCCATACATTCTGGTCAATTCAAAAGTCAACGCAGTGACAAAATTGTAAATAACTCAAAAAAAATTCAGAATATTAATATTCATTTGGAAAGAATGTTGATCAAAATTACAACTTAATATTTTTAAACATTCTTTTACGATGAATGTTAACTCATATACATTATTATACACCGATGAATGTTAATTTATCTCGTTCAACAATGTATAAAAACATATATAAGTTAATATTAATCATAAATTATTGTTTATGAATATTAAAAGTAATTTTGATCAACATTCATTCCAAATGAATGTTAATGTTTTAATTTTTTTTTTTGTGAAATTCGATGGTTAATGACGACTATAATTAAATTAATTACTTGTTTATAAGTTTTGTATGTTGAAATTCGTTTAATTGTATTGTATTCATTGGCGAATTAAAGTTTTCACAAAAACCTAAAAGTTATACCCAAAATTCTTAATATTTGATGAATATGAATTATGACGAATTGAAGATATGTATGAGTGCCTTTGATGAATTTGAAATTTATAATGTTTTGATTGATTTACATGCTTTAATTTTGAATTTTAAAAAAAAATTGATGAAATGAGTATTGTATATGAGTCGAAGAAGATACAAAGAAATGTGTGGTTGAGGTTTGCTTCTCTCCTTCCCTCAAATTTAGAGTTTCCCTCTTGATCCTTCCCCCATATATATATATATATATATATATATATATATATATATATATATATATATATACACACACACACTAGGTGGAAGACCCGTGCAATGCACGGTAATTTATTAGAATTATTTGAGATATTACGTGATTAAATGATAATTGCAGTACATATTTTATAAATTTATAAAATAATATTAATTAAATAATTATAGGACTTTATTTTTGTATGTGACTTTTCTTTCCTTATTATTATAATATATGTAGCATTTATATTTATTATTTATTACTTATTATAAAATAATAAAATAATAATATAATATTAATTAAATAATTTGTTAACTAAGTTAAGAAATTGACACGTGACATTAATACTTAGATGTCAAATTCTGAAACTTTCTTTTATACTCATTTAGTATATATATATATATATATATATATAACAAGATAAGATTAATATTAAGAACATTAAGAATAAGAACTTAGAAAATAAGTATACATGTCATGTGTTATTAGGTGATTATATGTTCTCATAAAAATGATTATTGTATATAAAACATGTTTATGTCTCTTTTTGAAGTGTTAATAATTAAGTGCGTAAAAATGCAATTAATTAAGGTTTGACATTCGTAGTGTGTACTTGACTATTCAGACGTACATTATGTGTAACAAACTTGTTATTTGATGTTATTGTATGTAATTTATGATATTTTTATCACGTCACTAATATAAATACAATGTCAATAAATAATAAATTTCTTACATACAATGTACAATTGAATAGTTTAGTACATAGTATAAATTTCATATCTTAGTTAATTAACTTAAAAACAAAGCTTAAGGCATCCATGCAAATATATCATATTTAGGGGTGCTTAAAGCAACTCCCACAAACGTAATTATACGTGTCAACATCACAAAGGCGTCTACCCTACCATCCCATTTTCGTAATTTCAAGCAGATCAAAGGGCAAAAGTAAAGAGAAAAAGGCCGCTCGTGACCTTTAACCTATAGTAATAGACCGGTCACGTGGCAATCTGATCTATTTATATTGACACTGATCTTATCTTTACGTGTACCTAGATCCAAAATCAACGGCCACGATCATTTCTCATCTTAACAGTTTCTTCGACTTTCAAGCCCTCATTCGTCAATAAATACCACCATACTCACTCACTCTTTCAGAAAACACCATCTTCATACCATATTAATCATCATTATTATTATAATAATAAATAATAAATATATCATAATTATAATTAATTATACTAAAATCGGTGATATGAGCTTACTTGACCAGCTATGGGATGACACGCTCGCCGGACCTCGCCCGGAGAAAGGTCTCGGAAAGTTGCGAAAACTGTCTACTTTTAGTCCCCGGTCATCGGATTCCGGCAAGGGTACGATTGTTACCTGCCGCTATCTAATTTCAAATTTTGTTTATTTATCATCATTATTATTTAATAATGTACTAAAATAAAAAGGAAATTGATAAAGTATAGCTCAATTAATCAGATATTTTGTGATCATTAGGTTATTTTTTTTGGCGAGAATTTTACAGTTTTTTAATCACTATAATTGATTGATCACATATATTATTGTAATCGAATTCATATAACCGTTCACAATTAACTGTCAAACGAAAAGCTTAATTTATTCAGTACCTTTTCTATGTATACGTATCGAATTGAATTGAATTTGTATTTATTCTGAAACTGAACTAACTTGTTATATGATCCAGAAATTGCATCGCCGGTGACGAATACGGCGGTAGATGATTCAGCTATGAAAGTAACACGCAGTATAATGATTGTGAGACCTGAAAGAACTCTGAGTGATACGCCGCCGTCGTCTCCTGCCGGATCTACACCTCCGGTATCTCCTTTCCCCGGTAAGCCTGATTAATTTTAGGTCAATATGTAACATGATCCGAAATTATAGGAACCTAGGGTAATTCAGTAATTACAATTTCATTTCACAATTTTCTAATCAGATGTTGGGAAACAACTATGCAAATTTGTCTCTTTGCTTGCGCATTATTATGAAAATGACATTATTTATTTTTATATAGTATATATTATAATAATTGAGCACTACCAGTAACTTAAATAATTCAGATTATTAAATATATAAATTAAATATTACCAAAAATGTATATATCTAATTTGAACAAATTGGATAATATATTAGAGAAATGATAACCAAAGTCCTTCGAGCTGATGCAGAAATACTTTTACTCAGATCATAACGAGCTTATTATACCAATTAATTAATATTAATATTGTCTGAAGTACAATAATTTATGCTGTTATTCATAAAATGCTGTGTATTGATTTGTTATGGTGGATGGTCAGGAGGCAGATCAGAGGCATTTAGGTTTCGTAGGAAGTCTGCATCGGACGCTTTCGAGAAGGCAACCGGGATCGGAAACAGGAGCCCTCGTGCTCCTTACGACCTGTGAGATGTAATGTAATCGAATCAGAGATCATGGTCTCGATCTTCATGCATCATGTGTTCGGGTTTGTTGCGGAAGTAGCAGAGAGTGCGTTTGTTGAATCATGTGTATAGTTTTATGTAAATATGTGTGTATGGTACCCTGAGTTTGGTGATGAAGTTGTTTTAGGTTTGTACGTGTTGCTGCTCGATCTTCTGTATGCATGTATCATGTATGTAGCTACGGCTTTCTTCGCCTTTTGATAAGAAAACGCATCGATCTTTTTGTCTCCATCATCTGTTGTTTGTTTGTTATAGCTCAATTTTGTCATTCCATGCAATGCAACGTGACACTGTGCAATGTGTTATCTAATTTTGAAATGTAGAAAACTAGCAATAACTGGTTACTCTGGTAATAACATACAATGGTTTACTGAATTGTGGGACTTCACAAGAGCGCAACGTTTTTGAAATTTAGTCGAGTCTTGGATGGTGTTAAATGATGCTAGCCTACATGAATTGATACACTTACACTTGTGGTTCGTAATGAGTTATGAGGGTGTTATGTTCATGTGGCTGTAATTGAGCTATGAAAGTGGTGTGGCCAGGGCTTGCTATCAGTGAAGGAAACCTTTAATGATTGTTTACATGCTTTTTGTTATCAGTGTAGCTTTCATAAAGTGATCTCGAACATCTTGATTCCAACAGTGCAACAAAGTGATTTCTGATGACTAAAATGAAAGCAAATTGGTTCTGAATGTCAATATAACTTTATAGCTTAAATTTGTTGTTATGTCTTATCTGTCGGGTTGAGTCTGTTGCTAATCTGTCGTCATTGTCTCGCTCTTTTTAGTATACTAAGGCTTTGTTTGAACCATTGAAAAATAATGCTATGTAAGAACCTATGAACCAGCCGTGACAACTACACCCGCAAAATTTGAGTGTGTCCTTAGAGCACTCGTGGTCATGAGTGCATGACACATATCCCTAAAAATGTCACACAAACATCACTGGCCCATGCCTTATCGAACCCACTGCCCATACTCATGACCAAGACAAACCGAACAATAAAGGACGGTCTTAATGAAGGCGGGTTATGGTAGAGATGGATCTACGAGGGACAGGGCAGTTGCCCGTTTAAAAGTTTCAAATTATGTATTTTTTTTCTTTTTGTTTCTATAAGCGTAATAGTATTATTATTTTTTCTTTAAAAAATACTCTTCATAAAGACAAAAAAAAGAATGTAAAATTGTCCCCTCAAAATACTGTCTCATTGAATACAAATAACTTTGATTACTTAGTTACGTAGCTACTACTACCATACTATTTGGAAGAAATTTCATGTTCGGCACCTCCGAAACTAAATATGTACGTTGTGAGCACCCTTAGAAAAATTTCAACTTCCGTTCCTGAATTGCCGAGGTGGTCATAGTCATGACGCCTCGTAATGAGCCTAGAAACGAGCCCACAACGGCTCGACTAGAACCCCTCTCAATGCACGTATAAAGAGGTGTTAAATGACAAAATTTGTCTTTTATAAAGAAGTGTTAAATTGCACGTTCACATATATTATCGTACACCTTAAGAAAGAGGATTATAATAAGCATTCAAAGGGTAATAACTAATAATCATGCCATTTAAACCCAATAACACACGAATTAATACAAAAATGTAAACAATATATACGAGTTAATTGACCATGATAATTAAATGGAATTGAACTAATTTAAGTGTGGTGGTGGTAAGATTTATTATAGTGGTTGTTATGCATGGTGAAGGTGAGATTTGAGGGAGGAAGCAACAAAGGGGCCACAATAATTAGTAATAACTATGATATGCTAAAACAATTTAATACGACATTGGATGCATATTAACATAGCAATTATAAATATTCTATTCAATGGAAAATCATAATATGAGTTACTAAGGTTACTGGTTGTTGTTATCATTTTCTTTTTAAATATTTTTATGTATTTGAATAATTTTAAATTTTTTAAGGAGTAACTACTTATCCGTCCTTGTACATCCACATATGCATAGAGCATGTCTTTGTTAAAAATGAAGTGTTAGAATCTTTTATCGTTACTACTCCCTTTTAAACTAAGTTTATGAAATTATATGATTTAACTGATCAAATTATAATTCACATTACAATTCATATTTCAAAAATATGCTTATCTTGCTTGGTAAAACAATTATTTATACTGAATCGGGCTTTACTAAAACCCATTATTTTGACACATTTAGAAGATTACTAGAAGAATACCTGCGTGACGGGACATACAATATTTTCCATGCGAAGATGTGTTAAGATTATGAATCATTTAAGTTTGTTTGATCCATTTAAAAAGTTAGTAATCGTAGTATTTTGAAAATCAAAGAAAGAACATGGTGAACAACAACATGGAAGAAGGTATTCCTAAATAATACGTCAATGTTTTAAACTTCAAGTTTAACGATGTACAATCGTTTATGAAAGAAAATAACAGTTGAGGGGCCAAAGTGTTAAAACTTTATAGTACGAGGGTGCAAACTAAAACATATCTGTTCTTCAAGGGAAATTTCAGTTCACTTTCTTCACCCCCTCTCAGTGGTGAGGGTTTCAGACTACTGACCGAAATTATGGAATCCTAAATCCTATCGATAAACTTAAGATTGAAATTAACATCGTATGATTATTGATAATGGATTCAGTTTTACAACGACGAACGATAAAATTGGATTTATATGGCGTTTTGTTTCTGCTAATACAGATCGTCGCATGTTTGAATCGTTTACTCCCATTTGCATCTGGTAACGTCTTCTTTGCATCATTAATTCTTATCAGTTGATTAATTTGTTGCTGCTATTTCTAGAAACCCTAATATTGTTTGTAATCCTGTTCACCTTGTAAGGTGTAACCTTTATGTATGTGTATAAATATGCCTAACATGCACACACACATAAAAACATGATTGAGCTGATTAATTAATGAGACTGCAACTGTGATTCGTGCGATTGTGGTCAACGAATCGTTGTTTTTCTGTAGTAACTTTGTGACTGATCAGGTGATTTACAACTGTCATGAGTTATGTGAATTTGGATTTATATGGAGGTAATAGTTGCAAAGTAGTGTTTTTGCTTGTATAGGATTTTCGTGTTAGTTTACTGCAATACAGCTTCTATTCTTATTTTTGTTATAAAATATAAGAGGAATATTGAAGAATGACTTTTTATCTTTTTTGTGGCAAAAGGTTGATAACCGGCAACCCATACCGGCCCACAATCGTCTGCCTATCCATAATGTGGGGGGAATACATGACTCACTCAGCGGTTGTGGCTATGGGGGTGCTAGGGCTTGAACCCATGACCTTATGCATTTTGTGGCAAAGATGACCCCACCCATTACCAACTGAGCTTAGCGGTTGTGACTTTTTATCTTGATATTATATATTGGAATCTATTGTCTTTAACAAAAGAAAGAGGGAGATGGAATTTTGATAACTTCACTACCAGACCGTATGGCCTTGAGAGCACGAAGTACCTGGATGGTTGAAGGCTCTAGAGTATTGGTTTTATGATGATCCAATATCTACTTTTTCTAGTTCAATTGGTAGCTTAATTTTGAAACATGGTAATGAAGGGTCCTTTGCTTCATAGCGTCCAGTTATCTGCTGAACCTTCGAGTCACTTTAGACACGTGCATCTTTATGCTTTGAGGGCCTTGTCTAGTTGAAGTTTCACCAGAATGGCTTTGTGATTGACTTGTTTGTGGAATGAAATTCAGAGCTTTTTGTTTTTTTGTGGGGGAGTACATATTTTGTATGTTTGATGTCAATAATTATAAATCTTTTCTATAATAATTAGGGATCGGTGGGTTATATCTCAACTATTAATCTGCTTGATCTGAATAGAAACAGAGGACTCTTTAAGGTGCTATGTCCAAATAAGTCCAATGACCTGTATTTCTGTTTTATAAATGTTGTAAAGAGTGATATTGGTATGTAGTAGATATAATACATTAGTAATAAAGCATATTTTGTGTGGGTTTTTTTGTTGTTTTTATTTATTTATTTGGAGTAGGATAGAAAAAAGAATGGAGTACTATCTGCACTAACTTTAGAGTTCTCTTCTAGAAAATTAACGTTGAAATTTGGCACAAGAAAGTCGCGTAAAGCGCGTTATATCTTCTAATTGTGAAACTTTTTTCTCTACAAAGTAGTAAAACATATCTAGTGTATTTTTTATTATTGATATGTAAGCTGTTATGAATCTTGGGCTTAATTGCAGTTCTAAAATAACCTATTCTAATCTGTTCCTGATGTTAGTGACACTACATGGTATTTATAAACCTTCTCTTTGTCGGTGCAGCAAAATCTGATGGATTATGTGTTTCTCCTGGTGGTCGCTTTCCACCCTATTCTATCCAAGGGAAACCTCCAAGAAGAGTAAGCAAGGGACCCAATGATTTGACTCTTTGCAGGGTGTTCCGCAAAAAGACATGTTGTGATGTCACCCAGACTCATCCTGCTTTGCTAGCAATCAGGAGGTTGGCTTCAACTGGAGAGGCCAGTGATGAATGCTTACATTTGTGGGAACTTCTAGAATGTTCTATTTGTGATCCACATGTTGGTATACAAGCCGGTTCTCCCATCATATGTGCCTCTCTTTGTGATAGGATTTATGATGCTTGCTCTAATGCCTACTTCGCCATGGATGCAAAGAATCAGGTTTGCTGAATATCAATAACTGATTTATATGAGCCTACTCAAGAAGTGTGCCGATAGAAATTAATTACTAGAGGTGGAAAAATGGGCTGGTCGGATGGGATAGGTAACGGGTCAAATAGGTTGGGTTGGGTTGCCCCACAAACGTGAATTTTTAGATGTTTTATATTGATGATTAGGGCATCAGTTATAATTAGAAAACCAATGTTATTTGCAATTTTAATCTAAATTGAAACGAGATAGAAGGATGCCTGCATGAGGGGGACTTTCAACCCGTACGACCCATTTGAGTTGTTCCCCTTTTTAGCTAAATTTTGTATTTGACCCTTTAGAGATAACACAACCAGAATTGTCCCATCCATAAAGGGGTGAAACAGCCACCTCTACTAATTACCATGTATAGATCAGTTCAAATCTATACCTCTTTCCAAAAGTAAAAGAGCATGTTTTTATTCCAATATATAGAGCAATATGAATATCTGAAACAAGTGTCGTTATTTGTGGGAAGGAGCATAAACCTATAAAAAAACAGTGTGACAGTTTTGAACTAAAATTTTTGTTCGCTAAATGGAGACTTTCTTGCATGAGTAAACTGTTTTGAACCATTCAAACATCAAAGTAAATTATCAGTTATGAATACAAGTTATTTATTTTCTTGTGGTAAAAACCTACATGGACAATCTATAAATCGTAAGCTGCTTTACTGTTATGTACCATCTCAGTAATATCTGCCCCACCTTGAACTTATCTGGCTTTTTCTTGAAGTGTTTTTCAAACGATGATTATAAATATCCGCAAACTTTGGCCTCTCATAGTCATTAGCTGATCTGATATGGCAGGTGCTAGCTCCCTGTGGAATAAGTGACACGGTTTGTGGTAGAGCCTCTGAATGGGTCTCAAATGGCACAGAGCTCTGTAAAGCTTCTGGATTTTCTGTAAAGCCATCCAATGATTTTAAAGAAACATTTTGTTATGGTGGTAAAGCTAGTCTAGACTCTGTTGTTGATTCTTGGAGGACTTCACGCTCTGGTGTTCCAGGGGGTGCTGAGAGTTCAGGATTTCTTTCTATTTTTCAGCAGTGGGTGAGGGAAATGCCCATTAATGAACAAGTGTCATGGGCAGTGGGAGGATTGGTTCTTACAGCAGGGCTTCTCTTTATAAGGTTAGATTCCCGGCCATCTATTTGCGAAAGCTCCATTTAAATAGATCAACTAAAAACGAAGCGAGTTAAATGGGTCAAACGGGTCGAAAGTTATCCATTGCATTCCTTTGCATAAAATATTAAATGGATTTATTAAAAAGGAAGTTCTTATTGTAATATGGAGTACTATATATAATATTTAATCTTTGGTACCATTTTGACCCGTTACGGAACCCACCAATATTTTCAACCCGCCCATTACTAATTTCTAATTCCTTATACCTGTCCCTGACATGGATGCAGTAAAAGGAAAAGCCACAATCAGCGCCGACGAGAAGCAGCTTTACAACGTACCGCAAGGAAGCTTGGTGGGAAAACAAGTCCAAAGTACCCTGCTAGTCAAGCGAATAGAGAATGAAACATGTTGTAAATGAAGCTTTGATATACCCCTTAGTCTTACTAGTCTTGTAATATCAGTAGGTTCACAATGTTGAAAATATTTTTTGCTTATAGTTATGGACGTTTCAGTTTGTCCAGAGTATCGCTGTCTGAGAACGCGTACAACCCGTTCAGAAGGTTGATGAATTTTTTTTTTATCGGGCTATCAGTTTCATATGGTATTTTGACTATGAGCTCCACGAACTCCCTTTGCTTGATGGTAAACTACACTTGGACCTCATATTTTATTGTTCACCCGAGTGAATTGTGTGTCAATTTGATAACTCGCACCATAACACCCCGAAAACCAAACATGGTCATGCTATTGAGTTTGTTCATCAAGGTCTTCTCGTTCTGAACATGTGATCCTGGTATATAGAATGTTTGAGTGACCTTTTGGCCCTAACTTAGTCCCATGCCCCGTGTCAATGGAGATGTTTTTTTGGACCATCTTACATCCAGCTTTTCTCTTTTCTTTTCTTTTTACCCACAATTAACACTGTCTAGTATAGGACCCTAATGCATCAAACATGAAGCATATACATTTGGTCTTCATGACCATGTACCAAATAAGCTTTTAAAGAATCTCAGAACATTCATCACTAACCCATGAAAATCCTTCTTGGCCTTCCAAGTAAGTGTTGGTACCGATTGATTCAATATCATTGTGTCGAACAACATTCCAGTACCCAATGTTTGCAAAGTTCACCTCTAACCTCAAATCTTTTGAAAATGTCCATACCCACATATAACCACTGAAAGGGGTTCTTTGCGGTGAAATGAGTTACTTCGATAAACAATATGGAATTCTTTTAGGGTTTTGTTGTGGCTTTGTAGGGCATGTTGGCGGCAATGGTACATTGCCAGAGTATGAAAGTTATGTCTTGGTGCACATTTTACAACTGTGAAGTTGATGGCCAACAAAGCTGGTTTTTATCCAAAGATGATTTCTTGCAGTTCAGCAGTTTTACCATGTGTTTTGTATAATAAACTTCCAAGAGATCTTGCAAGGATGGGCAAAGTGTCTAATAGCATTTAACTAACAAGTATCATATTTAATGGAAGTTAATGAGCCCTCCATCATAAATGACATTGAATCCGCTTACCATGGATGCAAATCAGCAGCCATTGTACTTGATATTTGGAAGAAGTCAAATAACAAAACACATGAAGCCTTCTTAAAATAATATGGCCGGGTACGAGGAATATCCTCCACAATCGAATGTGTATGAGGTTCTTGAAACAACTCTAAAGGATCCAAAAAATATGGAGGATGCAAATGAAGCACCAAATGGAGTGAATGACGAAGAAAGCCTCAAGTAATCTAAATGCCGAAAATTTGTAACTTCTGTCGCTGAGTCAATGAACAATCGGGGACTATCCATTTGATTAATGAAGTAGGTCACTATCTATCAACCAAACTTTTATTCCTTGTCTCCCTGAACTTATACCAACTCTCACGCCAGAATATGACCTCAAAGGCCAATTTAGGTTGATAAGAGGATCAACTCGGAGCCAATGGATCATCAAATATAAACTAAATTGAAAAGGTCAAACATCGAGATCTCAAGAGGCCATACATATCAACAACACGCAAATTATCTCTAAAAGAAAGATGGAAATCATAACTGATATACATCTACTAACTTGTTAATGGCAAAAACTAAAAAAGGACACTCTTTGCAACTAAAAAGGGTATTTGATTACAACTACAGCAGAACATCTGGTTCCTCCACACAAAGTCTATATTAGTTCTAGATTGCTGATCTTACACCTTTGATCCTCCGAAACACGAATTTGAGATGGGTCCTTTCTTCAAGATCCAGCAATTATCAAACTTGGTTCTCTCCTAATACGCACATACTCTGTTAAGCTGCTCCCGTTTTGGGTGGCTGTTCAAATGCAACAAGAATAGAGACTAGGTTAGAAATTTGATGTGATCTGTACAGCCTGGATACAAAAACTAACATAACATGACATCCGGATTTAAAAATATAATTACTTTGTTCAAAGATTAAGATACACAATTTGGCGCTCAAGGTCAAAGAAACTCAAATTTAGACTTAAAATGATTTATGCGCATTCGTGCGCACACATAGATGCATATTAGAAGTGTGCACATTCAAACCCATTTATGAAGGGATCAATTTAAGCTATGTTTTATCTCTAACAAGTCAAACAGGTAAAATCAAAAAGCCGTTAAGGAAAGGGGTCCAAGTCACCCATAAGTGTATTTTTAATGCATCAAAATATATAATATTAAATCATAAAAAAATATAAAATTAGATGTTTATTAAACTATATGCAACCCGTTTTGCCCCCATTACAACAACCAACCCGTTTTGTAACCTCTTTATATGGATGTGATTTTAAGCCGCTTGACGTTCAAAACTTAAAAGTGGTCAAAATTATGTAACTGAAAAAGGAAGTTGTCTGATTCTATCTTATAAGCAATATATCTGATCTCAACGTCAAAAAATATTTGTTGATGTAGTGGAAAAGGAAATTGTATTTACCACCATGTAGTATAGAAAAAGAAAGAGCTCTAAATAGGACAATAATGACTCGACTCAATTATACCTTTTTAAGAGGCGCCTTAGAAGTGCCTGGTTTTTGCACATTATCAAGTGGCTTCAATATCTCGAAAGAACACACTAATGATTCATCAACACTCAATAGTGCACCCGCATTGTCAAACTCTCCCCCATAGTTTGGAGCTGAAAATATCGTAACAAGTCTTCTTTTCGCGAAAAACTCATAGCCATCTTCTACCACCTGTAATTCACAAAGACATACTTCATTAATGTGTTCTAATACACAGCCATGACACCTTCAATGAGTTACATACGCATCATTTGAGTACATGCAGATTACCCACAAAGACAAGTGACAATAATAGGGTGTCTAGATGTCCTTTTCAAAGATGATTGTATATAACCAGAATCAGATTATTGTTCGCGATAAAAATGACAATAAAAAATAGTGTTTAGATGTGCTTAATGTTGTTTAAGGTCATGATAATGGGATGATCAGATTATTCTTTTTGGCAAATTCTTAAAACATTTGATCATCAATAATCAAAAGGGACTTTTTGTGACAAAAAAAGAGAGGCGTCTTGTGGAATAAAAGTAGAAATCCCTCCAGTTATAGGTCAAAAGAAGAGATGATTGCGTAATAGATTTTTATAGATAATCAGTTTTTTAGCAGGTGGTATGCAGCTCAAAACTAATCAGATAATCGGAGGCATAATCTGAATAACGAAACATCATAAAATGGTTATTAGAAGAGGTCCAGAATGCAAATGTTCTATGAAACTAACAAATATCAGAAAACTGAGTATAAAGATGTGGGCGACAGAGGGAATTGAGTTACACTCTGTATAAAAAGAGTTACCTGATGACCTCTGCAAATAAGGTCCAGACTGTTCTTCCTAAGAAATTCATAAACTACATCTGCTCCAAAAGTAGACGAAACACCTCGATCACTATCTGACCAGCCCTCTGATGCAGGAGAAGGATCAGACCACAGCAAATCACACAGAAGTCCATTATCAGGGATTTCTGTAGGCCTCTCAATTTGTTCTATTTGACTCAAATTCTCAAGCTCCGGTGAAAGTCCCCCATGCATGCAAAGGATCTTTTCATCAACTAATGCAGCGATAGGCAAACAATTAAAGCATTCTGTGAATATCTTCCAAAGACGGACGTTAAATCTCCTTTTACATTCATCATAAAATCCATAAACACGATTGATTTTGGGATCTTCATGGTTTCCTCTCAAAAGAAACACTTTATCAGGATACCTTATCTTGTAAGCAAGCAATAAACATATAGTTTCCAAACTTTGCTTGCCTCGATCAACATAATCACCAAGAAAAAGGTAATTTGCAGTGGGAGGATAACCACCATATTCAAAGAGCCTCAATAAATCTTGATATTGTCCATGTATATCACCTGTCACAAAAGGTAAGCATACAAGATTAATCAATCGAACCTTAAATAACAAATCTGATCAAAACTATTGAAATTTTCCTTACAATTCATAGACCATTAGAAAACATCATAAGTAAAGGAAAATATGGAGTTGAAAAGTCAATAATGGTACATAATTCATGAAAAGCAACGAGGATGCATTTATTCACGATCTATACATTTTATTTGCGCACCAAAACCCTATTTCCTCAGTTTTTCTCTAGGATTAGCAAAGTAGTTTCTAATTTATCAGAACCTAAAAATAGGAATTTTTACACAATTTGGAACACCACAAAAGAACAAACAAGCCTAGAAGGCTACAATTCAACCGCTAGTTGGAAATTTAAGGCACCATAAACTGTAAACACCTTAATGCAATAGCTCAAACTAATGCTCAAATAAATCATTATTATCTTTAGTTTAGCATCAAAACCACACAATTACATAAGTTCAGTTGAGAAACACATCTCAACTCAAATCGAAAGAAAGTTTGCACTAGAATCCTGATTAATAACATAACAAGCCCTAAAACTCAACCAATTGAAGAAATTAGGTCAGCAGAAACCATAAACACCTAAACTCAATAACTCAAACACATGCTCAAACAGAATCACCATTAAAATTACATACATCAAAATAATGAAACATGTATTAGGTAAATACAATTTTGCAGCACAAATCCTGATTAAGAACAAACATGCCCTAAAATTTCAGATATTACGTTAACTCGATAACACAAACGGTATTCTTCAATAAATTCAATACAATCCATAATTAAGTATGAAAATCACAATAATAACATAAATAAAACGATAAACATAAAGTAATTGAAGGAAAATTGATACCGCAAATCCGAATTGGAGCATGAAGATGAAGGAGAATAGGTTGAGAAAGGAATATTTGTCTAGCGTTGATACAGAGCTGACGAATTTCAGATTCCGATAACTGAACCTGTTTTCCTCCTTTGCCTTCCAACAATCTCCTGATTATATCTTCTAGTACCTTTTTTTCCATCATATTTTCGACTTTCAGCATATTCATTCATACATACAGGTTATATCTTATATCTATATGTATCGATCATGCAGCTTTATTTATGAGAAATATTCAAGGAGAAATGAATTTGAATTTGAATTATATTAAAAGAAAATAGAATTAGATAATAAGAAAATGGATTGAAAATGAATGGAAAGAGTTGGGCGAGGTGGTGTTGGTGAAAGGGATGATTATGTTATTATGTGAGCCGAGTCGCATCATGCGTGCTCTCCTCGTTTTCTATTTTCTTTTTTCATTTGAATAAAATGAAAATGAAAATGAAAATGAAAATGAAAAGGTTTTTCTATGTAATTCTTAATAGTAAAATTATTGAAGGGAATATTTATTTGTTTAAAAAAATAATAAAAAAAATAAACTTTTTATAAATAAAGAGGTATGAGATTTTGATGTACATTCTAATCTAATTCTAATTCTAATCTATCTATTCTTTCTATCTAATATATATGAAAAAAATAATATAAATCTTATGTGCAATAAACTATGCGAATTGTTATGTGCAGCAAAACATAAATGAGAAACCAATTTGTGTATATTTTAAGAATTACATATTTGAATTTTATTTTGTTACATAGAGTAAATTGCACAAATCATAGAAATATCATCAACAATATATATGATAATAGATGCACCATTTTATTTTTCTTTGTAACACTTTTTTTTCGTCTTAAACCATACTTATCAAAAATTAATTACCGTAATTATCAATATTATATCTTTTATATAGTAAAAGTATATGATGATTAATTAACAATGTTAAAGAAATATATATCAACTAACCTAGTGATTATCATTGTTATGTATCGAACTTAACTCCAACAAAATACGACGTTTAAATGATGATACGTTAATTTAGTGGATAAACCCGTGATCTTGCTTTAACCTGAATCCAACATCACTTTCTTTACATTATTTTCAACAGAAACGGAACAAACCAAAATAAATAAATGTGTTTTTAAAATATTCCAATTTCCAACAGAAACAAAAGATTGAAATTTCAGAAAATCATGAAAATTTTATATACAATGTAAAAGATTATAAAACAAAACTATAGTTAAGTTCAAATTATTACATAAAATTTGATAAGAATAAAAGAATCAATCTCAGCCGGTTATTTCCATCAAGGATAACAAACCCACTTCGCCCACATTTAGAAATTAAATATCTCAAAATCGGCTAATTAAAATATTATTATGAAAATTGCACCATATAAATCAACGTTTTTTCTTCTTCCATAAAAAAATTCGTCAAATGTATAACATGTGAGATGTCTAATCGAAGAGAAAAAAAAATCTATAATTTTTATGGTGCAATTTTATAATTTTTTGACTAGCCGTGAGAGAAAGTGGAAGTTTTATTAAAATAACTTGTGTAGCCCTATAAATGGAAGTCTCTCGTTGATTCTTTCATTCTCACGTTTAGCAGTTTGAACGAAATCAAAAAGTGTTTGTATATTTTCAAAGTTACAAGTGGGTCCATGACATTTATATTGTTTTTAATGAGTAAACAATACTTAATTTAACTCTAACTCTAGATAATGGTCGATGCTACATTTATGGATTGTGTTGGAACATTTTCCCACGTATCCGCGTCACAATTTCAGTTATATGTTGACTATTTTCATGTAAATCATCATCATATTATAAGTTACGTGTTCTTTAAACACTTTGGATGGCATGTCTTGTGAGTTGATGATCATACGCATTGTTATGAAAATACCTTTTGTCACTCTTTATCTTAAGTGAAGTATAATACTTCGGGTTGAAGTGAATTCGATCCTATCGAAACTTGTATTGTTTGATAAATACCATGGATCATAATGGGCGACCATACCCGACCCACTCTGACCCGACCAACTCATTCGGTGATACCCGACCGACTGAGACCCGGTAATACTGGTACCCAAATACAAAACCCGAAAACCCGTTTAAGATACAAGATCAAAAAAACATTTTATTGTAACAGTGAGCAACGATTAGCCTCGCTTTGCAACTACGCGGTGGCCTTCCCCTTCCGCACTGCCTGCTTAAACCCTACAAACACATAAATATTCCTAACAATTTTTATTTTTTACTTCTACCGATTGAAATGTTCAAAAAGTAAGTCCTTTTCTTATTCCTCTACAATGATTTCTACTTTTATCTTTTGTATATATTCGTATGTTTTGATTCTATGTTATATAAATCAATATATTTAATTTCGAAATATTGTACAGTGTTCTAGGGTTTAGAAATGAGATTGGTAGTTTTAATTACAAATTGAGATTTTAATAGTTAGATCTTGTAATTCATAAGTGGAATGTTATTAGGTTTACCTCAGAAGATGTATCAGGCCAAAATCAAGTCAAAGCATCCGTTCAACGAAGAATTCGACAAAGTATTGCCGATGAGGTTCCACCAGCAATCCTTTAATATATATAAGATTTTGTAAAGGTACTTGTTTTTAAGATTGAAATTTTGCTGATATCGGAAACATGTTTCGTTTTCTGCAGTATCCGGGACTAGAACTAGTTTTGGATGATTTGCTTCCGAAAAAGTCTCCTCTCATTGTTGCTAAATGGTTATCCCTTTCTAATGTGTTTTTTATATGCTTTCTCATATATTTTGATCTTAATGAGATTCTAACAATGTTGTATTTGTTTTAATGTTGTTAGTCAAAACCATCTGAATCTGGTTGTGGTGAATAATGTGCCTTTGTTTTTCAACATACGTGACGGGCCGTATATGCCTACGCTACGGCTTCTTCATCAGTGTGAGTATATAAAATTTTTGCTACATATTTCAGACTTATCATGGTAGATTATTATTATTATTTTTTCGTAATTATTATCGTTCACACAAAGAATAACACTTTTATGAGAGGAATGGCAGGTGCAAACGGTCTTTATGGTAACAATGTAATTAGGATTTATGAGCAAGATACTTAAATTTGTAAGTGTTAATACTATAGAAGTAGATGTCTAAACATTGTTTTTGTTGCATCTTGCTTCGTAGAGTTGTAAGTGTATCTTCAGGAGATTTGAATAGGCAATGTCTCAATCTAAGGGGTTCTTGACTCAAAATTAAAGTGTTTCCAATATCATTTTTCCATGTATATGTTCTAGTATTTTCATTTTCGCAAAGAAAGTAGTTAGGTGACGCAGAAGTAGGCTTAAGAACCACTTGCAAGAGGGACACACATAATTGGAGTCAGTTACAAAAAAATTAAAAAGTTGGAATCTCTCACTATAAATCAATAGCTTACATGGAGAGTGGTTGGAGATATCAACTCAATGGATAATGACTGGAAACCTATGCCGCTTTTAGAACATGAATATAGTATACACAAAAGTGCCCATACTAACTAATACTATAATAGTACACTTTAATAGACTAACTATTTAGATCTTAGTTATTTGCTAGATTGTGTGATTACATTGGTTCCATTTGGTCAATCTCGAATAGTGTCACGATGCTATTATGCTTGACACTTATATCGTGATCTCCCATAGCACTCCCCTATGAGAAAATCCATCTCGAGCTGTGATGTGGATGACTAGGGATGTTAACTACTAGGTTGTCGTCCTCATTGTGTTCCAGATTGTAATATGTAAAATGATTTATGTCCATGAGGAAGAGCACTTTTTTGTACTATGTATGCTTGGAATTGCTTTATGTTAAAAACTTCTTCTTAAACTTATCAATCAGGAAGCTGAAGGAAAATTATCGGTAGAAGGTGAATAATTAAGTTCTTAGAGTTTACCTAGAAAACGGTGTCTCCATGTCTTTCCATGTAAGAGATTGATCATTTCATTGAACAAATATCACAAATGTACATGTCGTGTATCATCTTGGGATGACATTTTGATCATTCATTTATGATCTCCTAACAACAAAAAAGCCTACTAACACTTCTTTGATGTAGGGTAAAAATTGAAGACATAAATCTTCTCCGGGAAAAAGAAAATATCCACATAAGCCTAGGATCATCTAGCAACACTCTTTACACTTAAGCATACTCGAAGATGGTGTAGGAAAAACTTTTTATTAACAGGATAATAAATCAATCTACTTTTATTGTCTGTGTGACATCCTCAGGAAGTAATTATCTATCTGTATAGTAATCAGAATCTTGATAGCACACTGCATCCATGGTCCTACATCATGTAATATATAAAATGGTCGAGAGTTCAATAATGATGTCATTATTTTAGGATTAGTTGTATCATGGTACTAAATGTTTTCATTGTTGTTGAGTGTAATATGTTCCTAATAAATAGATAAATGATTTGTGCAAGTATCTTACTTCTTTATTAATTTGCTAGGTACCTTTTCATTAACATCTATCATCATTATTTCATTAATGTCATATTGCATACCGAATCTCATATTAACTTATTCTCTACTATTGAAATTTGTATATTCACGTAGATCCAACCATAATGAAGAAACTACAAGTAGACAGGGGCGCGATAAAGTTTGTCCTTGCTGGTGCTAATATTATGTGTCCTGGTCTTACGTCTCCTGGAGGTGTCTTAGATGAGGAAGTGGGTGCTGAAACTCCTGTGGTATGTGAATCAGAAGCCTAAAACTCTTGTTGCTCAATCTAATTAAATGTTAGTTTTAGTCGGTAGCTAGTATTGTATTTTCGATGTCGACTAATTGGTTGTTATTAGTTCGTATTAATTTCAAGACATACGTATTTTAATATACAGCCATCAGTTAACTGGTTGTTCTGCAACTGTCTCAGGCTATTATGGCTGAAGGGAAGCAACATGCTCTTGCTATTGGCTTTACAAAAATGTCAGCAAAAGATATGTAAGTATATGATTTTCTCTCGTCAAATGTCATTTCATCATCCCTTTTTGTGTCAGTCTAGGAACAAGAAATAGACATGAGGCAACCAGACTTTGGAAAGACACTTTTTACACAATAAAAATCAACCTGCCAAATAAAATTGGAGTTCTTATCAGAGAAACAACCAGACTTTGGAAAGATGTTTAGCTTTGCTTTTGTTTTTAGATAAATGTTTAAAAGTTTCTCCTTCGCGATGCCGAAGTTTTTCACTTTTCAAACTGGGAATGCCTTTCCCTGATCTCACCTAAGCTTCATACAAATGCTTTGGTGTTAACAATCTTCTTATTACTGCAGAAAGACAATTAACAAGGGCATTGGTGTGGATAATATGCATTATCTTAATGACGGCCTCTGGAAGGTAATAACATATGTTCTTTTCATATGTGGACATTTTCACTTATAAGTGTATGCAGTTTTTTTCTTCTGATATCAAGTGCTCGTGGGGGCAATTTCGAACCGTTTACGGATAAATTTTGGTTATATTATTTTTCTGACAGGTTAAATTGGTAAACTTAAAATTTTAACTATATTGTAAATGGGTCAAACGGGCTGAAAGTCACCTAAAGCGTATTCAAAATGTATAGGATCTCATAAATTGTTATAAGAGAACAGAATAACGTTATTATTGTACTAAACACGTAACATACAAGTTATTGATAAAAAATTTTAAGGAAAAGAGTTTTTTTTGTGTGTGTGTGTGTTGGCACTTGGGCCAACCTGAACCGACACTTTTCAACCTGTGATTTAATGAACATCAAGTTGATGTCATAAATTCAAATCCCCCCACCCCCCTCCATGTCTTGTTATTGTCCTCATAGATGCATGTGTGTACTCCCTGTAGAGATATCTTTGTTCCCCTATCAACAGTACACATGCTAACTATGATGAATGCTTAATGCTCTTGTTCGACACAACATATTACATATATTATAAAGGAAATGTTCGGCTATTAACCAAGTGTATCTATTACCTTTCAATGATGTCAAATAAGAGAAGCTTGTACAATTATATAGTTATAGATAGATACTTCTCTATAACGATGTTGATGAGCAAGTGACATTAGATTAAAATGTTGCTAGAAATGGGGATGTTTTGAGGTTACAGTTTCAACTTATCTACTTATGCATGGGTGGACCCGAGTAATAGGTCTCCAAAGGAAACGGTTTAAATGGGTCAAACATGTCGTAATTCGCTTAAAGTGTACTTTAAATGTATATAAGCTCCCAAATCATTTTATTAAGAATATTATACTGTTATTATAATAATAAATTATAATAATATATAACTTTTCAGTGAATGAATATGGTTGGGAGAACCTTTAGCCAGATTCACAGTTTCATTTGTAGTTTGGCTGACTTCGGTAATATGTTTTGGTTTTTTATTGCAGATGGAACGTCTGGATTGAGCTTGTGGCAGAGGCTACAACTTTTGCAACATCAAAACAAACTGTATTACTTGTTGCAAGCATGTCATGTTCTCTTACTCCTTTCATGTAAGTTTTTAGTCGGCCTGAAAGAGTGTTGCTGAGACTTTGTCGTATTGTATTCATATACAAATACAATGTTTATTTGGAGTTCTTTCTGGTTTATGTGACATTTTGTCTCACACCTGTTACAAGTCACAAACTCCCTGGTCTTGGGTTTACTAAACCATCATGGTTATAGTTCATTTGAAAGTTAGCTGATTTATCTCTTACTTTCTGCTTAGAATGTTATATCTTCCGCTTAAAGGTGTTCAAGTTTTTACACATGGTATCAATAACGAGGTCTAATGATTATGTTTTTTAGCAATGGCTAAAATCTTGGTTACCATAATGGAATTTTAGTTTTTCTTAGAAATGAAACTATAGTTAATTTCAGAAATCTTGAGTTGGTTGTGGTGGTTTGGATTTTAGATTTTTTATGTTAAACCAAATAGATTTTCTTGTTTTCATATGGTTATTTTTTGCTATTGGTCGTGTTTATCACACATAGTTCTTCCTGGAAATCTTCGTGATGACATCAGGAACATGATTTTGAGGATTTTATCTGTGCATATAGCAAACATTTCATCCTTTCTACCTAACAGAGACCTTTTTGCACAAGAACAAAAAATGGTGTTGGTCAATGTTACTGGATGACAGTTCTCTAAACTTTATTTTATATTTATATAAGTTTGCCTTTCTGGATGTTATAATTTATGGTTTGTTGGTTGTTGATGACAACTTTCTCTGTTTTGAAGATTGTTCTAGTAGCATTGAACATGATAACCATATTTGTTACACCTACCAAATTCATGATCTCACATTAAACTGGTAGTTGCCAATAGTTTTTCATCATAACCATATTTCTTGGGAGTATTATAGAAAGAAATTGATGATAAGATATTAGATAGGTGGCAGCCACCTAGCTATCATGTTCCTATTAAATGTTGACCATGCTACCTGAACATGTTTGACCAAAAACGCAAAAAGAGCAGACCTTGATGAAGTCTCTTTTCACTTTTTAAGTGAAGTTTACTTTCTGGAAGGGTGCAAACTTTAATGTCATTAATATTTATGAGGGCAGTTAGGTGGTGTTTGTTATACACTTACTGAATCTCTAATGGTTCCAACACATGTACTGATCTTAATGGTTGTGATTGCCTCACAATGAATCATAGTTCCATGCAGAATTGCAGTCATTCACTTTTGGAATTCATCAATTGATCCTATTCATATGCTAAACTTAGTTTTTATGGGTCATTTGGTGTAATCTCAAGTTCTTTTGGCTCATAGTCGATAGATGACCGTCTATTACATGGCACGAATTTAAAAGATGACATATAAAGCGTTCGCTATTGTTAAACTTTATCACGTTGTATACGTGTATGTACTCTTAATGTCGAAACATCACCATTTAATATGTGGGTTTGAGCATGATAGACTATAGATGATTTATTGTCGAATGCAAAGAACACTTGTTGGGGGCTTCAAGATTTAAAAGTCTTCATTTCATGTGAAAGAACATAAATATCATGTTTCGAGCATTTCATCCAATAAATTAACATGTTCTCTTAGTCGTAAGTCGAGTTTGGATCAAAATGGTTGAATGAAAAACAATTTGGTTACTCAAATTGACATAGATACCGAAGCTAGATAGTTGCTCATAAGAGCAATAACGTACATTCGACGAAATAATAGCCAACACTCCTAGATCAAGTGTACAAATTAAACAGAACCATTGACTTCATTCCCAATCATATATATGAAGTACCTAACGTAGTAGCATATATATTTTGGTGGTTGTTAATTAAAACTTCTTAATGAAATCATGAATGATAGATGTGGCTTCTTGAGGCTTTTCTTGGTTAAGAAAGTGACCAACACCTTCCATAACCACAATTTTATCAAGCAATGGCACATCTTTCTTGAACCCACCACCATGCACATACTCTTTTAGACCTGGTGTTGTGTACACCATGTCCTCATCCCCTACTACATATAACACTGGTATTTTCACTTGTGCTCCGGTCCACGCCGCCGTGAGCTCCCAATTCCTATATCAAAATGAATAAGTAAGTACATATTATAACATAAACACAAAACCCGATTACTCAAGCCACTTGAAAACTATTTTGGGCCAAGGGTCGTCTAAGATGCACCTATCAAACCCCAACTAGAATTACCAACTTCATGGCCGGTCAGGCTAGAAAAATTCTCGAGCGGATTTTGTAGCCAAAATTAGTAATGTTTCTAAAAGGGTTAATAATTAAAGTTATACATATACATTAAATTTATTACATTGAAAATATAAAAATTTCTAATTGAGTAGGATCACTGAATACACGTTAGCCCAGTCCCTAGGTAATATCTACGAAGTACAACTTATTGTGTACAAATTCGTATCAGGGTCAAGACACGAGATTTATTTCACTTCTCATTTCTGTCCTACCCAAGGTCCCACATTATATCAGCCCTAACCCATAAAGCCTCCATGATCCTTAAAGTTATATTGAAGCTTGTCATTGCAAATTCCTAACATCCAACCTATGCAATTATGTTTAAAAAAATATTTTTATTGGGCCAACCTATTGAACAGAGATGTGACTAAACCTAGCAAGGTCCCATGTCACGCATGACCCAAAAAATTCATAGCCTTAAAGCATACAGGCCAACGCAATTATTAACAATAAATGTATTCAATTATGACCAGGGAGGTGATTGAGATTGAAAACATACAGATCCAAAGCACGATAGTAGTTCAAGCCACCCGTGAAGCCCTTTTGGTCAAACTTGTCAACGTTATACTTGATGTCCTCTTCGGATAACCAACTTGGCAATGGAATCGGCCTGTTCAAAGCTTTTAGTCCAAACGGGTCGGATTTAGGCAAACAAGGTGGTCCTGGAGTCCTATCTGTTAGAATTTTCTTAAGCACTTCAGCAGTTTCATAATCTTTTATTTCAGCTTCCATAACTCCAACTTCCTGATATATACAAACATTTACATAAATTTTATACTTGTACCAGTTTTTATTTTTTTTAAGAAATAATGTTTTCCACTGGTGATAGCTGCAGCCCATGTTACATTAAATTCACTCGCATGATACTTGTTTCAATTCTTTTTAATGCTGTCATACCAGTTACTTCATTGTTAAAACACAATGTACAAGTACCCCAAGCACAATACAATATTGACTGTTTTTTAAATTAATTTATCATTAAAAAATCAGTGTCTTCCGTTCCAAACTCAATGCTAACAGACTCTACTTTGTCCTTTTCTATTAAAACCAAAAGTTTTTAATAAATATTTTTTTATTGCACAAAATTTATGTTAACAGTAACTTTTCATCTTTTTTTTTTATTTTTTTTATTTTTCTAAACATAGCCTTTAGGGCTATCGTTAATGTGTTTAAAAGTGTCGTACATGATGGTTAAATATTAATTTTAGGGGGCGGTTATCTTTATCGTATAAGACTTTTAAGCGTGTTAAAAGCAACCTAAGGGCTGTGTTTAAATTTTTTTTTTTACTAACAAAGGGTCAGTCATAATATATATTAGGTCACAATTAATTAAATTTACAACCTTTTCATAAAAAATAATGAAGGAAACAACAAATTAAGGGTCCCCCTAAAATAAAACAGGCATGTTAATTAACAAGTTATATAGTATACCAAATAATTAAAATTAGAAGGGACAACTATATGATATAAATATAAATATTATATTATATTCTTATTATAAAGGCATATATAGAAAATAACCCAAATAAACAGGATATTAAAGCAAATTAATTGCCAAAAGAACATGAAATTTTGATAACGGAATATATTCTAAGAGGAACCAGTAAAAATTATTCGTACACCACTAACAGTTCTCTATAACGTTGTATAATACAATACTGTATATCATAATTAGTGGTGTACGGAGAATTTGTGGTGTGTACGAATCATTACCCATATTCTAATGATGATTACTAAAAAACATGAATCATATAAAAATTGCTAAAAGAACGTTAAACAGCCAAAAATCATTACTTTTTGTACACCAACTCAAAATAGAAAATGTCACACTACCAACAAATAAAAAAAAACCAAAAAAGAAAAAAAAACTATAATTTCTTGGATATCATACAAGATAAATTTATTTATAAAGGTATAGATAGAATAGAATTAATACCTGAAACCTGCACATATAGTAATCTTCACCAAAAAAAGTTCTCATAGTTTCAACGGGTTTCATTTTCGGAACCCTAGGCCGGTACGGAACCGACATACAAGCATAAGCCTTAACCTTATCGGGCCTAAACATACACAAATACCACCCAATCATAGCACCCCAATCATGAGCCACAAGGTGCACCGGCTCACCACCCATTGAGTCTATAAGTGCAACCAAGTCACCTACAACATGAAAACACGTATAACTTGTTGCAGACTTTGGTGCATCAGTGTCACCATATCCACGTAGGTCCGGAGCTACACAGTGGTAGCCCAGTGCCGCGAAAGCGTGGATCTGGTGACGCCATGTGTACCACAGTTCCGGGAACCCATGTAGGAAAAGGATTGTGGGGCCTTCGCCCTTTTCGGCTACGTGCATGTTGATACCATTGACACTAATTGTTCTATGCTCTATGGTTTCCATGGTGGAAGTTGAAGTTGTGATGGAAAATGGTTATTAGTGAGTGAAGTCGGCTTTGTATTTATAATGGCTAGAAGTTAAAATATTGTGTGGATCTTGAAATATTGTGTTTTTTTATTTTTGTATTGATGGAGTTTTCTTAATGTTGATGGTTTCTTCAAGTTATTGGTAATGTTTCAACTTTCAACTTGTGATGATATATTAAATTGGATTGGATAAACTCAAAAGAATGATTTTTATATTATGTGTCGCATTTTTTTTATTATTATTTACTTTATTTTTTTTTGGGAAAGTATGATACTTCCTAAAATCTTTAGTGTCAATTATAGGTGATATAAGAAATTATAAGTACTTGCTAGTATATTTTTTAAAAACAAATATACTACTTACTAGTATTAGTAACAACTGTTATTATTATTATTATTAGATTAATCTTATTGCCATTTCTATTATAATTAATTAATTTAGTTCTTATTATTACAATTTCAAGTTAATACAAACTACACACTTGTACATCGAGTATAAATAAAAATATGACTCCACTATACATATATATATATATATATATATATATATATATATATATATCGTAGGATCGTAAAATTGACTTCAAAAATACTTTTTAACTATATGAAATACATTTTTCTTCTAAACCTTTTCAATAATTATTATAATAACTTTTATAAGCTATGATATAAATATAAATAAAAAAAAAAAAAAAAAATTCAAATTTTTTTTACAGTAGATGTGATGATTTAAGATAATCACAAAATATAACATGATAATCACATATGATTATTTTTTAAATTCCCGTTTGGTTAAGCTGTTGACATCCAAAGAAAGATGTGACGTTATAATCTTCTATGTGATTATCATGTATTCGAGATAATCACAAAATATGACTTGATAATCACATAGTATTCATGTGAATATGTGATTATTAAGTTATAAAATGTAATATTTATCATGAATAAAAAAAATTAATAAAAAGTTATTTAAAGAATAAAAAAATGTCAAATTTTCTTTATTTGAAAAATAACTTCTAAAAGTCATTTGAATTGAACAAGGAGCTATTAAGAATTTTTTGTAAAATAACGTGTTTTGAATATTTAAAAAGTAATTTTAAAATCATTTATACGTTTATATGATATTTATCCTTATCCAACCTAAGATATATATATATATATATATATATATATATATATATATATATATATATATATATTATTTATAAATAAACACGAAAATAAAGGATAAACAAATACGTAGATACAGCAGACGTGTATTTGTGATCCTGAGTGTTATAAATATTTACGGTCAACCTCTAACTTAGCCACCACAAGGGTGGTTGGTGACAGTAATTAATACCTCCACCATAATCCAATTTTACTGTTTATCATTAAATAATTATATGTATTTATATCTATCTGTTTACAGTTTACCAAATGGTAAACTGGTCATTCTTATTCATTATAATCTGTAAAAATATACGGAGTATTATGCATATATAGACTTTGGTGCTGACCAGTGGCAATCTCAAAAGTTTTGGTCACCGGTAGCACGATCATACTTCATAATTTTTCGGCACAGACTTAGAATCTTAACAACGGGGGCGGAAAATGGGGGCAGATGCCCCCTCAATAATTTGGCGACAATACATAGCTGCTGGATGAATCCGACAACACATAAACCCGAACGCGACTCCGATTGCCAACCTAAAATCAACTGATTGAAATCTAAAAATTATTTTATATGTAGAAAATTATGGAATTATGGTTTAGAAATTTAATAAACTAAACGTATTGCAAACAAACAACCATATATGATATAGGGTATGTTTGATAAAATTAGCTGTAAGCTATAGCTGATAGCTATAGGCGGTAAACTGATAGATGTAGGCTGTAAACTGTAGCTTTTAATTGGAACGGTAAGCTGTAGCTTTATTTGTGTAAAATTGTTTGGTAAACTATTTATTTTATATATAGCCCACCTCTAATTACAGTTGAGAAGTTATTTTTCTGTGGAAAAGGAAA
The DNA here is from genome assembly GCA_963930675.1 of Gnaphalium uliginosum. Lineage (NCBI taxonomy): Eukaryota > Viridiplantae > Streptophyta > Magnoliopsida > Asterales > Asteraceae > Gnaphalium > Gnaphalium uliginosum. The sequence goes on from OZ005680.1 coordinate 63,067,510, forward strand.
CATAAACCAACTAACTAATTCAACTACTCCAAAAGCCTTCATTAAATTATCCCAAATACGGTGTTAAAATTTCATGTGAGGGAAATATGTACAACCACCAACCTCAACGTACACGTCATTATTATAGCGACTTGATAAAAAAAATCCGATAAAGTTTGTTATAAACTTTGGTTAATGTAGTTTTTTAAAAACTATGGTGTTACTAATTATTATTATTATTATTATTATTAATTTATTATTAAGTATGAAAGTGGAGTAGTGTGATGATAACAAGAAGATGAAGTACTCTAGACAGGCCATCAAATGAATTTGAGAGGCACTGTGATACTATATACGAGGATCCATGATATACATTAATAATTCGGGACTTTTTCTAAACATCTCTTAAATATAAGAGTATTATGATGTCATATCTTACGTATCGAAAAAAAACTATTTTTATTTTACAGTTAAAGAGTTATTTCTCGAGCATTATTTGAATAAATTCATTGAGGTGTAACGATAGTTTTTCCGACTAAATAATTATCATAGCAGTAGTAAGTATTTTAAACAATCAAAGACCCTAAAAAATGGGTGGCTCTGTGTCGGCACTTACTGCCCTCGACAATGATCACTTGATCGAATTTGGATATTTAATTGGTGGCTAATAGTGGTTGGCTGTATCATTAATGATGTGGATTATTGGGTTTAATTTTGTAAGTAAGACATAAAGAGAAAATAAACAAGTGTCGAAAGGTGTTAATATAATGGAATAGATAATTGATGACATGGTTTTTTATTTGATCTCATGTTGTTGTTGGTGGTCCAAACTAGATTTTTAAGCAAACAGTGAGCATGATATGTCGTATTTTCCTTTTTAATAATTTCCGTCAGATTTATTCGTCCGTTAATATTCACAGAAATTCATTAGAAAGATAGAAAAATGTAAGTACGTTTTTTAAATATAAACTCACGATACACACTTCTAGTATATTTATGGATATATTGTTTCAAACTGTATTATACTTGTCTTGTATGTGACGTACGTTCATTTGGTCTGTTATACATATTGAACCTGTCAATTCCGACTATTATATGTACACTTTCTTCTTTTGTCAATCTGTTGCATGTTTGAGGCCAAAAAAAGAGAGAGAGAGTACATACAATAGTCAGAATTGACAGGTTCAAACATACAATAGATAAAATGAAAGTACGTCTCATACAATCATAAAATAGGCAAAGTATGACGAAGCTTCGTTCCTCAGCAAAGTGTTCATTTCTTTTTCGCCAGGTTTCATTCTCTTTCTTTTTTGATTGGATGATGGAAAAACCAGCAAGCTACGGCTTGAAAGCTTACCTTCTTCTCTTCTAGAGAAAGGGCTTTCTTTATAGATGAAGACGTTGAGTAAGGGGGTGAGTGAAAGATTTGTTCCCCGGTCTACGTTGAAAGCTTCTATAGCGTGGTGAGATAGATAGACGTCCAATCCCGCAGCAGGTAGTTGCTCGGCCTTAGTCTTAGAAAAATAGGCGAACGACTTATAGTATAGGTCGGATGTTTCCGTGAGCACTAAGCATCATGGATTCGGTCCGCTCTATCAAGCTTCGTCTTTTGTCGGGCAACACCGCGCCTTCGCCGCTAGATAGATATCTAGTGTGAATCACCGCCGAAGACCTGTTCGAGGTTCAGGTTCAGATTATCGAACGAATAGCGGAAATAAACACTATATTTATCAAAAGCAACACATTGCTCTTCATGGACCGGGTTTGTTCAATAATCTTATAATGTTCTAATAGATGTATATCATTAAATTACCAAAAGTAATCCAACTTCACTACTGTATTTCGGTTATCTTAACTATATATAACCATCTCTTCCTTTTATCTTAAAATTATACTCAATAATGTCTAAATATCAAATTGCCTTTCAAATTAATTAACTATTCAATCATACCAACTAATCATTGATTTATTATATCTATATTTATAACAACTTTCCATTTTAAACTTTGCATATCCTCTTTAAGAAAAATAACATATCATTCCATTGAACCTTTATCTTTTATCTTTTATAAAATGTAAATAAAGATGAAAATAGATCGTTAATTAATATCATTTAAACTTTAAATCGACTTTCACAAACTGTACATCTATTCATCACCGTTGCTATGCGTGGGAATATTGCTAGTTTTAGTAATGGTTCAAATTATAGTGGTGGTGGATACGAAGAAGGCCCGTTATGTATGAAACTAAATATAAGGCTTCACAACTGCTTATTTTGATCATCATGGTAACATAATCTAACTTGGGCTAAAACAAGGTCTGGTGGATTTGCAACTTTGAGAGAAATACAGATTACAAAAGTTTACAACTTACCAAAAATTCCACCAGAAATGAGAATGAGTACCATTTGACCTCGTTTGAAGATGACCATAAAAGACCAGTTAAAACGAGATCAAATGGTCATAACAAAGTATCAAAATCAAACTTCTAACATATATTGAACTAGTAATAAATACCCACAAAATCCTCTTGAAACAAGATCAACCATTGAGAAATGTGAAAATCTGCAAAACAACGGGTAGAGAGACCAACGATAAACATATATTTGCACCCCACCCAACACAGGAAGAACAATGTATGCAAAATGGCCCGATCAAAATCTTTTGTAGATAATGGAGAGCAGATTGATGATGCAACACGTCATCAGTCATAACTAGCATTCAAAAATTTCAGCAGCTGATTCCGATTATTTTCTGCCTTCTTATCCTCCTTTGTCTTGTCAAGTTTTAATAAGATCTGCCAATCAAATGACAAATAAAACACAATGTGAAGCTTACTCATTTCAAGTATAGATCAACACTGGACGAGAACAACTACACAAGTTTAGCCCAAATGCGCAAAACTGGGTCAACTTGGGCTTCTTCTTTACCCTTTTTGGATTAGGCAAAACAATATATCGAAAGGCCAAACGGTTCCTAACTGACTAAAACTGAAATAAAAATTGTGAATTTATAGTTCAAAACAGGTTGTACCAGCCGACCAGGTTGGGTTAACCTGCCAACACTTTTTTAATCTTTTTACGTATTATTTTCTAAAGAATTGAAGTATTCGATACAATTACTAAAACTACAATATTATGAAATACAATATAAAGCTTTTATAATAAAAACAATTTCAACAATGTAGTAAGATATATTAAAACTTCTGAACAATTAGATCACCATTGCAACTAGTTTTGATACTTTCAATGCCCCACAAGATTATTCTTAGTGATACAAAAATGCAGACCTAATATTAACGGTTAACTGGCTACCCGAGCACCAGTCAACCATCAATGAACACACCTACCTCTAATAACCACATAGTAACAACTCACCTTTTTACCAGATACGGCACTACGACGGACACCATCATCTTTGTCACGACCAAGAAACTGCAAAAAGTGGATAATCTAGATTATAACAATAGATGTCATGTGTTTGCACACTCATTTCTTTAGCATTTTACCCCTTCATTTAAACATATTCTGTCTTTGTTAACCAGAGTAAATTTTCAAAGCATAGTTGATAACAGATCTAACTTTATCATGCGCTTGACTTGAACGGTATCCCTCATCCCCCTTTTGATGTTATTAAAAAATTAACCCTTGTATGTGTTACCTTGGAGAGCTGGACAGGGCTGCTACCACCATCCTGCTGATTCTATAAAGGCTCCCATTGCCAGGACAGAAACAAGCCAAAATAACATCCAGACATGCCAATTAAGCACCCATTCATAGTGTCACAGACCCCAGCTCCAATTTCAAAGAGCCAATTCATGAAAAAAGGCAGAAAGTATTATAAGCACCTTATATATCCACTACCATATTAAAATGTTTATAATAATCAAAGAAAGCATAAGTAACAGAATCAGTTTTGCAGCCAAAATATGTAATAAAGACAGTGTCCTACCTCCTTCACTTTACGCTTATCACGTTTGCTGTGATGTTTAGCCTTCTCCTTGTCTTTATCCTTTTGCTGAAACATAAACAAAAAACATCAAACCAAGTGACAGTGTGACACGTTGGTAATCAACAGCTGGTGAAAGTTAGGCAGTGGTTATAGACACCAACCTTTTTGGGTCGATGTTCATGTTTACGCCTCTTTGAGCGATTGGATGGTCCATCTTCACTGCTGGATGAACTGTAACATGCAAAGTCCACATACTTATAATAGTTTTTAAGCAAACATTTCTACATAATGGAACCAAGATAAAGAAATAAACTGAATAATTATGAGAAGCATGCATAATATATTACTATAGGAGCTTATTCACAACTTTGGTAAAGCCACTGCTCACTAATATTTATCTTCTTACTTGACCCGAAGCCTAACAACCATGCTTGACTAGCTGCCTAATGCATGATCGGTACTATAATCTACAGATAGCAAGAAACTTTGAAAACAGTATTTACAGCTTAAAGTAGAGAACAAAAGAGAAGGATAAAAAAACTCATATGCAAAACACAGTTTCTTATATCAAATAAGCATAAGAAAGAGAGCAAGTGCAACTGCACAGGGTTCTTTTACATGTTATGGTAAGCAATGAATCTCACATGAAAAGCAATTTCTTTAGGGATAGTTTGGGATTATTTAATTGGGGGCTTATCTGCTTATTGCATCTTTTTTACAGCGGATAAACAATTCCAAACACTCTCTTAAAACTGGTTACCTGCTTATTTTAAGGGGAAAATTCCCAAGGAAGGTAACATAAAACACAATACTTGATAATAAGGGGTATGTAAAAAACACGTTCCCGAAAAGGATACAAAATTCAATTTTACACACAAACAGGAATATTGACGGGATGTTCTAGATTATGTAAGGTAACGCATCAAACCAGTGATGTTGACAGCCATGTAGGCTGTTACATAGGCATATATGTTAATGTGAACAGCCACACGGATTTCAACTTGGACCGCTCACGTAGGTACTAGTCTGTTGACTTGGCATACAACTTGAACTTCCGGTCAGTGACCCTTTTTTGTGCAAAACTGAATTCCGTACACCTTTTTGGAAGCGGAATTTTTTTTACATACCCCTTATTGTCACATTCCAGATTCTACGTTACCTTTCTTGGCAATCTTCCCTTTTTTAGAAGAAACGCACTTATACCTACTTATAATTTAAACAAATAAGCACTTCAATTTATGAAATTGCATATTTTGAGGCGCTTATCGCTTAAAAAGTGGCTGTAAATTGTAAAATAAGCATCACTTCATCTGTTCAGAGAAAGAAATTGTTTTTCACTTGCATAAGCTAAAACGTAGTAGGTTCCAAACACTTAAAGGTGTGAATTAGCATCAAAAAGAAAAAACAAATAACTGCAATAAGCATAAGCACTTGAAATATGCAACCCCAAACACCCCAAAGTTTTGCTATATTTTAAAGAATATCAGCAGCTAACATAAGTTATAGGATTCTCATCAACAAATTTCAACATCACAAAAGTTTTAGCTAATTCAAATGATTGCGAAGGATAACCACATGACAAAAAAATTATTTGCAGATATAACTAGATCTAAGCAATTAGGATCGTAATCCTCATTACATATTTACATACATATGAAATTAATTACTATCTAATAACTAATACGAGTAACTAGTAAGTAATAACCCTAATTGGAAATAGTAGTACTATAAATACAGCGAAAAAATAACAAACCGGTACCTGTAGCCGTCGGATGAAGAAGATGAGTGACCACGCCTACGACGTCGTTTCGTATTCGTACGGCTTTTTTTGTTAATCTTAAGAGAGTCCTTTTTGAGAATTTTGTCTTTACGGCGGCGCGAACGACGGTCTCGATCCGACGATGACGAAGAAGATAGATCCGAGGATGATGATGATGAGGTGCTCGAGGAGGCCATTAGTAAACCTCTTGATTTGATTTAATTTGGATTCAACGCAAACCTCAAACTCAAATGGCGTCGACACAACAACAGGGTGACTTTTCTTTCTTTCTTCCTTATTTATAAGGGAGAAAACTTTATTACATAATTTATACTTTTACCCCCCAATTTATTCATATAAACACAATCGCCCCTCATAAACGTTTATTTTTTTTTATCGTAAATTTGGATACAAACAATAAAACGAAATGTTTCATTCATTTTAACAAAAGTGAAGTGTAAAACAAGAGGGTAATTCGATATAAAAAAAAAGTATCAATAGTTCAAGTCTGCTCAAACACTAAAACAACCCAAGTATACTTAAAAAGTAAAAATTCCCTAACAAATACTGATTATGAAAACAATCTAAAAAACGATCTTTTTTAGGGAAATATATAATTGCCCTAATGAAAAAAAACTATATTTCTGGCTGCTAAACGATCTTGGATTGCTGGAAAACACCTTCAAACATGGCAACATGCAGGACCGGATTTAAGCATGTGCAAGGTGCTCAACCGCACATGACCTCAATTTTTCGGGGACTAAAATTTTAGATTTGATGGTTTATAAAAATTGGATTTTTGAACAGTATAATCCAAGTTAAAAGATATCTTATGATGTAGAAAATACGTTTAACAACATTTGATCTAATTATCGAAGCTACAATAGAACAATAAAAGCTTAGGTTGATATTTTCATGGAAGAATTTCAGATGCATGTGTTCTAGGAGGAAGATAATCTATTTGTACATTTCCCCTACCATTATTTAAAATCTCCAGTTTAGCCCTTAGCTTTTTAAATTTTACATTCAACCCCTGCCACTTAAAAGGCTAAAACAATAAACAATGGTAATGGTAATTAGTACAAACAATGTGGTAACAGAAAAGTTGAAAACCATATTTTTCTTATTAATTGTTTTGAACTATTAAAACTAAAACTGTAAGTTTTGACTACGATTTTAAGAAAATATTGTATAATCTTGACATTACAATTATAAAAGCATAAAAATATTTTTTATGTATCATTTAGAGAGATGTTTCGAAGTTAACCAATAAATACACATAGCGAAATTATAAGGTTAGAGTTTTCTACATGCAACGAGATCTTACTCATTTAAGGGTCTAATTTTCATTAACTGCACAGGGCCATTGAAACTTACAGGACGGCCCTGGCAACATGACAAAGTGATGAGCTTTGCTAGTTGACCCGTTCTCCATAGACCACGCAGATTTCACTGGATTCTGCTGTCAAGGTTAAACGAGCAATACGTGTACCAAAATTGTGTTGGGGTGGTAAATTTCTCTCATTATTCGTGTAGTTATATATACATGTTAGTATAAGAATATTAATTATTACATGTAAAACTTGTAATTCACAAATGTAAAAACATGAGTTTCTAATCATAATCCAAAGGCGTCCAGTGACACACCCCATTGGAACTATTAAGAACTACTACATACAAATTAACTAACCCTGTAACTCGAATCTACGGTTTTAAAAACTTCCCAAACATTTTCTTAAAGAAAGATTTTCTTTTGGTCTTTAGGGATACTTCTGGAGATATTGTTGGACTTGAAGCTGGTGCACTTATTTCACTCTCGGGTATAACCTTTGGTTCGATTCCAGGACTTTCAACTGGTGCTGGTGCTGGTGCTGGTACTGGTACTGGTGCTGGTGCTTGTGGCTTATCGGAATCTGATTTCGATTTATCCTTTTCTTTCTTGTCTTTCTTTTTTTTCTTTTTTTTCTTCTTCTCATCTTTCTTAGATTTATCTTTGTCATCGTCATCATCCTTAGACTTCTTGTCATCATTATCATCATTATCGTCTTTAGAATCATCTTTTGGAGGTTCAAACATGAAATCTGAAGTATAAGGCACACCGGTGGTTGGGATCCATGAATCACCAATGATGAATTTTCCTGGTGTGAAGCGGTTTATTCGTTTTGCAGATAGTTCCTTAACGCCTGCCCATTTAACACGTTGTGCTTTAGAAGATCCTGGACCATGGTTATTAAACTCACTATAATAAAGCGTATCAAAAGCAAATGATTCGTTCCATGGTAACCACCCTTGCGGCTGGATCAAATCATCAATAAACGATTCCAATATTATCGTTCTTGAAAACTCTTTCCATGGACGTCCGAGGTAAGATTTAAGTTGCATTCTAACTGGAAAGTACAAAGGATCTGCCACAATGCTGCAGTTTTGAAGGACTAATCCAGTTGGCTGTCGAGGTTCCTTTCGTCCTTGTGCTGTGACAATGCAATTCTGGTTGTCCATTGGCTTCCGTACAACCATGATGCAATTTTGGAACACAACTGCACCGTCTCCAAATAGAAAGTCAATGGTGCCTGAGATGGTGCATTCGCGATAGAATTGACGGTAGGTGTGTGCATATAGAGTGTCTTGGTAACCATCCATACGGCAATTGTAGAATACTGTTCTGTCTGCACTAACACGCAATGCCACAGCTTGGTGCTTTTCAGGACCTGCTGTATTCTCAAATGCAATGTCCCTGGCCATGAAAAAGTCTCCACCAACAGCTGCATATAATTGTTAATTTACACCAAGTTAACTACTTTCTTATGAAGGCTTTTAGTATAATTTAAACGTTAATTGTGTTTTTGATATTGATTGCTTACCAACAGTTGCAGTGTGGTAGGTGGTAATTCCATCGATGAAGTTTAAGCTTCCTGTGATTCTTGTTTTATCAGGGCCATCTCCCATCATCATTATATGAGTCAAGTTTTTGGGGATACGTATGATCTCGTTGTATACGCCCTCCTTAATGTAGAGCACGTACGTCTTGTTTCCTTCAACAGGAGCAAATTTCAAAGCTTCATTAATCGTATGGTAGTTTCCGGTCCCATCTTGTGCAATAGTAACATCTGGATTGATTTTCTTGGGTTCTTTCTCCAAGATTCTATGGTCTGTAACATCTATCCATTCAGGAAGATTGTAACCGTTGTTGAACAGGGAAAGTAAACGACGATTTGTATTAACCTGGGGTCCAACCAAAGACTGAAACATTTCTGAAAAATCCGTGATCAGAGCAAGGCAGTTACTCGTTAACTCCATGGACTCGTTTAATAATTTTTTCATTTTCTCTCCAGAATCTCCTTCCGTCTTTTCAAATCCATCTAAGCATGTTTGCTCATACGTTATTGCCCCGCTCATCCATATTTTGAGTTGTACAAGCGCTTGACCAACATCATTAAGACTAACAATATTAATATTCTCAAAAGATCTTTTTAGATCATTAATAGCAAGGCCTGCAAGTTCCTTACAACCCTTGAGAGCATCATTCGTTCTTGGGTCATCATTAATTTCTTTCATGAGCGAGTTGTTGTTAGCTGCAACCTCAAGTTGTTGAATTGTGACCTCAAACAAGGTCTTTACATGGTCGTAAGGATCCGTTGATTCGGTTTGTGCTTTCGAGAGGCTATCAACACAAGTCTTCTGGTAATATGTATTTTCACAAACCGCTTTGATGGAGGCCTTAACGTCGTCATCATGGTTAGCTTTCGTGTTTTCAGGTTTCGGCTCGAAATTTTTGTTCATCATCACAATTAATCCAATCGCAACGACGAGAAGCACCACGAAAGCCACGGTGAGTATGGCAAATTTTGCCTTGCTCTTACCCTCCATCTTTAATCCTTGCCCCTTAAAAAAGAAACACAAAAATTTATGGTCTTGTCGTATTATCTCCTATCGCTTCTATATCATCTACAATCTATCTAATTAACTTCTGTTTAATTTGATATGTATAGAAATGTTAATGATTAATTGAGAGAGGGCCTAAAGTTCAAGATTGACCCTCCCCCTGTTGAATCTATGAAACAAAGGCCTTCCTTTGCAGATTTGTTAGAATTTAAGAAGACCTTCAAATTTTGGTGTTAAAAGTAGGAGCAAAATAATGATAAATTAAAGATTTTTATAGGTTTGTTTCTTTTTTCTGGTGGAAAAGTTGAGGTTTGGAGGAGAATAAGAACTTTGCATACTCTATTTTTAGAAAAAAGAAACATTTTTTTCAAATCTAATTAATTAACGATCGATATGGATGAGAAAGAGTTCACGTGAACGGTTTTGAGGTCGTTGTAATTGTTTCATACTTAGATTATTACATAACTAGTACTTGTTTACCAACATTAATCCTTGTTTACCAACCAAGAACATATAAACACTTCCTGGTATACACAGTACAGAGGTTTACCTTATAATCAAATCAAATTTGAAGTAAAACATATATAATAAACGATATAACAACAAAGTCATGTTAACATTATGTTACAAGAAACTAGCCATGATCTAACAACTTATATATATTGACAAATAATCAATTAGATAAACCCGCTGAGAATGTTACTCCAGTGGCTGGCAACCATGATACTCCATCAATAAACCGTCGGACAGTGAAAGAATTGGCCGTTGAGGCATCCATAGTCATGTGATAACCAGGCCATGTAACACGTCCTGATAATGATGAACCGGGACCATAATTTCTGTACTCCCCATACCACAATGTACTCAACGCAAAGTTCCCATACCATTCTAACCACCCTCTTGGCTGAACCATTGAACTCATATATGTGTTCATAAACACGGTCCTAGAGTATTCTTTCCATGGTCTACCCAAATACGTCGGTTTTGTGGCATAAACAAAACTATCTTGGATAGAAAACCCTGTATTCTGGTTAGGGCTTTTACGGCCTTGAGCCGTGATGGTGACCTTTTGTAAAGGTAGAGGCTCTCTAGTGTAAATCTTGCAGTTTTGAAGGACGGCTGCACCGTTTCCAAAGATGAAGTCTATGGTGCCATAAATGCTGCATTCGCGGTAGAATTGGCGAAGAGAATGTGCATATAAGGTGTCTTGGTAGCCTTCCATGCTACACCGATAGAATGCAGACTGATCGGAATCTACACGCAGTGCAACACCTTGGTGGCTCTGTGGGCCCGCTGTGTTGCGAAATGTAATGTCTCTTGCTATAAATCCCCTGCCAGAGACAGCTTCAAGCCATAGAAAATGAAGAATCAAGTCATGTCATGCAAAGTTTTGTGCAAGAGGTCAATTAAAACACTATTTATACTTTAAGTTACTTATATTAAATTACTTTAGATTAGAGATTCTTACCGACGGTGGCTGTTCGAAATGTAGTCCATCCTTGCATGAAATTTCTATCTCCGGTCACCACGGTGGCTCCAATGCCGTCCCCTATAAGCATTATGTTGGTCTTCTTCTTCTTCATATCTATATTCTCCTTATAAACTCCTCTTTTTGCATATATAACATATCTTCTATTACTATAATTAGGAGCATCATTAATCGCTTCAGAGATCGAACGATACCTTCCTGACCCGTCCAACGCCACCACAACGTCAACATGCATCCCATTTGGGCTGGCAAGCATCAACTCCTTATCGCCTTCCGACATCCACTTAGGGTAAAAGGTGTTAGTTTTGTCACCATAATTAGTAGGTGGTTTAAAGGGTAAGGTATGTAGTTGAGTATATAAAGCTAATACATTACTAATAAGCTGTGTGACTTGTGTTAAGCTTCCTCGTATAAAAGTTTCAAGGTGTCTATTTGTTCCTTCAAATCCTTCAAGACAAGTATCTTGGTTACTTAATGCAGCACTTAGCCATGATTTTAGGTTTCCTTGATAATGAGGGTTTTGTGAACCAGCTCGAATCTCCTTCATTCCGGCTAAGGACCAAGTAAGCTCAGAAACCGAGAAGTCAAGAAGTTCCTTGCAGTCCTCAATCGCGATTTGCTCTCGTGAACTTGAAGACAAAGAAGTGAACTTGGTGAACTTTTGCATGGCTAGGTTTGTCTCGTTGAGTGTCGCCTTGAGGGCAGCTTTCAAGATTGAGTCGGGCTTTTGGTTAACCGGACTATTGTTGTCAAGAAATGATTTTAGGTTCGAGAGACATGCAATTCTATCTTGAATATTGCTACAAGCTTGAAGAATCAATGGATTCTCCATTGTTTGTTGTTGATTATGGGTCAAGGTTTGAGTGGATACAAGTATGATCAAGTATGAGAAAATGAGTAAAAAAATGACAAAATTTGGGTTCTCCATGGCTACAAATTAAATTAAATCAATTGTTAATGTAAGTTTTGTTATGGGAAGAAATTAAAAAAGAGACTCATTTATAATGTGAGGAAATGATGTAATATAGTTTAAGCGAATGTTTGTAGTCGAAGAAAAGGCATTTCTTGAAATAGAAATATAATATATATTCTTTTAGGCCAAGAGAAAGTTATACTTTGGGTACATAGTGTAACGTGCTAATATTCTTGGGTATGTTCTTAAGTTCACTCTAGATTTCACACCTATTTTATTTTTAATTATCATTTTTGGTTTTTAGAGTTATCAAAAACGAAGGAAAATCGTTTCTACGTCGATTATACTAATTCGGACGTGCATAAATATTTGTACTAATACAATAATAAATTCGGTGTCTTCCTTTGAAATATTGGTCGACTATTATGAATATTGGTTGAAATACAATATATTATGCATCTGCAAATTTTAAATTTATTAATGACAACTCTCTAAGGTTGTCATTAGTAAAACACTTGAACTAAAATGTTTCTTCCATGCTTTATCTTCTTTTTTTGTGTACAAATATCAAAACATCCCAAGATACAAAGGTTTTTATATATTAAACATTTGTTTTAGATATATAAAATTATACCGTTAAACATGTTTGTGCTTGTAAAACTAAACACACCCATTTTATTTTTTAATTCATATATATGATCATATCATATCATAATCATAATCATAATACTTATATGAACATGCCAGTATTTTTATTTTTTTTTGGTTGATAGTTGATTCAATTTGTAAATAATATCTCGTACACAATATAATAAAAGAAATACGACAAATTAAAGGTCGATATATATAAGTCAACCCGTATCGTGCAGATGCCAAGAGCTTCCTACTATACGGTAGGTGGTCTTCTTTTTGTACGTTCTTGTTTTTTATTAGAACATACCCTGTCATTTGTCATTTATTAGTTACTCATAAACATATATCCAAAATAGTGCTTGCATTATATTTAACGAACTTAGATCCGGGTCAAATTGTAAAATCGTAAGTGTTTGGTCAACTCATAATATGTAAATGTACTCGTGACGAAGGGTGTGTTTGGCATTAAGTCACTTTTTAACAATCTCAATTTCTCTATTACTATTTTACAACAAAAATATAGATGAGATTATTAAAAAAGAATATTTGAGAATCATCTAAAATTCCTTTTTAAAGAAAACTCTTTTAAGTAGATTGAAAAAGAATCTACAACTATAACTCCAACCATAATCTTCAACTTCAGCTTTAGTCACAATCTCCAACTACAACTAATTGTTACCAAACATAGCCAAAGACATTATGTGAACACGGATAATCAATATATACCAAATATATTTGGTATATAAAAAAAATATCAAGTGTAATAAAATAAACAAAAAGTAATTTTGTAAAAATTAAACATTTCAACAATTAGGTAATTGATGTAAGAATATAATAATGTTGTTTATAATAACTAGCCATTACACATCTTACGTTAATTTTTAGAAATAAGAATATGTGTTGTTATATATACAATTAATTAATTAATTAACTTTTACCATTATTATATATACAATTAATAATAATAATAATAAAAACTGTTTTTCTATGAAAATCCTCCAGTTTTAACATTTAGGCCGGACTTCAATTCCATCAATGATAAGTCCTCCTTTTAATTGACGACCTTTAACTTCCATTAAATTCAATTTCACCCCCTCACTTTTTTCTCCAACAAAGAATTCTCCAAGTTCAATATCCATCCATCCATCTTTTCTATTGATTGGGCGTCGGCCTTCTCCTTCCACCACCCGTTTCTTCATCATTTGTCTTCGGTTCATGAAAAACAACGCTTCAAGCTGTTGCTTTTTGTCATCTAGAGGGCATAAATAAGTTGTGTTGGTAACTGAACATTCGTCCGTTGAAACTGATGTCTCGCATGGAATAGAGTCCAACCCAAATGAACGATCAGACACTTTAATAATGAGATAAGCTCTGTATGTTGTGTTAGAAGATAAATCTTTCGTGTTTATTCTTCCTTCGATTTCGATGTTAGATATAGTTTTAAGCTCAACCACCTCAGAAAATCTGTCAAAAATAAGAAAAAATGCATTAATAAATATGGAGTAGTAAATACTAGTTTACTTTAAAATTAGTTAATATTTGATGTTCTATCGTATAAGACTATGAAATAAAATTTTGATAACTCAAATTAATGTAACACATCAAGTGTTCAAATTCCAACATTAATCTTTTTCCTTTTTTATATTAAAAATGTATTTTCAACAGTAGGTTTTGAATATTTTGTTGACATGCTTATTTTCAAAGAAAAGTTAATTGATTTACTATTTTATAAATTGTGAAATTGAAAACATGAGATTTGACCAAAAAGTCAAAGGGTAGTAACTTACTAACCTTGATGTAGAATGGGTGGTCCATGTCCAGTGATTTGGTTCATTGCTTAGGGAAATGTTAAGTGCTCTTGCTGATAAAACACAACACTTTTTCCCACTAACTTTGTTTAAACAAAACCTCTGCATGGATTAAACAGAACAAAGTTTAATACTATGATCAAATAAAACTTAGCAAAACGCACATTTAATCATGAAATTAATACAAACTTACCCTAATTCCACCATCTATGAGAATAGAATTACAAAGCTGAAAATACAAATCTTTCTTAGAAGAAAAGTTGATGAGATGAGTACTCATTTGTGATCTTGAGAGAATATTAGGGAGATCAGAAGGCAAGAATCGTCCCCAAATGATATCGGATTCAGCAGCCGATCGTAACGATGAGGATGCAAGCATTAATCTGCATGCATCTAGTGGAGATGTAAATGATACAATTGTTGAAACACAATCTTCTGGCAACATGTTCAATCTGCTGGTGTCCATTTTTTAGGTTCCAAAAAAAGTGTACTTTAGCTTATTAATTATGTTTATGTGTGTGTGTGTATATACACACACACACATAGGAAGTGAGGTATATATATAGTGTAGCCTGTAGCTGTAGCTATATATAGTGTAGCCTGTAGCTGTAGCTGTGTAGGAGGTTGTTTCTGGGAAACTATAGAATTGAAATAAGTATGTGGGTGTAGTCATTGGCAAGTTGTTTGCTCAAGCTGTATTTGTTTGAGTTTGATTGATATTGATATTCAATACTGTACAACACAATACAATCAAAGTAACTAAAAGGTTGATAAAGTGGACCCATGTTTGTTTAATTTGTATGCTCATGAAACATATATGTTTGTTTTAAAATATTTGTTTATATGAGAAAAGTCACCCAGAATAACAAGAGTAAATAAATAATTCTAGAGAAATGAAGTTGTTTTTGATAAATAAATAAAGGAACATGATAATGACACGCATTAATTGAAATAAAAATTTTAAATTTAATAAATGTTTCTATATTCTTGTTGATGGTTTTAAGGGCTGTAATTATAAATAAAATATAATAAGAATAGGGAAGAAAAAAACATGTGATAGTTAGTAATTTTGTCAATTAATAATTAATCTATGGTTTATATGTGAAGTTTAAATTTCCTTAATCCTGAATTTTCCTCCGAACTCTACTCTATTTATATATATATATATATATATATATATATATATATATATATATATATATATTTTTCATTTTCATTGAAAGTTTGTACTTACTTCTTACTTTATCTAATAAATAGAAATCGTTTATTTATTGGTAATAACATATGTAGGGGTGTTCACTATTCGAATATAACTGCATTATCTAAATGGTCTATTGGGATTGGATTGTTAAAATTGGACAATTTGATTTTTCGATTGGATCGGACAAAGACGAAATTAGTATTTTGATTTTTGAATTGGTTTTGATTACTATTATCTTAACCAAATAGTTCAAACAATTGAATAGTAATAACAATATGTGTAATACTCTTGTTTATTTATCAAAATAGATGTTAAATATTTGTTTGATTATTACTTATATATAAAGCCTTATTATATAATTGGTAGTGCTAACTTATGTATCATTGGATGTAACTTAAAATTGAAGTTTTATCTAAAAAACTAACTTCACATTTTTATAAACCCTTCACATGACAATACATAGCCGTTGATACCACTCATGATATTATCCTTTTACGAGTCAAAATGACACTCTAATGCAGTCAATGAAAAAAAACAAATGGTTAAAACTGATCCATCCACATGAATGTTTGTTTGTATGGATCGAATTCACGTTCTAAAAATCATAATCCAAATAGATTCATGTAAATGAATCGAATTTGATCTGATCCATCCAAAGTTCCAAACGAACACCCCTAAACATATGTGCGGTTGATGCACAAATATTGGGTGCAGTTGAAGACATTCTTTTGCAGAAAAAAAATATTGTAGTTCCGGCCTTTCAAATTTTTAAATAGTAATAATAAAGTTTAAAAAACGACGGATATATTTTTATTCCTTTAAATACATTTTGACTTTAGTAAAATATTAATTAGTCGTAGATGTATATATATTATTTTTGTATGACCATAAATTTTTTAAAGAGGTTACAAGGACGTAATTAAACGTGGAATGCATCATTCATACTTATTTCACTACTTGTAATTTTTTATCAATCAACACATTTATTATTACATCATCTTATATTAACTTACAAATATATCGTTATTATTACTTCTAGATTAAATCAAATACATTTCTTAATAATTGATTATGTAATAGCAATTTCCACATATATGTCTATTATTTTTAAGTTATGAGCTTATGGCTTAACATGTTAAGTTTAATTTATGTCCTAAATAAATCTGTGTGGGCAAATGGTCTAAAAATATATCGAACTTTTCAAAGATGTGTTTGTATCAAGACAACTTTTAAATATGCAATTGTATGTATCGAACTTACTAATTATTATTATTGTATGTAGTCATTAACACTAATGACGTCTACGCGTCTCCTACGTTACTAAATATCAGTTTGATACATTTTACATAAATTCACCACATTATTAACTCTTATGTGTGTCCTATGACAAAAAAAATGATTAGTGTTAATTAATACATACAATAATCGATACATAAAAAAAGCTTTTAGGTTGACTACTATAATAATAATATTTTTGTGATACTTAGATACATTTACAAATCATATCTCCAATCTGTATTAATATAATAGATATTTTATAATGTAAACTTCCAAGAAAGAAAGAATTCAAAGTTGTGAGAAAGGTTGGTAAAGATTATGTGTCGGTCCCCTGGAATGTTCTCAATCATTAAAAATCTGAATATAAGCACAAGATTCTAAATTTGGCGTTTAATCTTATTTTTAGCCAAAAATTCAAACAAATCCATTTTTCTCGTATATGGGATGATTTGAACACGACTTTTTTTCTCCGTACATCATCTATTGTATTTTATAGTGCTAAGGTATTGTATAGTACAACACTATAATTACAGTGTACAGTGAAAGTTATGTAGGAACTATCATAAAACGACAAATATTGCAACTTGTGTTAACCTCTTGCATCTGTTAAATATTCTTTTGTTTCTTTTAATCAATTGTGATATACAAATACATACATCTGACTTTCTTTCAAATACAATTTCATTTTATGTTTTTTTAGAAAACAAATTTACATATACACTAACATAATTCACAAATCATGTACATCAGATATATATGATATATACATGTCTTCTACGAGATTTTAACTTAACACCCTTGGTTGTTCACATCATGGGTGGAGCTAAAAATTTAACTTTGAGAGAGCGAACTGAAGACAATTTTTCTATGGGAAATTGATCGATTTGTCCACCCCTCAAAAAACTAATATATCGATTTGCCATCGGAAAAAAAAACTTGACGATTTGCCCTACCCGGTCACAAGTCGCAAACCTGCGACTTGCGACCCAAGGTTTTTGACTTCCAACCGGACACCGTGACCGCGAACGTGTAAACCATTAACGAGTCGGAACTAGCCATGACCAAGATCGTGATTGTTTCCGGGTCTGGAAGTAAGTCGCAAGTTTGCGACTTATGACCGGAATCTTGCGACCAAGCACCTACGACTTGCGACCCCGTCAACATGTAAACCATGAACGAGTCGGAACTAGCCATGACTGAGGACGAGTCGGAACAAGCCATGACCGAGGACGAGCCGGAACTGGTCATGACCATGAACGCGTCCAGAAGCAAATCGCAATAGTTGCGACCCGGCTACGTGTTCGGGTACGTGTTTGAATACGCGGTTTTGTGGCCTGATTTGCGGGTCGGATCACTTTTTTAGTAAAATGTCTTTATCCTTTATCCGTGTGGATAAGATTTTCTAAGATTTCCGGAATTTTTAACATTTCTATATATACTATTACCATAAGTTAATATCATCATTTCCTTTTTCACAATACCTCCTGAAATGGTTCACACTGATCAATTTTGGTATTTTCGATCTCCAAATGAAGAACCAATAACTGATAAAATATACGCAGAAGTTCCTGTTTTGTTTAGCATTGTGTTTCGTCACGCTGGACATTTTCAAGACGCCAAAAGAATGTACACACAAGGTTTGTTCACTGCGTGGAGGTTGATGAATTTTTAACAAAAAATTTGGATTACACTTTGGAAGAGCTGGGTTATTGGGCTCCAAAGAAGTGATATTGCTACTTTAAAGAGCATGATAAAGACCTAGATACTGATTTATAATTGATAGCGGGAGATGTGAAACAACTTAAGCAGATTACTAATTATGCGAAAATACATAGAGAAATTGAGGTCTATGTTACACACAATGATCTGACACGTTTTTCGAACTCTGAAACTATGATGCCGCTTGTCATTTCAAAGATTTTTACTAGCTCTTCAAGTGTTAGACGGTTGTTCGATTAGTTAGTAGCCAGTTATTATAATTTGTATTTGTCTTTCAATCAATTTGATAATTTAACTTAGTGTGTTTATCATTTATGTAATGTTAGGTTTAAAATCCTTATGTAATGAAATATTCATTGTTCGTCAAACACAACAAAGTGAACATCAAGGAAAATTATTGAATTAAAATAAGGTTTTACATTAGTACATTACATAGGTTTTTCCATTACAATAACTTCAATGGTGACTCAAATATACATTTGAAAAATACTGAGTCGGTTGAGATGCTTCGGCTTCTGTCCCAAAATCATTTTTCGTTGATTTAGTGGATGTTTTCTGCAAATCAAATATTCAAGATGATATTAATAATACAATTTAATAATTTAGTTTATATATGAAAAAACGTAGCAACTTACTGTTTTAGATCTTGATTTTGATCTTGACCTTGAGATGGATCCTGATTTGGTTCTTGATCGGGTTAGCTCATATGTTTTATCGTAAGGAGCCGTACACATAGCTCGACTATGACTGTGTTCCTTGCAACGTACACATAGCTCGAATAAGAGCACGGCCAGGTGGGCGACAAGATTGCCTTATCACAAGCATCGGCAGTAAGCAAATCTGCAGATTACCTAGATCTACCCATTCTGAAGGATGCGCCATCGGTTCATGTAACACCCTCTCTTCATATTCGATAAAATATTCTTTTATTTCGGAAGCGTAGGTCAAAACATGTATTGCATTATTAACATTTATAAAATGTACATATATATTGTTCAAAACAAAGTATGACAACTAGGTGTTACATAATTTCAACTCTCATTTAAGTTATCAAAAAACATATCAGAGTTGCCAGCTGGTCAAACATTCCTTTGAACATAATCTTCCTGCCCGCCCATATCAATCATGACCTGCAGGGATTAAGGTGAGGGATTAGCACAAAGCTAAGTGAATGAATGTGAAACTAACAATTCAATTTAGCATAACAATCTGTTTACATCAATTAATCGTAAACACATAATGTCAAAGAAGATCGGTGATTTTTGAGGAACCCTACTGCCGCGATGGCCCTCAAAGAACGCTTATCACAATCTGTATTGGCCTATACAGAATATACCGATAACTTGATACTACCATTACGCAACACAGGTTCTAATACAACACATGTACAAGACTCTGTATCTGTAATTCTGTAATAACCAAGTCCAACAATACGTTGACCTCTTTAATAACAACTGATGCCCGAAGGCCACATTGCACGTAGATTCATAATCAGCAAATCTGACTAAACAGTCTATCAATTATATCTACGTTTACTTGTTGTAACCAAACCGTTACAACCAAATCAAACTTGTGAGTTCCAGATCCACTCACCTGTCAGTCTCAGTCCAACAACTCAGAAGTCTAATGTTACTCAGTCTTCTGCTGATCTGAGAATACAACAAATAATGAGTTAGTAACTCATTCCATAATCATAAAACATATTTCAATACATAGTATCAAAATGACAAACAATTTCCAAGTTATAACAATGTACTTATATAATTATTTACTCAATCATCATAATAACATATTTAAGCGAACAAGCAAATCCCTGAAGTCTAAGAAACAAAAGTTCAATCCGAAGTGAAACCAGAAAATCCCGGAACGATGTTTAAAAACTGAAAAATGTCATTTTCGACCCCAAGATGACCCCGAAAGGTCTAAAACTGCCTAGGCTTATTTTAAAAGAGTTTTAATTATTGGACCGTTTTCGAGTGACCATGCGAATCTCGGCCCAATCCGTGTTAAATGAAAATTGGGTAAATTTTTAATCACTAAAAGTATCACTAACACTTATGCACTTTTGAAATTTGCAAAATAAAACTTTTAAAATCTCAGTTCGCAAAGCAACATCTCAGTTCACAGAGATTCTCAGTTCGCAGGGCAGCTCAGTTCGCAAGACAAAATCTCAGTTCGCAAGGCAACTCAGTTTGCAGCACAGCATCTCAGTTCGCATCGCAGCAACTCAGTTCGCATCGCAGCAACTCAGCTCGCGAATTGAGTTCTTCTTCTTGCAAGCTGCGAACCGGGCCTACTGTAACCAAAAACCCGAACTTTCTTCTTCCATAACTCACAAATTCGACTTCCTATCATTCTAACAAGCTTTCTAACAACTTATATACATCAAATATCATCATATAACATTTTTCAAGCTTCAATTACACAACTAATTCATAAATTGACCAATTTCATTCAAAACAAGTTTATGACTAAAATACTCACTTTTAAGAGTAAGAAAAAGATGATGATGATGATATGAAATTCGTTTTTTTTCTAATCTTGAATCACAATCTGGTTACTATCAATTTGATTGAAAGAAATTGTAAGCTTGATTATGTGTGTTATGAAATGAAAATGAGATTAGGAAGGTTACAGAAGATTTGAGAATATATATATATATATATATATATATATATATATTAATCTAACCCAATACCATTACAATTTTAGTTCCCTTCTTAATCTATTGTCTGGAACCTAAAACCATTTTGCGAAACCAACTTTTTTATTTTACCGTCAACTAGATTAATTTAAAACAATGAATTATGTATTAGTCATAATAACTCATTTATCCTTTTGACTAATATTATCAAATAAACATAATAATATTAAAATGTTCCTAACACATTAAATAATAAATTTAAAGTTAGGAAATTACCCGTATATTACTAGGCCCTTAGGGTGGATGTTACAGTTCAATAGCCTCACTATAGGCCGCTCGATATGTTTCTGTGGTGAAATACCTCTCCGCAAAGCAGTTTACGTAGTCCATTTTGAAGTAACGGGTTATTGCCGACACGTGCCCGCAAGGTAAACCGGATAATTGCCATTGCTTGCAAGTGCATGTTCGTCTTTCCAGGTTGACTGTTCCATTCTTTTGCCCATCCACTACCTCACAAATTATATTTGTGGATGGGTTAACCATCCAGCCTAGCGATTTCCCATTTCTTTCCGATTTTGTGCTCGACATATGGTGTGACAGGTGTTTTAACTCTTGCGGCAGTGTTCCGATGTTTGAAATACCACTTTTGTACCGAAGATCGAAAAAACTCCAATAGCATTGTGACTGGGAGTTTCCTTGCATGCTTGGTCCGGGCGTTAATGGACTCCGCGCTGTTACTCGTGAGGTGAGCATATCGTCTACGTGTGGCATGATGCCTTGACCATCTTTCTTTCCCAACGTCTGTAAGAACCTTAGATGAAGCTTGTAAACGTCTATAAATGACATCAAAATGGTGATCGAAATCGGACTTACGGTACGCCTTACATATTTTCCAATAATGTCATTCGATGTGCCCGACTTTTAAAGATCTGGTTCTCAAGTTCGTCAAAAAATGACGACAGCATAGGACATGAAATGCATCTGGAAACACAGCTGAAATATCGGCTGCAATTGAAGGAGCCTATCAGAAATGATAGTCAGGTTGTTAATCCGACCAGCTAATTCAAGGGCGTTACGTAAGTTTCCAAAGAACCACGACCAAATATCGGTCGTCACTCTTGCCCCAATTCTATAAGCTAGTGGCAAGATGTTATTATTGTCGTACATCGCCACAACAATTAAGTTAGTCCTCAAGTAACTCCCCGTCCATATCTCCTATTAGGGATAGATAAATGAAGCATGTTTAAGGGGACTTAATGCATGGACAATTAAGGGGTTTAAAATCAAGGATGATTAAGTATGGAGGCTAATTAATTAAAGGGTGAAGATTAATTTTGAAGGGGTTAATTGTATATTATCTACGTAATTATGTCTTTCTTGTAAATATAAATAAATAGGAGATGAGAGATAAGAGACAGAGAGAAGAGATAGGAGATATTTATATTTTTGATAAGAAAATGAAAGAACACATCATTCACCTAAAGTTGAGTCAACGGTAAAAGACCATAACAACATTTTTGGTAAAACCCGTAACTTAACGCTTTCGGGAAGCCTGCCATTTTGCAGCCACTTCCAAGATAGTGCTATTTACTACGTACCAATAACAAAAACAAATGGCAAAAAATCTAGCACCTGTGTTTATTTTTGGCCACCTTTTCTCATTACACTAAGGGTGGATGGTGATATTTATATCAAACGAGAAATTTTCAACTCTTGCGTTATAGCGGAATTATATAATTTATTTTTCAACTCGGCGTTACAGCGGAATTATAAAATTTATATTTTTAAATTGCGATATGATATATGAAGTTCTCGTACAAATCATAGTTGGCTTATGTTTCTTACTATAGTCAAAGGAAACTTTGTTCATTCGTATTTTTGGTTGTATCAATTAACCCGTAGAGGTGTGTATAACTTGTATAATTTGGAGACTTTGTTTTTAGCCAAAAGTAAAACCGTCATGTTGATGCAAATTTAATATGGATTTACATGCTAGCAAGTGAAAAAGAAAATAGTGAATATAAATTGGTACGCAAATTATTCAAGCTCGTGTGAGGTTAAACTCATCGAAACTTATGAGAGGTTAAACTTATCATATAAATCTGTCATGGTATTATTTTATTAGTTAAATCGATTAATATGGTTTATGGTTCAATTTATCCATACCCTAATAATCATAGACAATTGAACCATTGATTTTTACCTTTCAGTTTAAACGGTTTATTCGATTTATGATTCAGTTTCTGTACTAAGTAAGAATATACAAAATCAAGTTACCTCGACTAATATTCTCGTATGTTCAACCTTTTCTATTATATTTATTTAAAGTGATAGAATTTACAAAATGAAAGTTTCAAAAATAATAAACATAAACTTAGCATCTTATATATATATAAAAAAATATCGCTAAATCCTATAACACCGCATCATTCTTTTTCAAAAAAATAAAAAATTGAGGTCATACTTATGTAAGTAAAAAATAGTATATACAAATCCTTAACTAGGTAAGTAAAAAATAGCAAAATATTAGTGTTTATTAAACATAGTAAAAAATAACAACTCCAATTACCATAATAATAACAATTAATACAAAAATGAGAATTTGAGAAGTTACTGTAGTAACAATAACAACAACAAAAACTAGTTTTAATAATAATAATAGTAATAATAATTATATGCATAATAATTGACAATTATTTGACTTTTCAAACTTTTTACTATTTATCAACAGTAGTTTCTATAGTTATTTTGCTTTGCAAAATGTTAATAAGAGGAATTTTTGTTAAAATTTATAAAATTTGTGCACTATACTACATCAATGATGCACAATTTTGATGAATATATTATAGGATAGATGATTTTTATCATTTACTTTTGATGATTGTACCATATAATTTGAACCCCCAATCTGGTTAGACTTATAGGCTTTCACGTTGGACCTAACATTTAACCTTATAAAAGAGGGAAAAGTTTGGTTACAGATTGGGTTCTCTTCACACACACATAATCATCCATATAACGACCATGTTCTCATGTTCTCAAGAGAACCGCCATTGTTACACAAAGTCGTCAATCCCATCATCATTGGTTTACCTCATACAATTTGAAATCATCCTTGTGATTCTAAGAAACGACTTTTACCACCCGTGGCTAGATTATTGTCTTTGTATGCAGGTTACTCACGTACTCAGAGAGTAAAAGTTGGTCATCACAATTTGCACTCAAGCTGAAATATGTTAGATCAAACTAATACAAAGTATATAAAGTTTCATATACATATATATATATATATATATATATATATATATATATATATATATATATATATATATATATTCTTAAATGTAAATATTATTAAACTAGCAAGGAGTTAAACTAAAACATTATACAATAGTGAATATGAATGAACTCGGAATATTTAATCTACTTATTTTACATTTACATCACGCCATCTATTATTAGTCATTAAAAATAACCTCGTTTCTTTTCTTATTTTTGTTTTAAAATGAAAATAACCTCATTTCTATATATCCAAGGGATATAAATTATAAAGCGTTGTTTGGAAAACAACATCAAGATATCTTTTAACCTTGTCGTTGATATCAACAAAGTTAGTGACATTAAAAATTGTTGGGAACGATTCGCTCTCAAATCACTTGATGGGATCGATCACCATCACAACAAATCACACAACCTTGTATAAACCAATAATTAAACACGCACAAAACTGAAAAACCACGACACACAACCGTTTTGCGTGAAAGTTATCTCATGAGAGAGTAAAAACTATAGGACCTGTAGGTCACTTAACACTCCACTATTATGAACAATATTATAAGAATTGACGTTCTTCTCAATACTCTTGAATACGCTCACAAATCCTCATACCACTCTTAATCGGTAGATTACAATAACGGAATTCGCTCCGTTGTTATTGAATCATTGGAGACTCACCACAGAAGACGAAGGGAAACGACTCTCATACACTCTATTCTTTCAACCTCCTCACCTTAACCCTAACTCAACTTCTATATTTATAGGCAACACAATTTTGTCCATTAACTTATCTTCGATTTCCAAAATCTTTTGATGTAGAAAATTAAAATCATAGCGCGATTAAAACATCCTTAAAGGAAGTAAGGAAGTAAGGAAGTAAGGAAGTAATTAGCATTTTTTACCTATAATATTCAGTCATGCTAACAATTTGTTTCTTACTTGAGAGGAGTAGAAGTTTATGTGCGTTATTTTATCTCTTTAACACAACACAAACACGAAAACGGTAAAAACATATTATTCATAGAAAACCAAACAAAAAGGCCCAAACGACTTTATGGGCCGAACCATCATATCACTATGAAATCATCTCTTTTAGATAACGATGCCAATTAGCCCAGTTGCTAGTTGCCAGTAACCTTTCTGTATAACTTTTCTATTTTGTAATTTATAATTATTAATTATAACTATCAATTAACTTTGATTAAATCGTTTCTAATGAACCAACTCTTTATTCTTTAGAATTTCAAATTACTTAACAAAGTAAAAGCTAGTTAACTGTTATTTTTTTCTTTTTAGGATGCTTCTTAATCTTAAAATATTGAAAAAGTAGATATAAAGCGAACTAAAAAATAAAAAAAAAAGTGTAAATTGAATATTGAAACGGATAAAAATTATTATTTATGCCATTTATGTAATGAAAATCACTCGATATACTAGTTCGTAACTTTGTGTTAGTAACTAATAAAAACTTAATACTTTCTTAAACAAGAATACCCTAGTTGCCTTCCGTGTGTAGCCGGTTGATTCCGAAGATAGGGCATTTGGAAGCATTCGAAGTTCAATCCCTACAAATAAATTTATTAGAAAATTTTTGTTGTGTTGCTGGGTAAGATAGTTGAGTCATCATATGAACGGACTGCTATATGAGTTTGATTTACCTATCACGTGATAGATGTAGTGCGGTCTAAGTGGATTAGTTGGGTTTGCCGAAACCTCAAACAATTTTTTTGTTTAAAAAAGAAAAATTGATTGATGTCATTAACCTGTCATGAAACAAACTAATTAACAAAAGAAAATTTTCTAAATAGTAGTCCGTATCATTATAGCCTTTTAGGTTACTTCCCTATGGGATCGTTAGAGTACAAGAATTATTTAAAGTATGGGAGAACCAATGAGATTGTGACATGTATACAAAAATTCATTTACCCCATATTTTTAAAAATTAATTATCTCACAAACGGCAAATCGAAAAATTATAAAAATTATACCATAAAATTCAGCGTTTTCTCCTCTTCGATTAGACATCTCACAATGTATACTTTCGACGAGTTTTTTTTTTCCATTTTTTGGGTGGGTTTTAAAAATTAGTAACAAATGTGTTAAGATGTTGCGTTTAGGGTTTAGGATTTAGGGTTTAGAGTTTAGCCCTAAACTCTAAATCCTAAACCCTAAACGATTTACAAAACTCTAAATCCTAAATCCTACTAAAATCTAAACCCTAAACCTTAAAACCTGCTAAATTCTAAATCCTAAACCTTAAACCCTGCTAAATTCTAAACCCTAAACCCTACTAAACCCTAAACCCTAAACCTAAATCAAATATACAACCAAAAACTAACACATGTGTTAGTAATTCGTAAAACGCACCAAAAAATGAAAAAAAAACTATTCGAAAGTATACCTTGTGAGATGTCTAATCGAAGAGGAGAAAACGCTGAATTTTATGGTGCAATTTTCTTAATTTTTCGATTTGACGTCTGTGAGATAATTAATTTTTAAGAATCTTAAGGCGTGACGCATTTAATTGGTAGTTAGTATCACTTCTCACTTACCTATTTGTAATTTCGGAGATTTAATCGTTATTTTGGCGCTCTGTTTCATCCTCTTATCTTGTTTATCTCTCTCTACTAAATACACACCCCACGTCAATGGCAGTATCCCGGAGCATAACTCCGGCGATCTCCAACACACCCACCACCCCTTTTCACCGCTCATCTTCTTCACCATCTTTCTCTACCTCTACTTTCCCAATAACCCATCACTTATTTCCCACTTTAACCATCTCAAATTCCCCTCGAAATTATAACATTTCAACTTCAGTTTCAGGAATCTGGGACGCCATTACCGGTGGGGCAGATTCATCTCGACAAGCCCTCATTGCTATTCGGCGAGGAATGATCCTCTTTCGTCAGGTTTTAATTTATCTACTCATTTAACGGGGATTATGGCTTGTAGCACCAGCCTACTTGTAAACCCAAGTTTTAATTGTTAGATACTTAGATGTAACAAAATTTTAATAAGAAATTTGGGTTTTTATGCGAGTTGTTTTACGCGAGATTCTAATTTATGCAAAATAATAGTTAAGTATGCAAATTTTTGTTTTTTTGTGAAAAGTGATACCCAACTATTGTTCCCAATTTTCAAAGGATGCAACACTTTTACGAGTACATAATTCATGTCATAGCTCCTTGTTTTTATGTTGTTAAATCGTGGAGACAGATTATTGTGATGGTCAAACTTAATAGGAGTTTGCGAGTTAATATGATGTAATTGTAAACCGTGAGACTTCTGCTAGTGTACTAGCTTGATCACAATGATCACTAAGCCACATAAATCTTGTAGTTCTTATTCTCGGTTTTCGATTTTACATTCCTATAGTCATTGTATTTGTGCATTGTTAGTGTGTGCTTTGCTCAACGTGTGTTTATGTTATTGTAATTTAGGGTGATGTAGTAGGATCTGTAACAGAATTTGATAATGCAATCAAACTTGATCCTCGTCAAAAGGCATGTGAGTTGCTTTTTTATCATGCCTTATTTGAGATTTAGTAGCATTTGATAATTGGTTAGATAGACAAATGACAACAATTAATTTCGTGTTGTTTATGGATATTGATCATAGATCTTTGGCAGAGAGGGCTCTCACTGTATTATCTTGATAGGTACTTTGAGAAAAAGATTTCATTTTTATTGATTGGTGACACTTTTTATGTATTAAGATTGTTTATTTGTGTAGGTTTGAAGAAGGGGCCGAGCAATTTCGGATAGATGTAGCACAAAATCCAAATGATACTGAGGAGTCAATTTGGTGTTTTCTTTGTGAAGCTCAACTCTATGGACCTGATGAAGCTAGAAAGCGATTTCTTGAGGTCTATAGTATAAAAGAAAATTTGAACTTTTCATTCGTTGAATGTCCAAAAAATTGGTCCAATTGTTCACTTTGAAACCCTTTGCAGGTTGGAAGAGATCCTAGACCTGTAATGAGAAAAGCTTATAACATGTTTAAAGATGGTGGTGACCCCGAAAAGGTATATTCAATGAATGATGTATAAATATATGTGATCTTTTTATCTTCTTAAATACTTATCTTGATTAAAGAAGTTGAGTTCTTATGAATAGCTTGTTGAGGAGTTTTCTAAGGGACGAGAAAGCGACTATTTTTATGCTTCGTTATATGCTGGCCTTTATTATGAATCTCAGGTCTGTATTCAAACGATTTCGACTTGCATTTATTGGATTCTTAAATGTAGACGTATCAAAATGTGCAGGCTGGGTAACATGTGATTTTTGGTAAAGGTCGGGTCGGGTCTGGTTGAAACCCAATACTGTGTTTGTCCAATAGTTTTGAACTTTTCTGCAAAATTGTACTGGCAAGTATGGCAATAATATCCTTATTTATTCAGTGCTGGTCTAATGTGTTGAATTGGACGATTTAGGAAGTTCTATGCATTAAATTAGACCTTTAGCGACTTTTGGTTGGACACATCTCCTTTTAAGCAATTTCCTTATTTAGACCCGTTACACATAAAGAATAATTGTTGTGGCAGATGAAACTACAAATTTTATATTGTTTTCCTTGGTACTCCTTATTTTTTGAATAAGGCGAGTAAACGATCGAATTGCCACCAGTAACTAAATGTTTCTTGATTTACGCTACCTGCAGAATGAAGCAGATAAGGCAAAGGTTCACTTGGTCGCTTCATGTAAATCAACTTACGGAGATAGGTCTGTCATCCAGATTTCTTAGCGCATGGCTCAAAGTAAAAACATTCGTATTTTAACAAGGCTGATCTTGATCCATTATTTGATATGTTTGATGTTGCAGGTCTGATGATTATATGGCTTCCCTGGCTAAGGTTCATTGCATATGTCGAAACTGGGAATTATTATAGACTCATAACTCACGTATTCTTAAGTGAAGTACATGAAATACATATCATAAGGGAAAAATGAATTTTATGCACTATAAAAGGTCTAAATACCCCTTAGAAGATTTTATTTTGCAGTAGCTACAGGATAAATTTGGTGAGAGGAGGTACAATTATTATGAAAAAAGATACAAATAGCTGACATATCATCAGTTGCAATTGTTCTCCTCTTGCGTTTCCATGCTCGGATTGCATAGTCCACTAATCGTTTGGCCGATTTAGCCTTGTCTGTTGTCGATGATACAATCTCCACTGCTTCTTCATTTGAAACAACATCCCACACCTACACATATATTAATTGTCAGATCTGATGTAGCAAATCAATTGCCAACAAATCAAATCAGCAAAACATATGCTTTTACCATCTTTGTCCGTATATGTTCTGTTTTAATGATTAGGTATATATAAGTTCATACTTTTATATGTTAAAAATCTGATTATTTTTTTTTTTAATTATTTTCTTTGTTTTGTGTGTGTGTGTGTGGGTGTGTGCAGTTAGGCTGCTAATAAGCCTGTATGTTGTGTATATAATGAGGATTTTTTTCTCAAAGTGAATTCATATTTCACCTAAATATCTTGAAGATTTTCGGTACTAAATCCACAACTTTAAGTTTTCTGCATTCAAGAACGTACCCCATCGGAAGCAAGAACCATAAATTGGTCTCTACTAGTTATCTGTCGTTGTATGACTTCGGGAACAGAAATAAGCCCGAATTTTTTTAAACAGTAATCACCAAATGCGCGTGACATAGCCAGACCAGGTGATTCCTCATTTGGTAGCCACACACGGTGCAAACCTGGCTCATCCTCTAAGCAGAAAACACGCCCATTGCACTCGATTATCCTTTCAGCCTCCTCTGCACACAACATAAGTTAATTCTTAGACATCCACCAAAATCAAATGGAAAAATACATCCACCAAAATCAAATGGAAAAAAACTAGACGTGGATTTTGGGCGGGGCGGGGCTGGTGAAGCGGATAATAGGTCAAAACAAGTTACATTGCAAACTTGCAATGGATCATTAATTAGTGTGGTTCGAAATGGTCCGGTTATGGTGCAGTTGACTTACAAAGACTTTTATGTATATATTCTCATTTTTGTGTACGTCAAAAATACGTTTTGGGCAACTTTCAACCTTTTTGACCAGTTTCCATTTCAGCTAGTCTTTTTGCTTGACCCATTTGAGATAAAAGCATAATCCAACTTGACTTGTTAAAAAATAGAATGGTAGAAGTTGCCACCCCTAAAGAATATGCTAAGAGGTACTCACGGGGAAGATTTGGCTTAAAATCAACAGTAAGTTGTACGGGTACCAAACAATCATCATCATCCACCGTAGCTAGAACTGCACGGGAATCTCCAACATTTGCTATCGCAAGATGATCACCCTGGAAAATGATATTATTGCATTCAAAGTACTATAACAAAAATTCATTACAACTAAGAAACAAACAAAGAAAAGAAAAAAAATCTTGAATTACCTGTCTAATGGCAGCAACAGCCGTGGTTCCACTGTACACCGAATCAATCTTGCGATATAGCTCTAGATCTTGATCAATATCAGCACATGTCTTTATGAAAGAATTCCGCCATAGATTCAATCCATCAAGCGTTTTATCCGATTGCGAATCGAGATCGGGGTCAATTGAAGCTTCGGCTAGCATTTCTTGCCAACTGCATAGCAACGATGATGGGAACGAGTTGCAAACTCTCTTGGCAACAAAATGTCCCCATGTACCATGACCATCAAACACGCCACAAAACATCATGTCCTCTTGACACCCAAATTCCTATAGAAAAGTCATATTTTAATCACCTAATTACTATGGATGAATAAAAACATAAAAACCAAAAAGTTATAATCTTAATTTATACCTCCCACACAATGCAACAATCTTGATTTACTCCTTTTCCGCCTTTTTTCGAGCAAACAGAAGCACAATTATTTGATCTGTTCAAGTTGACACTACCAGATGATCTTAAGATCATGTCATTCTTCTTTGCATCTTTGGCCATGGCTTCTGCAGCTTCTTTTGCACCACATTGACTAGAACACCTCCCTCTTTTTGAATTCGAAAACGTCCTCGTTAGCCCCTCGAACATGGACGAAAAACGCCCCATAATTCGCTCCTAAAATCACAAAAAGATCAACCTTCTAACTTAAAGATTCAACAGAAAAGGACTTGCTATAATATTTTGATAGAATGAACATGAATTAAACTATGATTCTAGAAGAAAAAAAAAAGTTAACTTTTTGTATATCCCAATTTGGACCACTAAATCCAACTATGGATAACCTCATCACATTATTATACATTTTGTTGTACCCAAAAGATAAACTAGAAAAAGCTTTCATTTTTATTAAAAAGGAAACCAAACCCACATAATATAAAGAGAAATAGTCAGAGAATATTCAGTACCCTGTATCCCACATGGATTTACTAACCGAACAAAAAACTTACACTTAAGAATCAAAAGCAATAAAACCCATTAATCTCATGAAGAAAATGAAAGTGCTTTCATGAAAAATACCTTGTTTTGATCCGGTTTGCAAGAAGAGGAAAAGGATGCCGGAAAGATGAGAAAGTGACCGGAAAATGAAAGACCTCCGGTGAGTGGTTGAGAATAAGTGATGCAATCATGTGGGGGGTGTATATATGTTTGTGGTTTTGTACGATTTTTAGTGGGGGAGGAAACTATAATAAAGATGATAGAGATAGAAATACAATTATACAGACAGTATATGTGTGTGTATGTGGTGGTGGCCATATAATAAGTGGAAGTGAGAGCCAACTTTTTGAATAGTTCGCGGCAGTAAATCGAATATATATATATATTTTTTTCATTTATGGATAAAGTTATCTACTTTTATACGAGTATGTGTTTGAAGTCCATTAATTTGCAATTTTGCATAACTAATTATATAAAAAATAGTGAAACTCGATATGACATATACTCGTATGACAATGAAGGGATATGAATCAGATGAAGTTTAAAGAGTATAAATACGATTCAACTAAATAGTGTACTTTTAATTTCTTTTGAACTTACCAACCAATTAGTTGGCCAAATTGATTACAATTTGAAACCAGTGATAAAGGCTCAAATCCTCGTCAAAAATATGGAGACTGTTTGGTTTGCATCTAGATATCTTTATGTATGAGAATGGGTTTCATAGAATAACAATGAGAAAAGGAATGAAACTCCAAACCTACCATCTTCGATGAGTTTGAGAAACCCATCTTTTATACCGTTTGATTCCCAAGTTTGATATCCATTCTCACAACATAAGCGCTCCATATCACTTTCATTATTACTCTCATACTTTTAAACTAAACACACCCTAAACTACGAGTTACATTGTTTATTTGTTGTAAAAGATTGATAATCAGCAACCCAAACCGGCCAAAGTTGGCAGACTATATATAATGTGAGGGCATACCTGACTCAGCGGTTGTGCCTATAAGGTTGTCAGAGTTCGATCCCGTAACCTTGTACTATTTGTGAGAAAGATGCTTCTTCCCATTATCAACCGAGCTACAACTATTACATTGTTAGTTAACATGGCTAGTTTGTATAGTGTTGTTGTATGTATGCGATATTTGTTATTTTTTATCTTTATTATCATTAGTTAATTAGTTAAGTTACTGTTTACATCGCTTTATTATTGTCGTGATCGATTCTAATAACATCGTTAACTAAACAAGTACATTTCTATTCGTAGCCAATTCTTATGCGATAATACCACTTACATCAAAATTTTCACTTTTAACCTTTTTTTGTTAATAAAAAATGTTTTTACCTATTATATTCTCATGTCGCATCTAGCTACTTTTTATATTTTGTCATGCAAAATACATGGTTCATTGAATATAATAGATATAATATGTTGCAAACGTATTCATATACCTTGATTTGATATCAAAAGCTACCTAGGTGGACTTGATACTTATTTGGACTTGGTCAAACTTTTGTGCATGATGAGGAGGTCGGTGTCCTGTGATGAAGGGAATTTGGTTAGGAAAAATGTAATCGAGTGGTGACGGAAAAGGACACGTCAGTATGAACACAATAATTTCATGTGGGGCGGCGCACCGGATAACGACATCAGAATGTTCTCCTCCTGTGAAGTTTTTGGTGCGACTTATTTTATATCAATTTTAAGGAATAAAATTGTCTCAAGAGTCTCCTTTTTATGTTAATATGATTACAGATTTACAGTCCTTGTCAATTTTCAGTCCCGATTAGTTGGTTGAAGCTGGAGCTGGAACTGAACTAGAGATTAGAGATTATAGTTAGAATTGATTTTAGTGATTGGACATTTTTTTAAAAATCATCTGAAAAAACTTTTATAAAAAAAATTTTAGGAGACTATCTTTGACAATCAACATCTTTTTTATTTACCAAATGGAACTTTTAATTTAAAAGAGTTGGAGGGTATGTTTGACAAAACGAGTTGTACGATGTAGCTGTAGTTGTAGGTTGTAGCTGTTAGTAGTAGTTGTAAGCTGTAGCTTTTAATTGAAGTTGTATATTGTAGATATATTTTTACAATATGAAACTACTATATTATAATAATATAAAATAATATGTATAAAAATAATATAATAAATATAATTAAATATAAATTTGACAAATAATATTTTAGTGTAAAAACGATAATGATTCAAATATCACTTCTTAATATCAAAATTATATGTATATATATTAAATATTTTGATACAATAATGATTATGAGTTAATGTATTACATACTATATTTCGCGTAGTACTAATATGAACATATCCACTGTTATTTTGAAAAGTGTTTATAATATTTATTTTGAGGGACGTCAGTATTGTTAATTATTAATTAGGTTTAATTCCTTATTAATTTATTGAAAACAAAAAAAAAACAATAACTTCAAAAAATCATTTGGATAACTAGTGCATATAAACTAACTAGTCTCAAATGACGAGAGCAATCATGTAAATATATTCAATAAAAGCTCTTTTTAATTTTCAAAGCTTGTAGGATTATCTTTTCATTTACAAGCTTTTTGGAGCTTTTAAAAGAAATTAAAAGCTCAAAACTCTTTTATCCAAATGAAACTTTTAGAAATTAGAAGCTTTTCAATTTGAAAACAAAAAACTAGAACTTCAAAAAGCTTTTAAAAGCTCTTCGCCAAACACACCCGGAAAATTATTAAAACTAAAACTCAATTCCCTATAACATTTTGCGTCAAACACACACTAACACTAGTTTTCTTTTGTTAATTTGTACATAAACATTAAATATGATATCAAGTTGAGATGTGAGTTCAATGTAGAATGCTAAAAATGTGAAGAATAAGAGAACCAATAGGATTG
Source organism: Gnaphalium uliginosum (assembly GCA_963930675.1). Taxonomy (NCBI): domain Eukaryota; kingdom Viridiplantae; phylum Streptophyta; class Magnoliopsida; order Asterales; family Asteraceae; genus Gnaphalium; species Gnaphalium uliginosum. Next base: position 63,102,318 of record OZ005680.1, read on the forward strand.
CTCAATTCCAATTACCCATTTTCACATTTTTTTTAAAAAAAGGTGGAAATGGGTGCAAACCCAAAATCCTAAACCCTAACCCCTAAACGCAACACTAACACATGTGTTACTAATTTGTAAAACCCACCAAAAAATGAAAAAAAAACTCTTTGAAAGTATAGCTTGCGAGATCTTAAATCGAAGAAGAGAAAATGCTGAATTTTATAGTGCAATTTTCATAATTTTTTGACTTGTCATTTGTGAGATATTTAGTTTTTAAAAAGATGAAGAAAAGTAAGTTTTGTGACACGTGACGCATTCCTATTGATTCCCATATTCTCAACACTTTTATCATTCTTATTTGAAACTCACCATATATTATACTTCATGTTATTTTGTCCACTTCAGATTTACTGTGAAAGTGCAATTATCACACCCCTTATGAAAGTGCAATTATCACACCCCTTATATTTACTACGTAAAAGATCTTTCATTGATTCAAATTTAAAATTGAATAAGTACTTTAGTTAAAATATATCAAAAGGCAAATGTGTTCAGTAAATTTGAGTTCTATGGACAGACAGTTGTTACACTATTGCAAGTTGAGTCAAAAATTAAAGAAAAACGAGACGATTCAGATCCCGACTCTAAAATGACTTTGACTCTTACGAATTGTTTATTGACCCTTTCGAGTCTTGTGCGACTCTTATGATGTAATACAAAAAATAAAACGATAAAATAGAGAAGGAGATAGTTATAATCTATTTTAAATTAAGTTTTTGTGTTAATAACCAGTCAACGACATAACTAGTGACTCTTACGAGTCGAATCGAGTCAATTTATGAGTCGCTGGTTAAAAATTGAGATTTTGAATAACAAGTTAACAATTGTATGGACCATTGTACTAAAAAGACTTTGTAAACAGCCTTTGTTGTGGATGTGAGAAGGACGAGGTTATAAGACCATCTCCAATGCATTGGACACTTTAGAGTTCAATACACTGCCACATCAGCATTTTAATTTTTTCAATAAAACTTTTACAATGTATTGAACTTTACACAATTCATTAACTGACACATCTGCATACTATTTTAATTACTTACTTTCTATTTATAAGTATATGTAATAAAATTATGATACCTAAAATAGTAAGTAAATGAGTGGGGACCACCCAAGATGGTGTTAACTTGAGTTTGTACAGAGACAAACGCTTGTTAAACTTTTGATGACATGTAATATTCACAATGCATTGCATTCATGATAGGTCAGCGTATAACATTTTATTGAGTGACCCAATGTGGATGCTCTAAATTTAGTGGCATGAGGTACAATCAATCAATCAAGTATTAATCGTTGTACAACGATATGACGTGTATTAACCTTTAACTATTAACTGGATTATTGTTTTGTTCTATGAACATACGTGTGTTGATTGATAAGGGTCAATATACTTTCTGTGTATTAATAAAAGTTAAAGAGTTACATTACAATTATATTATCTCAAAGAAAAATAAATTAAAATGTATTTGATTTTGATTATATATAAAGTGTCTATTGTAAATAAAATTCAATATGCAATGATTATAAAGCATTTTACAAGTATCAATATTTCAACTAAAAAAGAAAATTCTAAATGCGTGACATACTTTATCTTGTCACTAACATTTTTGGTCATGAGTGCAAACACCACTCAAGCACCTTTCATTAGTGATATTTATGTAACAAAGTGACAAAGTCTATAAGTCAACTAAATTACTATAATATAAAATCATTGTTATCGATGATGTGAAATATGGGATGTTAAATAGTTTATATTTAGAATATTTTCTACAAAGTTGAAGGACCTTTTGGAAATTATAGATAACTTAGATGATTGTCTAGAATATTATGGAACATAAAATGTAAGTTGTAGATTAGAAGGATTTATAAGGTTCTAAGATGGATGTAGATGAAACGCTAGTGTTACCCGGTTTACTAATAAATTACGCAGTTTGTGACACTAATATCCATCGTGAAAGATATCATGTACTGCTGTATAAGAAGAATATATTTTTCTCTTACAATTTGCAGGTACCGTTGGAAGGTAAGATATTGTAGCATTCCAAGAATGACAAATAATCGCTTTAATAAATAAATATGATGCCAATAAGAATTGCAATGTCAATGATAATGGTTATAATATATATCGAGAACAAAAATGAGGCGAACACATGGCGAGGAAAGTGATGTTACATATGCTTGTTGCGGATCATGATACATAGGCACACGACACGAATCATATAATACACAAGCACACCGCATATAATTGGTCCGCCAACATAATTTACGATACTCTTTGGTACATCAAATGTTTGATGCAAAAGGTCTTCACATGATTAGAGTGAGAGACTAAAAACACAAAATGTTGTTATCTGGGAAGCTAACCAAAAACGATAAACAAAACTGCAGATATATTATGAGCATAAAACTCACAAGGTTAGTGGGGTTATTGTGCAAAAGTGCAAGAAAACTAGCTAAGATTGGCCCATTGGATTGTTAGGTCCTTGACCCAAATATGAATACAATGTAGTAATTAGATTATGAGCATAAAAAGGCCCAATGACTAAAACATCACCAAATCATTCTTTTGCTTCATCCTATGCTTTATATAATTTATATAATATAATAACTTATATATGATGTCGCCTACCATTATTAATTTATTATTATTTTTATAGAATTTGTGTCGAATAAAATCACATATAAACACACATTCCAAGTTGATGAGAAAATCACGTCTTTAAGGTGACCTTTGTTTTGTGAGTAGATTTGGTAATTAGTATCGGTTTTAAAGAAAAATATGAAAGAGAAAGGAATGAATATTTTAATATATAAAATTTATTTATTTTTAATTTATATATTTTGAATTAGATTTTTTTTCTATCAGACGACTGCCAACGGCCGTCGATTTTTGGCGACGTAACCGACGTCGTTGGCACGGTGTTGTTGGTGTCGGCCATCGGTTTCTCGCTGTCACTTTTTCGACGGGAACAGACGGGAAACTAGCGACTTTTTATTTTTATTTTTATTTTTACCGTTAGAAAATAAAAATTTTAAATTTCTTTTAAAACGGTCATATAACCGTTTGAAAAAAAAAATTAATATCTTTCTAACCCAAACACACTATAAATACATATAAACATTCACTCAATAAACACACAACTTTCATCTTATTTATTTTCAACAATTTATACTACTACATTCAAATGTCGTCCGACTCCGATAAGGAAGATTTTTATGCCGTCACTCAAATTTTCGATCCGATCGCTAGGCTCAATAAACTAGAAGCGGAAGACACGGATTCGGACGATGATGTTGAATCATCAATCCCTATACCCCGTGCACCAAGAAGATATTTACCTAGAGATCGAGAAGGTGCCGCTCAAGATATTTACTTTCTGCCCTTTTGTACATCATCAACTTCGCGACGCTATTATCCAACACATCGCGACCCTCCCACCAAATTTCCGTCAAAGACTTAATTAGTTGTATTTTTTTTAATAAATGTATTTTTTTTATTTATTGTAATGTTTTATTTTGAATTAATGTAATATTTTTTATTATAATGTATGTTTTTTTATTGAATTTCTTATAGTTTTCAAGGGAAAAAAAACTCTAAATAAAAGGAAAAAGAAAAAATGAAAATATTTTTACGTAGTTAAACACGGCCTAAACTCTCATCTTAGTGAAGTTTGAAGTTTAGAGATTTCATTCCAATCTTTTAACGCTAAACATGGTTTTGGATGTCACAACCATTCCTATTGCCAGAAAATTATCAAAACAAACACCCCTTTGATTATAACTAATTGAATCATGACCGACCCAAATGTAACCAATTACAAGTAACAATACTGAATCTGTTAAAATATAATAAATCCCACTGAAAAAATCTCAAACGTAGCAAGCAAGTAATACGTAACAAACTAAATCCAGAAAAACCATCAATAAATTAGTTAAATATCATCGCTAACACTAAAAAGTAGGAGAATTCAATATCAGGAAGAAAAAAACCCTATACTCTCTATAAAAACTAACTATACAGATCTTAGATCAAGTTCATGAATCCAAACCAAATAGATAACTAATTAGGTCAATAAATTAAAGATAAACAACTCGATCACGAGAGCTCATGATCATGCATTCAATCGTCATTCAACGATTCGTTCTGCTCCGGTGTCAAGTTTAGATCAAATTCAAAAACTTCCTTACCATGCGAATTACTCGTACTGGCACTAGAAGAATATGAACACTCTCCATGATGATATAGTACGAGTCTCGTATTCAAACTTTCTTCCTTCACCATATCTTCATCATTGAAAAGTTTAAGTACAATCGTTGTACCTGCCTTTTCTTTCTTCATAATATCATCATCATTATTGAATTTTTTCGAAGTTTTTTTCTCATTCTTGGATGGTTTCTTCCAATGCATTCGCATATGGCCCCCCAACGCTTGTCCAATATCAAACCCCTTATTACAAATCTTGCAGTAGTGCAGTTTTGGTTGGGGAGGGGTTTGGTCAGATTGGGACTCACCGTCATCTCCAATCTGTACTTTATAATTTTTATGGGCAGCTCTATGCCCGCCCAAAGCTTGGTGAGTATTATACTCCTTATTGCAGTCCTTGCACTTAAACCTCTTGGCGGCATTCGGGTTTTCTTCAGCTTGTTTTGCAAGCATGCTCGCGTTTTTTCTAACGAAATTCTCGATGTTATCGTCTTGCCGTTTGCGCCTTTTGCTTCTAGTTATTTGTATCGCCATTAATTCGGCATTTGGGTTTTCTTCAGCTCTTTTCTTGCTCTCGTCTTCTCGCTTGACGTTCTCAATATTATCGTCTTGCCGTTTGCTTCCGGTCATCTTATCAGTATTTTCCGGCAGCCGTGAGAGTGTGGTTTTGTGTATAACTTAGTAGCAAAGCCTGAATGTGTGTTTGTGTGTTTATAAACTACTAGTTGAATTATAGTTAAACATATATACGGTTTATCGAATAGAATCGTGACATAATCAACATCTTTCGAAAAAATCGAGTGCAATTATTATAAAATAAGTGTTTCGTCTGGAGAAGAACAGTTATATTATGATCCAATATCTACCAACCAGATTTACATATTCGGTTTCAATAAATAAGTTGTACGGACTAGTAATTTTTAAATGGGAAGTGATATATGTATTTTAATCTAATATAACGAAAATCTAATGTAATTGGGGAATTATATTAAACTTAGCTTGCTAACCTCTCATTATTTTCTCGGCCGTTCATTTGACTTTAGTCAAAATCTCGTATATAAACTAGGTCTGCTATATTTTAAGTTAATTTCAAAGAGATAATGATGATTAAATAATTTGCGAATATTTACTAGCGATGGTATTGCTAAATGCTAATAAAAATTGAATTTGGGGAATTATCTTTATTACTTATCAAATGTTACAATTTTTAACATATATAACTTCAAAAGGTAACTTATGTATACCATAATCAGCCAATCAGGAGCGGAGTTGTTTAGTTGCATGGGTGGCAGATGCTACCCATGATCTTTCTAAATTTTGTATACAAACATTTTAATTTTTTATAACAGTATATGTGCTTGTCCAACGATATTATATATACTATATCATTATGTAAACTTACATAATTAGACCCAATTGAATTTGAAAAAAATCCAATTTAATTTAGTCTAAACGTTTTTAATAACCTAAACTAAAGTCAAACTAGTGAGCCAAATTCTCTCTGATAAAATAAAACTTGACAACCTTTTAGAAACTAAAAACATAATAATAATAATAATAATAAAAGTAATAATAATAATAAAAGCTAAACATAAATGTCTTATCTTCTTTTGGTTTATTGGTTATTGAAGTTAGCTTTGGTGTTTCCCGTTGGGATAGCGATATGTTCTTCATAAACGAAGTTAGTAAAGAAAGATTTGTGTACGCAATCGAATGGAAGATGAACTTTTGAACAACACTATTACATGTGCTGTAGAAATGAAGTACTAGAAAATGTTTTGGTTGAAGCTATTACTCGTCATTTCCAAGTTATTGGTGAACGACAAGGGAAAACTTAAATTTTGGCTGAAATCTTACTTTTGACGTAATCCTACTTAGTCAATAAATCGTACAAGTTTAACTTTGATTTAGTTTAAATATTTGTGCAACCCATGATATCTTTTTCTAGCTCCGCCACTGATCATAATGATGTGAATAAAAATGTAAAGTAGTTGGGTAAAGAACAGCCGCCGTGGCCCGTGGGTACGCTTGAAAAGTCGGCGTTGATTGGAAAATATTGACGTTTTATAGTGGGTTCGGCAAGATCAGTGCCGGCGAAGCTAAATTGGTTTGCCAATAAGCTTCTTTTTATTTATTTTATTTTATTTGACGTTTTTTGGCGGTCGAGGGTGCGTACATTTTGTTGTTTGTGTGGTTTATAAGGAGAACAAACATAGGGTTTTTCATTCTAGAGGTTCAGTTCGGTTGCGGTAAGAAGTTAATAGAGATGGCCTAATAACATTTAAAATAAAATGTTAAATTCATAAATGGTAGAATTTATATATATGTTATTTTCCTTTTTTGTGTGTGTTGTTATGTTGAGACTTTCTTTTAAAGAATAGATAATACTTCAAAGCTATTAGATTTCATTTCCGTCTCTCTTAGTCGCTTCACTCGTAGCGCACAACTTATACAATTAAAACTCCAATAAAATTAAAATAATGTAAACATGCATGCATATGGATAATAACATCACATAAATATCATAAAAATGGTCGGTGAAAATAAAAAAGAACTTGATAAAGGGATCCAAACATGAAACAACTAAAATTCATTGAAAAGAGAATCAAGTACTCCTTTCATATCAAATAAGAAATGAGAGCAAACATATAATTGAGACACTTTTATATATTTCATAAACAATGTAGAATAACAACTGAAAATTTCACATGACTCCCTAATTAAAAATTATTCAATAGAACCTATATGGAGATGTTGGTTTGTATAAGTATCATGTATAAGTAACTTACAAATCTAGGAATGCAAGATGATGCTTACTAATTCGATGCAATTGAAAGGATTTGACATCCTATTTGCTAGAGATTAAAACTTAACATAAACCATATTTATTGATTGACTAAATTTATCATTTCTATATTATCTCATTTTGGTCTTTGTTATTTTAAAATGAAAAATGACATATAAATATTAAATTATAAATATAAAGAACCAAAATATGGTACATATAGTTTTTTTGCCATTTGCTTGAAATTAAAGCACAATAAATAAAAACATTTATAAGCTACAATTTATTATCTCAATTTAGTATATTACCTTAAAATACACATACAAAACTATAATTATAATTGTTTATAAGTGTATTTATTACTATTATTCATGAATTCAATTTTTATAATATTGTAGATTGTATAGTTTAGAAAAGGCTAATAACTAATAATGTACTGTAGTTTTAGATATCATGACTTTAGATAAAAACAGTTCATCCTTACATATTTGTAGTTTTATTTTATTTTATTTTATTCATAGTTCATAGAAATCATGACTTATATTCGTAACATAACTGAGAAGGTCCAATTACAATAGCAATTTCTATTGTGTAAATTAGAATTTCAATCTCTTTGTTTTGTTTTAATTTTTTATTATTATTATTATTATTATTATTATTATTATTATTATTATTATTATTATTATTATTATTATTATTATTATTATTATAATATTATATTATATTATTATTATTATATTATATTATATTATATTATTATTATTATTATTATTTTATTATTAAAATAAAAATAAAAACATATAAAAATCAAATTCGGGTTTGGATGGAATACAAAAAAAAAAACCTTGGAATGGGATGCAAAACGCTTCAATTTGGTTTATTCGAGTTGCATTCGACAATTAAACACCCACCTCTACAATCATCACATACATGATGATGTAAGGTTGAATTTGATTTGTGTATAATTTAGAATCTTGAAAGTTAAAATTGTAAATTTTCTCATATTTTTTTTTCTTTAATCTTTAACCCTTTATAAGACTATAACAACTTTGTATTCATCTTTGAAGAATATATACAGGGACCAATATTGATATTATTTCAAACTTATATATTACAGGGATCAATTTGTAATTATTAATAGAATAGTTGTTAAGTTAATTATTACCGACAGATTAGCTGGTTAGGAAAGTTAGTTAGCGTAGCTTAATAACGTTTTGTACATAAGCAGCAGAAGGTAATCATTTTGAGGTAATGAAACAAAATTCAATTTCCGCATTTCGTGTTCATCACTTTCTTATGGTATCAGAGCGAGTTTTCTTCGCAATTTCTTCAAATTTTCTGTGATTTCTTCGTAACCTTCAAAAATCCTTTCTAGTTTTGTTCAATTTGATTCATAATTGATCGATTTTACGGCTGATTTCTGTTATTTTGTTCATCTTCATATTCAATTCTTTGCACAACTCAAACCCTAGTTTTTCAATTTTTTTCTGAAAATTCAATTGATAATGACGATCTCACAGAGCAGCGGCAATCAGAGTAATTGATGCGCCACAGTCCGATCGTTTAATTTCTAAACTGCGGGGCGATCAGTGTGTTTTAAATTTTATATTAAGCTGGGGCTTAAATTATATGTACTACCTACTTGTTATTAAAACTAGTAAGCGGAAAACATAACCTAAGGTCGTTCTTTAAATCGCAACGAATTGAAATGAAGAGACAGCTTTATATTGATAATTCTTTCGGATGGATAAAAGGTGGATAGTTTGATATTTGGTTTTTTCTAAATTTAAATAAACAGTAAAAATAAAAACGAAAAGTAAATTTAGGATAAAGTAGATAAAGGTAGAATGTGATTGTCGGAACTTCAACAATTAGGGTTTTTGGAATGATAATCATTATAGGGTTAAACATGGACACTCTTAAACTACAGGTTTAACTAGACATTGGCGTGAACGCTAGAACCCTACCAGATTAGTTTAAATCTTAAGTTGGTATGTCACAAGGAACTAGGTTATCGTGATGCTGACCGAAGTGGTCTGCCCAACTCTCAACACTTGCCCTTTATATAGAACAAGCGACCCTTCTTGATTAAACCTGGGTGCATGAACAAGATAGCAGACTAGTTTATACCGGCCGTTCTTAACACCAATGTAAATCTATCGTTCTTTAGATGTGTAACTAATTATTAACTTTATTTATCTAAACTATTGGACTCAGTGGAATCTAAGGTTTTAAGCATCCTAAGTCACTTGGACTTTTACTTTCTTATCTAGATTCTCTTCCTATGTGATGTGTTCAATTAACGTCCATCTTTAACATAATCCTCTCCTCTTCAAACAGTTATACATCCCTGGATTATTCACAATGTTTTGTATTGCTTCATATGCAGACCATGTTTTCAGTATTGCACAATGTGTTCCTTACTATACGTTGGTAATCACATTGATTCATACAGCGACCATGCCCTAGGCGGAGAATCCACTAAGCGATACACAATGATTCCATAGCTACTTACTATGAATTACACGGTGGTCCCGTAGCTTCTTAATCCTGACACAGATCTAGCACAGATAACTACTTATCACAATTAGACTTGATCAATTCCTAATTTCTAGGTTATAGCCACGTGGATAAGTGGAGAGGGTACTCCATAAATAAGGTTTAGTGGTTATAAAGTTTAAGATAAAAACAAAGTTAAGTAATTCCTGTTTAAATGATTATCATTACTACTTCTAATTATTTTACGTTCCAACAATCACAATAATAAACTACTCGCAAGGCATGGCAATAACTATATCACATACAAGACAATCATGCAAAATAATAAACATAATGTAAGTATGTAAGGGAAAAGATATCACCTGGAAATTAGAGCAGAAAATTATTGACGAATACTTTGCATTCTTGAAATTAGAGCGTACACCGAATATTCTTGAATACAAGCTTTCTTCGACTAAACTAACAATACTAATTTAATCTAATTACTCTCTAGCTAATTATTAATCACATGATGATTAATAATTAAACTAGAGAGAGAAACGAGAGTGAGAAAGTAACTAGTGAAATGAAGAAGAAATTAAAAAACTGGTTGGGATGAATATTTGTCACTGCTATCAATGCCTACTTGCTCACGTGGTACTACTAATGCTTTCATGGTCATACTGCAAGAATAGCAAGTAATGTAATTCCTAATGGGACTCAATGATGCTTATAAACATGTTAGGGGAAATATTTTGATGATGCACCCTTTACCAACTCTCAGTCAAGCATACAAATTAATTTTGTAGGAGGAATCACTAAGGGAATGTATTAATCTTTTTCCCATTGGTACCAAATCTACTGCCTTAGCTGCTTCTTATGGTAATAACAAGTCCAATTCAAATAATAACAAATGGCATACTGTAATTGCAACTGGAAAGACTGTCACATCTGGAATAGCACCAAATAGAAGAAGATCAAAGTTCTTTTGTTGGGTCTAAAGATGGCTAGAGAACTTGATTTAAGATTACTACTGCTGGTTAGACTACAACTGCTAGTTACTACTGGTGAAGAAGAGTTTCTACTGCTAATAGAAAGGTTACTACTGCTACCGGATTTTGTACTACCAGTAGAAACAGTTACTACTGTTAGAGAAGTTAGAGTTAGTACTGCCAGAACAAAGTTAGTGTTGACGGGTGAAGTTTCTACTGCCAGTACTAAGTTACTACTGTCAAGTAAGTTACTACTGTTTATAACTTACTACTGCTTTGAGTTAATACTGTTCTCGGAGTTTCTACTGTTCTTCAGAAGTTTATGTTGCCCGTGTAGTTTCTACTGTTTATGAATAGAGCATCTTTCTAACCATGTAGGCTAATCGAATATCGGCTCTGCAAAAGCAAAAAGCACGCAGTAAAACAGAGCATGGCTCAAGACGATAGGACGATTAGATAGAAAGGTTCTTTTCATTAATTACTGTAACGTGTAATTGGAGCTCTATAATTCTATAAATAGGGCTCCTCAGTTTCAATATAGAAGGGTAAGAAAATAGTGATAAGTGTATTCAATAGATAGAAATCAATACTATAAAACAGAGATTCATACGCTTGTATAATTGTTAATTGTAAGCTTCAAGGTTAATTATAACCCTGATACTTAAGTGTATTCGTATTATTCAAAGAAGTAATATTGAAGCTTTTTGATATATACTGTGCTATTACTTCTTATTGAATTATGTTTCAAACAGAGTTATTTTTACTTCTAAATTTATAGGTTACTATTCCGCGGTATTTCTATAAAGTATTCATTGCTAAATTATTGACTTCGTAAGATCAATTTCGATCCTGTCAATTGGTATCAGAGCAAATTATTTAAATAGCATTGAATATACGGAAGTAGAAATTTTACTGATCTATTGAAGTCTTTTAATTTTTTATTTTTTTAAAAAAAAATGACTTCTGAAACTAGTGATGGAGTCCGGGCCACAAGAATTCCAATGCTCAAACCAAATGCGTATGAAAAATGAAAAACCAGAATTAAGCAATACATGCTTCTTACTGATTACTCTTGATGAGAAGTCATTGAATGTGGACCTAAATATGCATTAAATACTGATGGTTCTAGAATTCCTAGATCACCACCAACAAATGATGCAGAAAGAAAAATAAGATCCACAGAATTAAAATCTCTAAGTACTCTGTTAATGTCCATACCATATGAGTACCAAAGACGATTTGAAAAGTGTGATGATGCCCAAGACCTTTGGAAAGCAACTGCCAAACGTTTTGGTGGCAATGAGAGCACAAAGAAAACTCAAAGATCGATTTTGAAACAAGAATTTGAAAACTTTATGGGTATAAAAACTGAAACTCTAACTCAAACTTTTGACAGATTTTCAAAACTAGTTGGAGACTTAGAAAATCATAATGTCAAAATTGACAAAGATGATTTAAACAGAAAGTTTTTAAGGTCCTTAGGAGAAGAATGGACCATGTATACTGTATCTTTGAGACAAGGTAAAAACCTTGATGAGAAGGATTTAGATGACTTATATAATGATTTAAGATCATTTGAATCAGAGATTGAAGGAAAGAAATAAACCTCTACTTTCTCAAATAATGTTGTTTTTTTATTCATAAATAAACAAACAACTGACAATCTAAATCAATATGGAACTACTTTTGTGAGTTATGGAACATCTTCCAATGAAAAACCAAATGACTCAGTTCTAAAAGCCTTTTATGCTAGTCATGTGAATTCTTCACTAACTAATGGGGAACTAGAACAAGTAAATCCTGATGATTTAGAAGAAATGGATTTGAAATGGCAAATGGCCATGATAACCTTAAGATCAAAAAGATTTATGCAAAGAACCGGTAGAAACAACTTTGCATACAAAAGAGATGATGGTGCAGGTTTTGATAAAAGCAAAGTTGAATGCTTTAACTGTCATAAACTAGGTCACTTTGCTAGAGAATGCAGAAGCACATGAAGAATAGAAGGAAACAACCAAAGAACTAGAAGTGTCAATGGAACTCAAAGCAAGAGTATCCAAATTGAAAACTCAACTGCACTAATATCACAAGATGGACTAGGGTTTGATTGGAGTGACCATGTAGAACAAGAATTGCATAATCAAGCACTTATGGCAATCACTGAATCAGAACCTTCTTCTGAGATTTCTTATGAGGTACAAAGCAAATTATGTTTTTCCATTTGTAAGAAAACTGTTACACATTATAGAGATCATAATGCTAGAATACTTAAGGAATTAGACAAAAGTGAAATCATGAACAAAGCATACATTAACACCATTGAAAAATTTGAAAAAGAGATTAAATCATATCAAGAAAATGAAACACAGTATGATTATGATCTTAAATATGCTAGATGGGAAAGAGATTGCTTACAAGATAAGGTAGATGAGCTAAATAAAAAGTTGATAGAAGTTACAATTGAAAAGGATAGCATTAAGCTAAAAGCAAGTGATTTAGATAATGCTTCTACTAAACTTTAAAATCTTCTAAATGTTCAAATTCATGATAAGCTTAAAACAGGATTAGGTTACTCTAGTATTCCACCACCTTATAACAATAATTATTTTCAAAAGACTAAAATAGATACAAGTGACTTAACACAAGAAGTCTAAACTGAAGTTGTTGAGGCGAAAACAATTAAAAGTCTAGAAAAACATGATAAGGTTGAAGAAAAGAAGGAAGTGGTTGAGAAAACTGGAAATAATGAGAATACTGAACTTACTAAGCTAGCATCTAAAATTGGTAAAACTAAACTAGCAGAGGGTAATAAAATGTTTGAAGAAAAGGCAAAAATGAATCAAAAATCTAGAAATAGATTAGGATATGGGGAAAAGGAAACAAAAGCAGTTAATAAAAAGCAAACTGTTAATAATGAATCTATTTTACATAACTGTGTTCATTGCAAATGTAAAGCAAACTTCTCTTCACAAAACTTTTTAAGCCCAAGAGGAAATCAAAGAAACTGGAACCAAATAGTTTCACATAAATTGGGACAAAATTTTTTACTATAAAAGAGAAGACCTGCTTTATATGTGGAAGATTTAATCATCTTCAACATGACTGTTTTTATAATCCTAAGAATACTCAAAGGATTATACATCCAGCATTGAAATCAACCAACAGAGTCAAGAATACTAGTTTTAAAAGAAACTCTGTTATTACTGGTAAAGGAATGAAAGAAAAAGTAGCAAACAGTAGTAAAATCAAGCAAACATTACTAAAAACTAATAAGCATATTAATACTGCTAAACTAGTTAATACTGTGAAAACAGTTAATACTGCTAAACATATTAATACTGCTAGGCATATTAACACTACAAAGCTTTTTAATACTGTTAATCATACTACTGCTGCTTTAAAGAAAATTACTTCAAAAACCAGTTGGTGTTGGAAACCAATGTCAACAGAAATATCAAACACCAACAGTGCATCAAAATCAATGACCTTCAACAGAGTTGATTTCATTGATGCACTTGGGAAGCCGAGAACCACTCTAGTTTGGTTTCCCAAAAGAAATTAATTTTTCTTTCTTTTAAAATGTGCAGAGCAAAAGAAACTTATGGCATATTGACAGTGGATGCTCTAGACACATGACAGGAGACAGGTCCAAGCTACAGAATTTCAAATCTTTCAATGGTGGACATGTAGCATTTGGAGGAAATTCAAAAGGAGGAAAAATTACAGGAAAAGGTATGATAAAAGGTGAAAGACTGAACTTTAATGATGTTTACTTTGTTGAGGAACTCAAATACAATTTGTTAAGTGTAAGCCAAATCACAGATAAAAGGAACCCAGTTCTTTTTACAAACACATAATGCTTTATTCTTTGTGAAGATTTTAAACTTGATGAAAGTAAAATTTTTCTCAGAACTCACAGAAAAGATAATGTCTATTGCTGTGATTTGACAAAATTGAATCCTCAACAAAATATACACTGTCTTTTATCAAAAGCATCAGTAGATGAATCTGATCTTTGGCATAGAAGGATGTGTCACATGAATTACAAAACAATCAATAAACTTGTTAAAGAAAAACTTGTCAGGGGATTACCTGAGAAGATATATTCATGTGAAAATTATTGTATTGCATGTCAAAAGGGCAAGCAACACAAAACTTCTTTTAAGACCAAAATTTTGGATTATAATTGTTCTTCCTTACATCTACTTCATATGGATTTATTTGGACCAAAAAATGTAAGGAGCATAGGACATAAATTATATTGCTTAGTGATCATTGATGACTTTAGCAGATTTTGTTGGGTCTTCTTTCTTAGAACTAAAGATGAGACAGGTGAAATACTTAGATCATTTATTACTAAGATGGAAAATCAAACCAATAAAAAGGTTAAAATCATTAGAAGTGATAATGGTACAGAGTTTAAAAATCTTGAGATGGATAAATTCTGTAAATTCAAGGGAATAGAAAGACAATTTAGTGCTCCTAGAACTCCACAACAAAATGGAGTTGCCGAAAGAAGAAATAGGACACTAATTGAGGCTGCTAGAACTATGTTAACAGATGCTAAGCTACCCATGACCTTCTGGGCAGAAGCAGTTAGTACTGCTTGTTATGTTCAGAACAGAGTGTTAGTTGTAAAGCCTCACAGTAGGACACCATATGTGTTATTCTTTAATAGAATACCATTGGTCAGTTTTCTTAAACCATTTGGATGTCCTGTCACTATTCTGAATACCAAAGATTACTTAGGCAAGTTTGATAGCAAAGTAGATGAAGGAGTCTTTGTTGGATATTCTACTCAAAGTAATGCTTACAGAATATTCAATCATAAGACCAGAATTGTTGAAGAGACCTTAAATGTGACATTTAATGAACGGACTGTTAATACTGTAGGAAAAGGTCCAGAATGGTTGTTTGATATCTTTTAGATACATGTTTGAACCATCAAATGCAGGAATAACTGAACCAGCAGTTGCAGAGAAAAAAGAGAACAAAACAGAACATATTATCTTTCCTATCTGGTCTGTTGATCCACCAGAAATATCTCAACCATCTCAACACGATGATAAAGAAACAGAAGAAGTATCTGAAGCATTTGATACTGCAGAAGATCAGGGAAGCAATACCAAAACCACAGAATAAAATGCAAGTGAAGAAATGATTTCTGAACCTATCTTACCTTTAAATTAAGCAGACAGTGAAAAAACAGGAAGTCCAGACATGAATCTCACAAATTTGGAATATGAAATTCCTGTAACTTTTCAACCATCTGCAAGGGTTCAACTCAATCATCCTTTAGAGAATGTTATTGGGGATATAGGGTCTGCAATACAAACAAGAGAGAAAGCTGTAGTTCACCAAGATTCCAGAAAGTGAAAGTTTTATAAGTGAATGTTTATTTGCAGCTTTTCTTTCACAAACAGAGCCTAAGAAAGTGGTAGAGGCTCTAAAAGATCCAAGCTGGGTTGAAGCTATGCAGGAGGAGTTGCTTCAATTCAAAATACATGAGGTCTGGTCATTAATAGATCTTCCTACAGGAAAAAGACCTATTGGCACTAAATGGGTCTTTAAGAACAAAAAGGATGAGAGAGGCATAGGGATCAAAAATAAAGCCAGATTGGTGGCTCAGGGGTACACTCAAGAAGAAGGAATTGATTATGATAAAGTTTTTGCTCCTGTTGCCAGAATTGAAGTTATAAGATTATTTTTAGCTTATACTTCTTACAAAGATTTCAAAGTTTACCAGATGGATGTTAAAAGTGCATTTTTATATGGCACAATTGAAGAAGAAGTGTATGTTTGTCAACCTCCAGGGTTTGAAGATCCAAAACATCCTGACAAAGTTTATAGGCTTGACAAAGCTTTATATGGTCTACATCAAGCTCCTAGAGCTTGGTATGACACTTTGTCAATTTACCTGCTGCAGAATGAATTCAATAGATGAGCTATTGATAAACCTTGTTTATAAAGAAAATCAATAATGATATTCTTCTTGTTCAAATCTATGTGGATGATATCATTTTTGGATCCACAAGGGATTCTCTTTGTAAAGAATTTGAAAAACTCATGCATCAAAAGTTCTAGATGAGTTCCATGGGAGAATTAACATTCTTTCTTGGACTACAAGTTAAACAGTAGCAGGATGGTATCTTTATAAATCAAGGAAAATATGTAAATGATAAATTCCAACTTTGCGATTACATTTCAAATACCTAAAACCATTTTTAATCTAGTAAATATAATTGTTTTATATCTAGAATTGCATGTTTTGAAGCCTTGAATAAGGATATAGGATAAAAAAAATCGTATATGTATAGGTAAATAAATAAATAAAGAAAAAAACGGTATTCCAACTTTGAGGTTACGTTTCAAATACCTAAAACATTTTTAATCTAGCAAATATAATTGTTTTATATCTAGAATTGCATGTTTTGAAACCTTGAATAAAGAATTGGATAAAAAATTCGTATAGGTATAGCTAAATAAATAAAGAAAAAAACGGTATTCCAACTTTGCGGTTACGTTTCAAATACTTAAAACCATTTTTAATATAGCGAATATACTTGTTTTATATCTGCAATTGCATGTTTTAAAGCCTTTAATAAGGATATTGGATAAAAAAATCGTATAGGTATAGGTAAATAAATAAATAAAGAAAAAAACGGTATTTCAACTTTGCGGTTACGTTTCAAATACCTAAAACCATTTTTAATCTAACAAATATAATTGTTTTATATCAAGAATTGCATGTTTTGAAGCCTTGAATAAGGATATTGGATACAAAAATCGTATAGATATAGGTAAATAAATAAATAAATAAACGGTATTCCAACTTTGAGGTAACGTTTCAAATACCTAAAATCATTTTTAATCTAGCAAATATAATTATTTTATATCTAGAATTGCATATTTTGAAGCCTTGAATAAGGATATTGGATAAAAAAATCGTGTAGGTATAGGTAAATAAATAAATAAAGAAAGAAAAAGAAAACGGTATTCTAACTTTGAGTTACGTTTCAAATACCTAAAACCATATTTTATCTAGCAAATATAATTGTTTTATATCTAGAATTGCATGTTTTGAAGCCTTGAATAAGGATATTGGATAAAAAAATCGTATAGGCATAGCTAAATAAATAAATAAATAAACGGTAATCTAACTTTGAGGTTACGTTTAAAATACCTAAAACCATTTTTAATCTAGCAAATATAATTGTTTTTTTATCTAGAATTGCATGTTTTGAAGCCTTGAATAAGGATATAGGATAAACAAAATCGTATATGTATAGGTAAATAAATAAATAAATAAATAAACGGTATTCCAACATTTTGGTTACGTTTCAAATACCTAAAACAATTTTTAATCTAGCAAATATAATTGTTTTATATCTAGAATTACATGTTTTGAAACCTTGAATAAAGATATTTGATAAAAAAAATCATATAGGTATAGGTAAATAAATAAATAAATAAAACTGTATTCCAACTTTGAGGTCACGTTTCAAATACCTAACCATTTTTAATCTAGGAAATATAATTGTTTTATATCTAGAATTGCATGTTTTGAAAACTTGAATAAAGATATTGGATAAAAAATTCGTATAGGTATAGCTAAATAAATGAAGAAATAAATAAAGAAAAAAAGGTATTACAACTTTGCGGTTACGTTTCAAATACCTAAAACCATTTTTAATCTAGCGAATATACTTGTTTTATATCTGGAATTGCATATTTTGAAGCCTTAAATAAGGATATTGGATAAAAAAATCGTATAGGTATAGGTAAATAAATAAATAAATAAACGGTAATCCAACTTTGAGGTTACGATTCAAATACCTAAAACCATTTTTAATTTAGCAAATATAATTGTTTTATATCTAGAATTGCATGTTTTGAAGTCTTGAATAAGGATATAGGATAAAAAAATCGTATATGCATAGGTAAATAAATAAATAAATAAACGGTTTTCCAACTTTTTGGTTACGTTTTAAATACCTAAAACCGTTTTTAATCTAGCAAATATAATTGTTTTATATCTAGAATTATATGTTTTGAAACCTTGAATAAAGATATTAGATAAAAAAATAATATAGGTATAGGTAAATAAATAAATAAATGGTAATCCAACTTTGAGGTTACGTTATCTGATTGGGCAGCATGTCCCATATCAAGAAGATCTGTCACCGGCTATGTTATTCTTTTTGGTGGTTTGCCAATTAGTTGGAAGTCTAAAAAGCAGTCCACTGTTGCTCGATCTTCTTCTAAAGTTGAATATCGTGCCATGGCTCATGCAACAGCTGAGTTAACATGGTTGGTCCGATTGCTTGATGAACTGGAGGGTCCAAGGCTTGAAACATGTTACCCTACATTTGTGACAATCAATCTGCTCTCCATATATCTAAAAATCATGTGTTCCACGAACGAACTAAACATATTGACATTGACTGTCATTTTACAAGAGAAAAAGTAATGGAAGGGCTAATTCAGTGGAGTTATTTACCAACTCAATCTCAATAAGTAATGGAAGGGCTAATTCAGTGGAGTTATTTACCAACTCAATCTCAATTAGCAGATGTTTTGACAAAGATTTTGCCTGCTGCTCAGTTCAAATTGTTGTTATCCAAGTTGGGAATGTTTAATCCACATCCTCCGGCTTGAGGGGGGTTGAAGAATATATACAGGGACCAATATTGTCATTATTCTAAACTTGTATAGTACAAGGACCAATTTGTAATTATTAATAGACTAGTTGTTATGTTAATTATTACCAACAGATTAATTGGTTAGGAAAGTTAGTTAGCGTAGCTTAATAACGCTTTGTACATAAACAGCAGAAGGTAATCATTTTGATTTAATGAAACAGAATTCAATTTTCGCATAGTGTTCATCACTTTGCTATACATAAATTTGCCTTATTTGATCTTTAGCAAATAATGATTTATAAAAAGGTAAAATAACAGTTGATGAATCCGTTATGTACAATTGTTGTAGTTTTCAATCGCCAACCGTTCTTACTGAACTCTTATTTAGGATATTCAAAAGAAAATAGTTGCAATATCCAATCGTCGAATTCACTTTAGAAAATTTTCAATGTCCATACTATACTAATGGATAACATTTTTAAAGCTTACTAATTTTTAATAACTTTAGTCAATTGAGTTATAAACTTGAAATCTTCCTACACAACTTACATAGTGGGGATATCCTACTAGTGCTACAAGATGCCATAATTTTTGGTGGCCCGACGGATCATATCCCTGAAAATATAAAAAAAAAATTGAATGTAAAACTAACTTTCGTGGTGAATTTGAGGTACATGAAGTTTTAGGGACTAACACAAAATTACTATAGATTTGGTGAATTTCCTAGTAAACACAAAAAGAAGAGGGACTAAAATATAACTACCCAAATATTGCATCTCTTTACACTGTAAAGGGGGAAAATTAGGGTTCAAAATACCAACAAATCACTCGTATAAACCCTAGCGTCAATTGGAAGCCATTATCAATGGCGAACCGTACGGATCCATCGGCGAAGAACATAAGAGGAACGAATCCACAAAACCTCGTTGAAAAGATATTAAGGTCTAAAATTTATCAACACACGTTTTGGAAAGAACAATGTTTCGGTTTAACAGCAGAAACGCTCGTCGATAAGGCGATGGAGCTCGATCACGTCGGCGGAACTCACGGTGGCAACCGGAAACCTACGCCGTTCATTTGCCTCGTCATGAAGATGCTTCAGATCCAACCTGATAAAGACATTGTCGTTGAATTCATCAGGAATGACGATTATAAGTAAGTCATGTTTCTAATTGTTCATCTGTTTTACTGATTATAATAATGCACCACCAAATTACTGAAGTTATAAGTAATAGTATAATAAATGAAGATTACAGTAAGTCATGTTTATAATTGATTGCATATTTTACTGATTATAGTAACGCACTACCGAATTACTGAATCTTAATTAATTGCTATTAGTTTTCACATGTTTATTAGAATGTATGATTTTATATGTTTTGCAGGTATGTGAGAGTACTTGGAGCGTTTTATTTGAGACTTACAGGGACGGATATCGATGTTTATCGATATTTAGAGCCTTTGTATAATGATTATAGGAAGCTGAGACGGAAGTTAGGTGATGGACGATTTGCATTGACACATGTGGATGAGGTTATTGATGAACTCTTGACTAAAGATTATTCATGTGATATTGCTCTACCGCGAATAAAGAAAAGGTAAATTGAGAAACTTATATGCATTTCACCTTGCTTTTTTTTTTCTTTGGTTGTCTTGACTCTTGAGATTGTTTTGTTAATAGTATGAATCTGGTGAAGATATGTGACTGATAGCTTGTATATTTATGTTACCCGTGTGAATTGTATACCATCTAATGCTACATAGCCAAGTGATATGAAAATAACCTTATATCAAGTGGACTATCATAAATTTGTATCAGAGTATCAACTAGAGCGTTAAACTGGACTTGACCCATAGTTTAGTATCCATATCTCATCGGTGTAGCAGGGAGTATCAGTTTATTGTTTTATTAATAAGTCTATTTTGAGATAGGATTAGTGCATCTATAATTCTATAGGTAATGCAACAGGCTGCATGTTCTAGAATGAGGCTTGCTGGGTAGCTGTTGTTTCAATAAAACTTTAGTAGTCTAGTTTTAATCTCTTCTTAGAAAAATTTTAGGGAGTACGGAGTATATGTTTACGTGGTGGTACATAGACTGTTAATGCTGCAGCTGTCAATATGATAATTGATTTTTCAATAATGTCTTCGCTTGCATCTAGGCTTACCATTGAAGCAATTGGTGCTCTGGAACCTAGAAAAAGTGCACTTGAAGATGATTTTGAGGAGGAAGAGGAAAAAGATGAGGATGACCAACGCATGGATACGGATGTTGGGGATCATGAAAAGGTTTAGATCTTTCTGCAGTCACTTACATGATTTGGTCACTCCATAATATATTGATGACTTTTTTTTTTTTAATTAGGATTACCTTCGTGGACGAAGCCCAACAAGGGAAAGAGGCCGTGATAGGAAACACGACAGTCATAGACATAGGTATTATTAGCTCTCTATACCAAAGAGTTGTATTTCATATGTTTTCTCTGCCAAAAATACTTTTTCGTGTCCCCTAATGTTATTGACATCTTTACGTTTTGATAAAACCACCAATTAGTTTGATTTTGTGCTCATCTGATACTTGGTGCAAAGAACCCGCCTATGAGATGACCAACTCATAATTTCAGTCAATAGTTCAATTTTTGTCATAAAAATTTAATAAACTGTAATGCCAATTCCAAGGACTAGCGGAAGTTGTTTTCAACATTCTGAGACATGCAATCACGCATGCACATGGGCCGACCCATTTTTACATCACACGGGTTCGCACAGCCTTGTGCTTTCATAGGCTCAAGGCAGTGTAGCGGCCAGTGTATTCAAACAGCTTCCTAGATCAATACATCATGATCCTGCCAGGTTTCTCTGTACTGACAGTGTACAGTAGAGAAGTATGATGGATCACACATCATCCTCTTGTCATGACCATTATGTTTCACAATCCAAGTTGATTTACTCTTTATATGCAGTTGGGTTTATTTATTTCATATAGTTTGTGTGCAGATGGTTACATTACGGCATGTTAATAGATGTAGCCGTGTTTCTTTTTGTAGGGACCGAGATGTTGATAGGGAATATGAAAGAGATTATGACAGGGATCGTGGAAGAGGGCGTGATAGGGACAGGGATAGAGACAGGGATAGGGATAGAGACAGGGATCGTTATCGTGATAGAGATTATGGACGAGAAGGTAGGGAACGAGATAGGCGTGACAGGGATCGTGGTGGTAGGAGGAGGAGCTACTCAAGGAGCCGAAGCAGGAGTAGAGAGAGGGATAGGAAGGATAGGGATAAGGATTATGATGGGGACGAGAGGCGAAGGAGATATGCACGAGACACCAGCACTAGCCCCAGAAGAGCGCCAGAAGATGAAAAACCACCAAAGAAGAAGAAAGAAAAGGAAAAGAAGAAAGATGATGGAACAGATCATCCTGATCCTGAAATTGCTGAAGCTAACAGGATACGGGCATCTCTTGGAATGAAGCCTCTCAAGCTATGAACATGAGCTAACGTATGGAAGTTCAAGTCATGAATGTCGGCATTTGGTATAACTTTGCAGGAGTGTTGCATTGTTATTACTCAAACTGTAGTTTATACATGGTGAAGTAACATATTACATATTGGTTGGATCTTGATTATATGTTTCTTGTGTGTTCTGATGTTCTATGCTTGATGCCTTGATGGTGCTATTTGCTGTTGATAATTTTCACCTCCCCACAACTGCATTTTTTTCTGGTTGCTATACTGTTTGTGTTTGGCATTTGTCTTTGAAAATTCAAGATTCAGAGTGGTGTTTGGTTTGTTGCCATGAATAACAATGGGTACGGGTTAGGTATGAGATAGAATGTGAATGGGTAAAAATATAATTCCATTCAAACCGTACATTGCCAGGTCCCAATGATGTTGGGCTTTGTGATTGGTTTTAAATATTATTGAATTATTGATTTAAATAAAGTTGTCACCTTTTTTTAAAAAAAAAAAAAAAACTGTGCCAGAAATCAAGTTAAAGAACAATCAAAGTTAAGGATGACGTTATTGAACTAACAGAAATGGTCATCACATGTTTTTTGCTCGTGCACATGTGTTTTCTTAGATTAAAAAGATAAAATAATTTGCAAAACATTAATTTTAGCAAACTTGAAATTGATTGTAAATATTGAAATTACTTCAAGTCGAATTGCAGCAATAATAACTTTTGGACTTTTTCAGAATCATTTGTGAAGCAGTAATATTATACAATCACAACTGAAGCAAGTATGTACTATTTATCAAATTTGAGGGTAAGACTCCATTACTAACACCAATACCGCATGGTCAAGGGTACTGTAATAGAGTGAAAAACAAATAGATCACTGGACATTTTACGACTAGTTCTTATGAACAGGTCAGCATTCCAGTCCATATTAAACGATCGCTGGCTAGACCACCAGCGTGCAGATTCAACTCAAGTTGCTGTAATAAAAACATTTAACTACTCTCAGTCTCACTTTACCTACAAAACTGTTCCATCCATACGTGCCAACGTATATACACCCGACCATTAATATTTACAGGGAAAAAAAATTACCTCTCAAAATAAAGCTTAAACATAATGGGATCAATTATAATCTCATTACAAAGACAGTTGCACAATCAAACACTATCACACTCATATTTTCTTATATAATTATATTCATAATATAATGTAGCATTTGTTCTTAATTAGTCAGTCAAACAGCCGAGCACAAAATATAATCGACACACAAGCTCCTACCGTTTCCACAAACACCTACAAACTCTGTATCTTTCATCTCGAGTTTTCAAAGAGATGATGCTCACACTGCCAATGAAAGAATGTATTAGTATTTACCACCTTAAAGTTATATCATCAATGTGGGTACACTTGCCCTTTTCCCTTCCATTGCATCTTTCTTTCTCCTACACTTTGAACATAACATCGGTCCTGATGATGCTGGGAATATCGTTCCGGATAGATCTTCGTTCGGTGCCTCGTCTGCTTGACAAACAGCGCATCTAAATATTCCTGAATTTGAGTCTAAAGGCAAATCTTTTCCCAGCCTGCAATCAACACACGAGATGTATATATTGATCTATACATTAGAAATTCAATTGTATATATCTATTGAGAGCGAATACGTTTAGTGATATAAGAACGTATTTTGCTTGACCCTAAATGAAATGGTCATTGTGATTGGCCTACCTTCGATTCTTCCAGGTAAACCAATCATAACCTTATTCCCCAAATAATTCAATATAACTTACTGATATACCTAAATACTCATAACATTAGGCATTCAGGAATTATAACCATATACGGTTGACAACATTTTAGATAGAGCAAATAAAATCTACCAAAACCAGATTTAAAAAATCCTTTTGCCAAGTCGATATATCATCTGCAATAATCGTGTGCTAAGATGTCAACACGAGCATGCAACTCAATTCTAGCTTTGTAACAGTTACCTTTATATTTGAGAAAAATCTATATATTCACATAATTCTGGAACACAATCTATGTCTTAACATCTTTCTGAACTAGTAGCTTATTATTTTTAATTTCTTGACTAACCTAAACATTTAGTGTGCATAAATCATATGATTTCACTCCATTGGTTCAAACACAAAATAAGACAACTATGGATACCCATAAAAGCTTACATCCAGATTTAGCATGATCGTGTGATCAATCAAAGCACGTATATATACATTTATTTTTAGTGCATATATGTAAAAAGCTGATTATGTCACAGCAAGCAAATTCCACCTGATATGGCATCTTTATTACGGAGTGAATGATTTAATAAAAATATACAGTAGCGGACATGATTTCATGATTTCATGAATTAATTCCACCTGATATGCACCATGTAGTTTCTAAAACCCTAGTAAACTATCTATGACTCTTTGAGATTTGAACTATAAAAGATCTGATCACGTGTTTATATATCTCAAAAGCTAGAAAATATCTACCGAACAACTGAAATCAAATTAGAAGTTGAACTATAATGTACCTTTCTGCAAGCATTGCAGAACCCTCTTCAAAAATCTCCTCTACAGTCCCAACAGCTGAAAGCTTATTTGGTTCGTTCTTCGCAGAGTTATGAAATCTCTTTCCAGGAATGAGTGACGTGAGCAGATTTTGTTTCTTTTTGGGTGCTGGAGAGATGACTGGATACCCATATGGAATGATATCAACAACTACACATGTTGTGTCATCTTTTAGTCCACGTGACCTAAGAGCCTCCTGCAACCAAATTATAGGTATCGATTAAAATCAATGAATAAACACACATAACAAGAACTATGTGTAATCTGTTGAGCAAAACCTTCACAACAAGCTTGGCAGCAAGTTCTGCAGGCAATCCACGGCAACATTGAGCTGCCACGTCAGACGATAAAGCATCCCAGATACCATCAGAAGCAATTATAAGTCTTCCTCCCGAATTTGAAAGCTACATAATATAAATGACTAGGTCAAATTTCTACTTCTAACCATATAAGAATCTAATAGAAAATCAAGAATAATGCATTGATTGCAACCTTCACTTGCTTAACGTGAGGTATTGGAACAATAAACTCCCCAACATCTGTATCACCGATAGACCTCGAGAGACACAAACCGCCAGGCCAACAGCGAAGTGGGCCAACCTATAACATAATATCCTCAAAGTCAAAAAAATTACAACTTTCTTGCTTACGATTAAAAAGCTCAACACTTTATCTTTATTTACCTCATTCCCACCAAAAATATTGAGGCGTCCTACTTCACCACCACTTGCTGTTACACGTTCCCTTTCTTCAACATTCTCTTCAAGCCTATGATCAACCGTTAATAGTGATACAACACCAGCTTGTGTGTCTAATATGCACCGTGAATCACCGACAGATGCAACGGTTATGGTCCACCCATCAATCACAACGAATGTAACAGTCGTACCAGATGTCTCACCTATCATTCATAAAAAAATATTATTAGACAGAAACTTTACTAAAACTGACGGTGATAATAAACGAGGTCAAATTCATTACCTTTTTGTTGAAACTCAATATCGGTTTTCACAAAACCGGCTACTAATGCTCGAGGAAGTGTTTGAAGCCACTCTTCACGATCACATCCTTGAGGAATCGCACTTAAAATGTTGTTCAACAAATTCTCTTTCGCAAAAATAGCAGCCGATATACCATTGTGCCCATCAAATATCTACCAAAAAAGGAAACAAATTTCAACAATCTGATACACGACAAACTTTATGAACCAAGTAAACAAACAGATCCCAAATATATACCGCGAAAACTGAAAACGACGTTGACGGATCCCCTGGAATTCTCTGGCAATTGGGATTAATTAAGAAATAATCCTCCCCCTTTTTTGCTAAAGCCGCCTGTCCATAACTAACACTAGGTTTTTCCACATTCCCATTTCTAAGCTCACGACCAATCAGCGTCCCAAGCGGTACAAGAGGCGGATTTGTCTTCATACTTAAAGTCTCCTTTTCGCTCATTTTTCGCTATAACAATTATCCAATACCCTAATTCATTTCCAAAATAAACAATTAAAAAAAATTAGTTTATCTGAATATATACTTCATATATACTTAATAGCAGCTAAAATTCAATCTACACTAAAATTTTCACATAATTCATTTATAAAAAATTCCCCAAATTTTGTAATGTAAGTAATCATCAGTTAATCACTACACATACACACACACAAATACGTATATATCAAATTAACAATTCCATATGGATGTGTAAGCATTTAATTACATAAAAGATCTGCAGAAACACAAAGTTAGCAAAATGCAGATAGATATATATATATACATACACACAACTAAAAACATGTGGCTGTATATAAATACTAAAAAAAGATAGAAAATTGATGATAACTTACAGCGAAGACATTGAAGAAAGTGCAATCAGATCTAGAATGAAGAAACTAAAACAGCATTGAACAAAAATGAAGTGTTTTTGTTGTATGAATTGAAATAAATAAGTATCAAATTGTTGAAAACCCTAGAAAGAGAATGAGAAAGACATAAATTTTTGGGATGGATTTTATGAGGAGAGAGAAACGCGGGGATGAAAAAGCGGGTTTGGGTTGGGCAAATGTTTTCTTCTGTAAATTCATAAAATTGATTGATTATGATTTATGACAATTGACAACAACCATTTTTATTTTTATTTTTATTTTTTTTATTTTTAACTCTTTTTTGTACCTTTGTAGTTTGTAATGTAATCCAACTTTTTTTCTTATCTTTATTTACTAATATGCCCTTGTGTTCTTTTCAATTTTTATAATAAAAAAATATGTATCAAAGTTTTATTTTCTTCATTTTAACCTTTTAAATTTTTCTTTCTTTCTATATTTAATATAATCCTTCAAGTTTTAATTTTTTATTGGTTTAACTCTATAGGAAGATATCTGCCCTTTATACTTTAATAGTTTGATGATTTAATCTTTTTAAGTTTATCTAGTTTAATTATTTAATTTTTAAAAGTTTAATGAATGATTAAACCAATAAGTCAACACAAACTTGAAAGATTAAATTATTAAAAAGAAAATTTGAATGGTTAAAACGTTTAAAACTTAAAACTTGAAGAATTAAACCACTATTAACCTATAAATTTATTGGATAGCATTAAAGGTAATGATTATTATGTCGTATTTTTTGTTACATATACCACACAATATGTGTGAAAGATGTTGTACGGTATGCATTAGTAAAGTGATTAATTGTGTTGTATGCTTAAAAATTTATGATGTGAGAATCAATTAAGTGTGCAAATGGATAATTGGAATAGATACGTTAAGTAATTGGAATAAATAATGAATCGAAATAAACATTTTAAAGTGTATTGTATACAATGATTTTAATAGCCTTACGATATATAAGTTATCAAACTCACTCATAAATTAAAGACAATTATTTATAGACCTAAAATATGGACCAAAAATCAGTAACTTATATATTTTTTTCAAATAAAAAACGTATGTTATTGTCAAATGTTGTCAACATTGTCAAAAAATCCAATAAATCGTGGTTACCCACTTAAAAGAAGAATAAATCTATAAGGTTGACAAACAAAATGATATTGTCCTTTCAACGTCAAATAATGGTGATAGTTGACAAATAAAATGAATTATTTAAATTAATTCCAGCCAATACCATCGTCTCTTCAAGTGTTATTTTATTTTTGCACCAAATGGTGTTATTGAGTTTTCAATACGTAAATAGATTCATGAATATATAAAAACATGCAATTTGAGTAACAAAAAATTAAAAATAAAAAGTCAAACTCATCCATGACATGTTACAAATTGTTTTGTTACATAGGTTTACAATTTTAATTTCCGATAAGGGTGGTCTGGTGCCTTTTATGTATGAGGTCGTCTTGTATTTGAGCAGGCTTTTTAGTAAGGGTTTTTTCATATTAGGATTGGTATCATTGGGATGTTTTCCGTCGATGTTATGTTTCTTAGCATTTTGCTAGGTTTTTTAATGAAATTTATTTATCGTTAAAAAAAATTAATTGTTCTGTTACACATTTATCATGTGGGCTAACTTAGATTGGTAAAATTTTCTTGTTTTAGACAACAGGAGGTTGCATTTGACACTTGAGAGGGTATCTTGATATTTTCAACTATCTTAAATCTTATCCAATATATGGAGTAAATAAATACATCAAATAACTTTACATTCAATTGAACAAAAGTCCATTGATTTATGGCTTTTATTCCTTTTGAACATCAATGTCTATAGTTTCCTAAAACAATAGAAGTTAACATAGAAAGTAATACGAATGAGGAGTTATATGATATTGACGGTTATCAACGTTTTACAAAAACAATTATATCTTTACTTGTACATAGAGGCGTTTCTATTCATTTTCATGAACTTAAATTCACAAAATCATGCTTATTTAGATTTTGCTAGTTGTGGTTATTTAAAGATTATAAATTTCATTACTTATAAAATAAATTTAATTTAAATTTAAGAATTAAAAATAAAATAAAAATACGTGAATATTTTGGGCATTTGGAAATTGGAGATGATTAAGGGAAATTTGGGTTGGTAAAGTGGGCCCAAGAGGATGAGATTGCCATGTGATTTGTTGGGGGACCCCAATCTAGCTGTAACAAAGCTGGATCCAAACATTAATGGATAGAAGATAGATATCATATTACACCCAAATTGTTACCCCTCAAAAACTTTTTTGTTGTTTTATTTTTATTTGAGTAAATAAAGTTTAAGAGTAGTAAAAGGGAAGAATCAAAAATCATATAAAAGTTGAGAATTTATAAGAATATGTGATTATTCAAATGTGATTAACTTTATATACATGTCCACATTAATATTTGTGTGAATTAGAAAAAAAAAATATAAAAAAAATCATAAAAATACGTATAAAAATACGTAAAAACACATATGTTCACAACTGAACAGTTCACATGTGAATAAATCGATTAAAGTTAGTAAAAATAAAATATAGCACATAATTTTTCAGTTTTTAAAATTTCAATGATTTTTGTTAAAATTTTTATAAATATTTTGATATTATACACATATGAATATAGCCCAATCAATCAAAACAAAGTTTATGACTTTATATTACAAAAAGTTAGGCATAAAAAGAGTATGACATATGGTAATTGTATATCAAATTTTGAATGAACCCGTCTCACTTGTGCAAATTTGATGAACAACCGTCGTGTATCCCCATAATACATTAATACTTCGTATACGTGTTTAAGAAATATGATTCATAAACAAAAACCTTGGCAAGTATAATCCAAACGGGAAAGTATATGTATTGTGAATAGTACAAAAGTTTTGTATTGTCGAATAAGTTCTTAATAATTTTTTATAATTTACATCTAAATTATTTGATATGTACACTTTTAGTCTCTATTTTTATGAAAACAACACCTAAAAAACATTGTCAATAATTTTTTTCAAATTTCATTAAATAACAAAAAAAAAAAAAAAAAAAAAAAAAAATAAGGAACGAGTATCTTGCAATCTCTGGACAATAACGATATGAATCCCCACATTGATTTTATTAGAGGTCCCAAACATATTTTGTAGCCTATCGGTCTCACCTACGAAAGCTGCAACTTATTACATGCATTTTAGTGTGGGGTATATATTATATTATTTATTTTTAATTTTAATATTTAAATTTAAATTCTTCTTATTATATGTAAAATGTAAATTTCTCATCAACTGATACATTATATTAGTTTATGGCACTTTTAAAAATAACTCAGAGCGTTTAACTTACGTATTTCTTGGTTAAAAAGATGTTATTTTTACCACAACTTTATGACTAAACACAAAACTATTAATATGAAAATACATGTAAATAATTGAGTTACTTAGAGCAAGGTAAGTTTTAATTTGTAAAGTAACACTATTTAGCAAATTTCGATCGATGTTATTAAGTTGATAGAGTGATTTACTAAAAATTATCAAAACATTTAATGTAGAAAGATATTGAAGGTGGGCCGAACGAGCCCAATTAATACTCTGGGCTGGTATCAACCAAACCTTTTGGTTATATTAACTTCTAAATTATACTGTAGAAATTTGACACCATAACAAACAACGCAGTATAGAATTAACTTAACTGACTATATGTAGTATGTCCATTCTCTTTGGTTTTCTATATGTTTACACCATTTATACAAAAAACTGAAAGCAACATTTGTAAAATCAACAACCTCCGATGACCGAAAACTACAGATATTCCCACTTCCATATACAAAAAACACTCCTTTTACGATACAAAGCTAAAACCTTTGGCAACGTCTGCTAATTTGGACACGCTTATGAAATGCCACTATATTTCTCAAAAAATAAAAGACACATAAAACATAATATTTTGTCGAATCATATAGGAAGGCATGAAAATATACGTTGTAGTCACCATAGAACTAAGCTCATTTTCCAACCTTTTTTTTCTTGCTATCAAGAGTTGTTGACGATTTCCCCAACTTGGAAGCTGCCACAGCACCGGTTGCTACTTTCTTGATGCTTGAACTCCTGATAAAACAGTAAAAAATTCAACGCAAAGAAAAGATATGTTGTTTTATCTCACATTAAGCAAGAAATGGTTAATGATCATACTTGGCTGGTTGCTTTGAAGCCGAATTCTTGAGTTTTGATGGTGTACTTTCATCCTCATCTTCTACATCCCCAAAACCTGAATCTTTTCCACTTCTTGGTGAACTCATTGCTAACTGCATCCCATAAATCCAGTATTCATTAGAGTTACATGTTACTCGGAGGTAGAGATAGAAATTTCAAACTATTTGCTTAGAAATGGGTTGATCTAGGAAGTGTTTTATATCTTTTATCTTAAATGGGTCAAACAAAAAAATAAGCTCAAAGGGGACAGAGTCAAACGAGTTGAAAGTCACTCAAAGAAAAAATTTTAAATGCATAAAACCTCCTAAATTGTTCTATTAAAAAAATCAAAATTATATAATAGTAATAGTGGTGATTTGGGAATCATATAATTACGCATAAAATATTTCTGAAAATTGACAAAGTGATAGCGGCTCAACCTGACCTGACCTGGCCCTTACCAGAGAAATGACCAGTTTCACCCAAACTTGCTCATCTTGCCACTCATACTAATACAAAAGAAAAGAGAAAGGATGTTACTCACATCTTGCCATTGAGGGTCTCCTGCTTCTTTCTTGGCTAACGCTGCTTTTAAATAACAAATCTGCTCTTTCAACTCCCTCACGTCTGAAGACTTACCAGCTCCACCTTCAAGAGTCGAAAATCTCTCTACAAATTTAAATGTGCTAAGTGTTTCTTTAGCCTCATCAATATCAGGATGTACATGAACAAACATGAGGATCTTCGCTTGTGCTCCTAGCAATCCAAGAACCACAAATCTTACTCAATACAACATCATTTTAACTTTAACTATGAATTAGAGGTGAGGCGTGTTGGGTACGGGTCAAAATGGGTGTGATAGTGAAAGTGAAAGTGAAAATGAGTAATTTGCGAGGATCAAAAAGACTAAAAGAGTCGAGTCGGGTTGAAGCACTTTTTTGTTTTTTATGTTTTAGAAATAATTAGCGTGTTAAATATGATTCAAATATACAACATTATATCGATAACGATAAGCATATTTTTTTTTTTTTTTGATATACTGATATTAGGGGATTTAACGCATAACCAATACACTTTGGGTGACTCTCAACCTGTTTGACTTGTTCGACCCTTTGACCCCTCTGCTTCTAAACTATAACCTTTTAATTTACCCCGTTAGAGATAAAACATAAACCCGATCAACCCATTTTTAAACAAATGGGTCGAAATTGCCACCTCTACCTATGAACTCACTGAAAATATACCAAGAACATCCTGGAGCAATTGAGTAAGTTTACAAGTCTTGTAAGGAATACGCGAGCTTTTATTGGCAAGAGCTACTAAGACATCTCCTAAAGCGGAAAGTGATTTTTGTATGTGTGTCGCTTCATCATCCGAAGTTTCAAGTCTTTCATTTCCAGCAAGGTCAACTAGATGCATGCAACCTCTAGTTGTAGTCCCCAATGTCAAGTCTTTCCCAAAAACATGAACCGTAAGGAAACTACACAATATAGATAGATTACATTTTTATTATCAGGGTATCAGAGGCAGTATAAGAAATTGAAAGATTGATAATGTTCACCTGTGAGAACGACTACTATGATTATTTGCTGCACGGTTTTTTTGGCAAAGGTTCATAAGATTTATAACTTCATCAGTTGATGAAACTGGTACAAGATTTGCATCAGGTAAATTTATGCCCTTCTTTGCACCGTTAACTATGTCTAATGTAGCAATTTGTTAAGAAAACAAAAAATATATGAAAGAACAATTTATTTAATACGAAAGAAAACTAGTTACTTTTTGAAATCAAACAAGTATAATAGTCGATAGTAAGGATATATCTTGTTAGATCCATCTTGCACAAGGAGATCCCTGATTTCATCATTATAAATTTCAACCATATTAATAGAAATCTCATAGGCCATGAGGTTCTTTCTTTCCTCCAAGATGAGGAATAGATCATTTAATGCCCTGTAGCCTACACCCATTGTTTCCGGTGTTAGGTCATCCGGTCCGGTCTACAAACACAGAAGTGAATGAATGTCATCATCATCGTTCCACTTCTATTATTTAATCTAGAGGTGGAGATTTTTAACTGATTCACCTATGAATGGATTGATTAGGCTTATGTTCGTCTCTAATGGATCAAACAAAAAAAAACTCACAAAAACTAGCTTAAAAGAAAATGGGTGGAAAGTCACCCAAACTATAAATTGAATACAAACAATAAAACCTCTTCAAAACAATATAAGCAAACAATTAGATCGTCAATGAAATAATATAATTTTTCTAATCATATTCGACGCGGAACTTTATCTATAAAATATGTAAAAGTGTTTAAGGTCGGCCCGATCCACATCAAAAACTTTTATAAACCTAAACCCATTTTGAGCCATTATCCACCCTAACCATTTTGCCACCTCTAATCAAATCATAAATGGAATTCTTACCAATGTGTAAGTTTTTCCAGCACCTGTTTGACCACATGCAAATATACAAACATTGAATCCATCAAGAACTGAACGTATCAACGGTTGGGTGTCTGAGAATACCTCTTCTGCAAGACCAAAATCACCAAACCCATCTTGGTTAACAAGTGAAAAAAACACGCTTCATATTTTCATGAAGAGATCAAATATTTCGGGGGACCTTAATTTAATGACCTTGAGTTGAAGATGGACCGAAAACTTTATTAAACATTGATGCTTTTCGACCCTCTTTGCCAGATTTGGTAGGAATAATAATTGTTACGGTCTCATCATCCATGTAATCCACACTTGTTACATGATTCTCTTGTCCAGGTAAAAAAGGTCTCACTCTACAATAGACCCTGATACTTCCTTTTAAGTCCTGCACTTGATTGTATAGCTTTCTATTTTCTTCTAGAACCTTCTTGTACCCGGCTGCAGCTTGACATAAAGTGCCCACATGCTTTCCTGACAAACCAATCCTACCTTTTCAATCAAGATTTTACTAGAGGTGGCAAGACGCGCAGGTTGGTTGACCCACAAACACTTTTCTGTATTTTATTTACCCGTATTTGTTATAATAATTAATGCCATAGTTATGATTACTTGAACAATATTATCACACTCATGATCTAAAGATTCGAATAAAAATGATATAGGAAGTTGTATGTAAGAATTTGGGCGATTTCCAACCCGTTGGACCCATTTGACCTGTT
This sequence comes from Gnaphalium uliginosum, assembly GCA_963930675.1. Lineage (NCBI taxonomy): Eukaryota > Viridiplantae > Streptophyta > Magnoliopsida > Asterales > Asteraceae > Gnaphalium > Gnaphalium uliginosum. Next base: position 63,136,748 of record OZ005680.1, read on the forward strand.
CCTCTTTAACTCAAACTTTTGCTTTGAGCCATTTAACCCATTTGAGATAAATCACACCCCAAAGTGACCTACTCTTACTTAAAAGATCTATGTTTATATATGAATGTAGTACCTAGATTATCAGCCTCCCCTTGACAGTTCGACTGCATCGATCGTACATCTGTTTTTGCAGAGGAAATAGTGCTTCTCAAGCCCTGAATGACAGAAGAAAAAGAAGAACAAAGAATAAAAAACTATCAGGCATGTACTCATAATAACAACTAGCTATGTCTACAGTAACTGGAGCATCTTACTTGATGCGGTTTACGTAAATTGCTTAAATACTTTTCAAATATCTAAAATGTTTTTCAACAAAGACTAAAAAGGAATCCTGCATGCTGATTAGTTTACTTTTAGCAATGTAACTAGTGGATATCTTGCTATTTTATTAGGATGTTAAGTAAGTCAAGTATGTAATATGCAATAATTATAACATAAAGACTTTACCATCAAGGTGCAATTTCGGACCACTTACTATGAATGTGTTGGTTAGGATAATGTTTTATCTCTAACAGATAACACGCAAGGTTCAAAAAATGCCCAAAGGGTAATTTCAATGCATAAAACGTTCGTAGACCATTTTATTCAAATAAGGGTGTAATCACATTTGATCATTAACTATTTATAAATATGGCAAAAGCTGTTGCGAGTCAACCTGATCCTACCTGTTACCCAACCCACCCATTTTTCCACCTCTAATTTACCTGTAATTCTTTATCCTGTTGATCAACTAGCTCCTTCCGCTTTGTAGTGTTTACATTTAATTTGCCATATTCATCCATTTTTCTTTTGAATTCCTCTTTCTTTCTAGCCCTTTCTTGTTCACTTTCTTTTTCAATCCGTTCTTGCTCCTCCTCCGCTTGTCTAATCCTTTCCTCTTCTTCTAGTAATTCTCTCTCTCTATTAATCCGTTCTAGCTCCTTTGCAGAAATTTGCTCCTGTTTAGCCTTCTCTTTTAGTGCTAGCAACTCTTTCTGTCTTTTAATTCGTTCTTGCTCCTTTCTTTCCTTTCTCTCCCTTTCTTTTTTAGCTTGCAATTCTTTCTTTGCTTGCAATTCTTTCTCTTTTTTGATGCGTTCTCGCTCCTTTGCAGCTCTAGCCTCCTCTTGCTTTCTAGCCTTTTCTTTTTGTGATAGTAATTCTTTCTCTTTCTTAATACGTTCTTGCTCAGCTTTATCCTCTTCCTCCTGTTTTCTAGCCTTATCCTTTTGTGCTTGCAATTCTTTTTCTCTTTCTATGCGTTCTTGCTCCTTTGCAGCTATATCGTCCTCTTGATTACTGTCTTCTTGCTGTTTCGTAGCTTGATCATCATCTATATTTCTGTCTTCTTCTTTTATAGTCTTTTGGATTGGTTCTTCCTTCTTCTCATTGTTTATATCGTTGTAACTTGGCTGCAATCCAGGTGCATAACATGTGCTTTTTAACTAGATTCTGAACATCTAAAGTCTAAATCTAGTATTGTCATACTAGTTACGGCAGTGTTTGGAGGTGTTTAGAAAGGAATTATGTGATATTGAATAATCAGAATCTAATAATCAACTGGAATATTTAATGTTCTGATATGCTTCTGCTATTTGAATTTGTAATATACTAATATGTACAGTAAAAATGTATCGAGTGTTTGATAAGTTGTAACCATTTAACGAATTAGAAAACAAAAATGACCAAAACGGAATATTTGTATCAAAAAAAAAAAAAAAAGTTGTCACATTGGAATAGCCATTGTGAAAGTCATTATGTTTAACTTTTGGAAATCAGTTTCATTGCAGCTAGTATGAACCCGATTATCCCAATTTGATTATTGAGGCCCCTAAAATCCTAAATAATGAGAAGCAAATACTTTTTATCCAAACACTAAAAACTGATGATACCTTTATAACTTCTGTACGAGTTCTAGGAGGCTCAATCATAGATATCTCGTCCGTAGTAGTTGTAGGAGGCTCAATCGTGGAATCCTCTTCCTCATCGTCTATAGTTGTATGAATACCCAATCTACTTTTGAATTCCTCTTTGACTTTATTCAATATATTTTCAACAATCTGTAGTACAAATATAAAATAGTCTACATAATCTTGGGATATTAAGAAACTGGTGGTATATGTTATATCCTATATAGTAATGAAGTCAAAGAGAACTCACAACAGGGATGTCTTCTTCGTCTTTATTCTCAAGAAGATCACAAACAATATTGTATAGTGGTCCAGAATCACACTGCAAGTCACACACTTATTTATCATATGCCCAATATGATCTGTTGTATCCAAATTATTAGACAGAAGTAAACCTCCTCGGTAGGGTCATCTCCATCCACAAATTGATCCGTTATATCCATTGACTTAACACTGGAAAGAGATTGGGTTCTTGACAAGCCAGCAACGGTTGGTTCTGAACTTCTGCGAACAAATGACCTCGCAGGTGGTTTCGAAGTCCATGAAAATTTCCCTGTCCCAGCTTCACTAAAAGCCTTCAAGGCTAGTACAGTATTCACCACTTGCGAAAAATCTCCCCCCTACAAAACATTAAAGTATCATCACCGGATATCGTAAATGATAAACTTGATAAAAGGACAACTACCTGTTCTAAATCAGACGGTTCAAAAGTTGGAATTCCCATTTCTTCTACAGCTCCAAGAAAATTCTTAACATTTTCAAAGTACGCAGATTTAGCTGCTGCATCAGGCGTATGAAAGACAGCCGATGGTGCATTCAAAACCTACGTATCATTAGTTCAACCTTGATATCAATACCCAAACGCAAAAAGCAATGAAAAAACAAAGATCGAGAAGGAAAAACCGAAGCTTTTATTACTTTAGAAACAGCTGCAGGCTTGATCTTGTTAAGTACATTACAAAGGATCATCCCACTTCTTAATCCTTGTCTAAAATCTTCTTCTGATGGCTCAGCTGGTAAATCTTTTGCAGCCACTACACCAACTCTTTTTCTTAACCATGTTGCTGCATCATATCTGTCCGTTGCTGAAATAAATCCATACATACAACCCAAAATATCCAATTTTAGTTCTTTTTCCCAGAGACATCAAAACAAACACATGGTGTGCATTACAGATAGTAATGACATATATACAAATATATTTATTTATTTGTTTATGTATGCAGTATCAACAAATAAACAAATGATCATAATTACATTATTTGAATTGGAAATTAAAAATAAACTTACGATCTTCTGCATCCATCATGCATTCAAAATCATCATCTTCAAGCTCTATTTCTACTGATCCCGCCATTTTTGCTATTAACAAATAATGTGTTCAATTTCTTCTACACCTCATCCAAATTTCATTAATTCAAGAAAGAATTTGGAAAAAAACAAGAAAATTTGATTTTGTGAATGATTAATTGTGTGTGAATTAATTGTTGTACACCGAAGGTTGTTCCCAGCCTCTTGAATTGGAAGGGAATCATGGGATGGTTTATAAATTTTTCATTTTGCCCGCCATTGATCTTCATTTTTTTCAACTGTCCAAAAACTTTATTGCAGTTGAATAAATTATAAGATAAAAGGTTACAGATGGAACTAAAAAATTTATAAATTGGCACAACGGGAACAATCACGAGTATAATAATCCTTTTACAAAAACGAATTATTAACTTATTTTTGGACAAATTCTTTAAACTTGTAAATTCAATTTTACTCGTAAAAAATATTGAAAGTTAAATATTAGACACAAGAGTTAGTTGTTTACATTGAGATTTTCTTTTTGTGTTTTATCATTAAGGTTAAACATTAACTAGTTTTAACGTGTAAGCATTTGTTAAAAATGTTAAATGTGTACGATAGAAATATATATAATTACAGTGTATGTTTGGCAAAATTACCTGGCTGGAGCTGGAAACTTATAAATGCGGTTGTTAGCTAGAGTTTATTTTTTAAGCTGGAAGTTGGAGCTTATTGTTTTATAAGTGTTTGACAAACTAGCTGAAGCTTATAGATGTGAATTGACATAAAATGACAAAAGAAACTAATGATAAGTAATATATAAGGGGTATTTGTGTAATTTTTTATTAAGTAAGATAAGAGCTTATTTTCAAAAGCTACTTCTACTAGCTTATTTTTCTAAAGCTTATTTTTTCATTAAACTCTTAAAATTTTATATGTCAAACGATGCTAGAAGCTCGAGCTTATAGAAAAAATAAAGTTAAGCTCCTATAAGCTAGTTTGTCAAACATATCCGATATGTCAAATGAGCGTTCTAGCCTTGCATCATCCTATAGAGTGTAATGTGAGCTTTTCAGACATTTAAGCTACTTTGAATGAGTATTTGTATTTGTGAAGGATGCGAACATATTTTAACACAGAGGAAATAGTAATGTCAATTTTACTATGATGCTCTTGGATGAATTTGGATACTCCTTCCATAAAGTTTGGGTTGTTTTGGGGGCATAAATTGTTTGTCTCAGTTGAAATGGGCATTCATCTTTTGAGCTCGAATGGGTAACCAAGTGGTCGTCGTATATTTCAATTTCTGAAAAATACTATGGATAAATGGAAGAGTGGGGAGATGTTGGACCCCTCTTTCAATAAATTTCTTTTGCTATTTCCAGAATCCTCATATCCACTTTTTGTATCGATTCAAGTTATTTTTTAATCATTAATTGTTTTTCTTCATTTCTTTAAATTGTACGAATTTATTTGGATTCAAGCAAATATCTATGTGATGAACTAGTGTTAAGACGTTGATCTCGTAATGAAAATAAAAGATTGCATTACTTGTTTAGAGATATTTTTGTCAATTAAAACACTTTTTGACTAAATTTTAAAATCGTCCGTCTAGACCCGAGTACATTTAGACTCGTGCCCGTTATGATCCATGACCATTTTGACCCAGAGTCTGTACACACCCTACCCGCCCGTTTTGCCACCATTGAAAGGAAGCTTAGTGAATTTTAGATAATGTCCAAATTGTTTTTCGAACATGATTGTACGAGTCTTATGCCCGGTATTATATTTGATAATTCAATTTGAAATCGGGTTATTTGGATTAAAATTAAATACATAATTAAACACCGTTAAATACAATAAAGATGTTTAAAAACGAAGCACATTCATCGAAGTTTTATATGTATTTGCTACTTCATAGGAAACACGTTATTATTTATTAGTAATTAGTAATTAGTAATATACTATTAAAAAATGCTATGCGTTTTTATTTTCCCTCAGTGAAATTCCTTTTAATCAAACTTATATTCATAAAATAATATTCCCATTTTTAATAACTTCTTTACTGTTATTGTTAGACTATGCTACATATTTAAAAAAACTACTTATTAATAATTCATGGTATCTTTTCACTTTATCAAGTTCACTCCAGCTTTAACTATGTTAATTAACATAAAAGTAATAAATTCATAAGAAAAATTGCAAAAAATAATAACTTGTAGTTTTAATTATTCTGATCGAAAGTCAAAACATATAAAATAAAAACTTTTTCTTACTAAAAATATACAAGCATAACGGCATACCTACAATCTAACTCACATGTTATATACAACCACGAATATTTAAACTCACCGCCTCAAGTGAGTTTTAAGCCGCCAACCTTTAGATTGAAAAGTTCATTTCATACCGCTAAATCAAATGCCCTTTGATATATACAATCATTTAATACGGTTATTTTAACTACCGTAAAAATTCATAAATGGTATAAATGCATAAAATGATAGATATTTATACTATAAAAAGTGCAAAAATGATATTTTATTAAATAAAAATGTTAGTAATAATTTATTTACATACACAACGTATTTTATTACAGCGTGGCGTGTATCTATATAATGAAGTGGTAAACTCTTTTGGCTGCCTTTCGCTGCACTTTCTTCTTCTCTTCTTCTTGTTGTTGTTGTGCAGGTAACCAAATCTTCCCTCTTTCTTCATTTCACACAATATATTTTTTAATCTCTACTTGCTGATTGAAATTGATTGAATTTCTACCTACTCATTGTTGGTTTAATCGTTTGTGGGTTGATTGCTTTTCCCCCAATTTTACATCTTTACTTGCAACTTCTATGCAAAATTGCTCCTTTATTTGATTCCGATACTGTAGATGTTTAAAAATTAACGAATTCAGGTGTGTAAGTTCTATGAATACAATCGAATTTCATCATGATATTGGTCAATTGAATTGGAATTTAGGTTTTCGATGATCTAGGGTTTTGATCTGTGTATTTGACTAGAAATAGATGTATCAATAGGAAAGGATTGGGCTTTATGTTTTATTTGCTTATTGGTAATAATTCATTTATTTTTATTAATTTTCTCTGGAATTATTTCTGTTGTTACTCATAGTAATTCATACCTTGATGGAATATCAAAATGATAACGGTCAAATTATGATATTAGAATCTAAATAGTTAAGGTTTATATCAAGATGTAACCTTTTCTAGAGGATTTTGAATGTTTAAACGTGATATTTGATTTCCTGTTTTGAAGATTGTTGTGCTAATATCCTAAATTTAGAGATCCTTAACAAGTATGATGTGATTACCTTTTTTGCAATGTTTCCTGTTTCGGTCAAGCTACTTAAGAGCTTAGATCTTAGCTGTATACCAACTGTTTTGATTGATATATAGTGATGTATCTACTCGTATTTCATTCAGAGTGCTTATCTGGGGTGTAAGAACAGATGGCAAGAAAAGGGGTTGGGATTAAAGGACGTAGAAGAAGGGTTAACCCAAGAGAAGAGGACTCGGATGAGTCAGATGAGGAATACAAGGTGACTGAAGATGAAGAGTTTGATGAGTCGGATGACTGTTTTTCTTTCGACAGTGATGAATCAGAAGCTGATTTTGAAGTGTCAAGGAGAGTTTCTAGATCAAGAAATACACAGAGGAGTTCTTCTAGTAGGAAGAAAAATGAGACGATTAAGTCTCGGAAAAAGAGAAGGATCGGCTATAAAGAAGATGATGATGATGACCAGGAAGAGGTTGATGATGAAGATGATGCAGATTTTATTTCTTTGGGTAGGAAAGCTAACCAGATTAAGAAGCCTGCAGAAAAGAAGAGTGATTCATATACAGAAGTGGATGATAACGATGACGATGACGATAATGATGATGATGAAGATGATGATGATGAGGTGGAGGAGGTTGCCGATGAAGAGGATGAAGAACTGACGTCTTTGGGTAGAAAAGCTAATCAGATAAAGAAGTCTATGGAAAAAAGGGAAGTTTCGTATACAGAAGTGGATGATGATGATGAGGATGATTATGCGGAATTTGCGCCTGGGGGTAGAAATAGAAACTATAGAAAGAATCGGCCGGAAAATAAGAGGGTTGTATATACAGAAGATGAGGATGATGAGGAGGATGACGATGATGATACCGAATTTATGTCTCGTAGAAAGAGAAACTTTAGAAATAATCCCCAGGAAAAAAAGAGGGTTGTATATACAGATGATGATGATGATGAGGAGGAGGAGGAGGAGGATGATGATGATGAGGAATTTATGTATTCAGGTAGGAAGGTAAACCAGAAAAAGAATCTTCGGGATAAAAGGAAGGTTTCTTACACGGAAGATGATGAAGATGATCTTGAGTTTCTGTCTACAATTAAGAAGGATCACCAGATAAAGAAGGAGCCTACAGAAAAGATGGATGTTTCATTTAACGATGATAACCAAGAAGATGAGGATGAAAATGATGCAGAGTTTATGATAAGTGAGAGTGAATTTGTTGCTGATGAAGATGATTCTGAGTTTATGTCTGCAAGTGGGAATGGAAACCAGATTGAGGAACCTCGAGAAAAGACAACGGTTTCATACGAAGAAGACAATCAGGAAGAGGAGGAAGATGAAAAAGATGCAGAATTTAAGCTAAGTGAGAGTGATTTTGATGTTGATGATGATGAAGATGAAACTCCTAAGACGAAAAAAAGCGAGAGGTCTCGTCCACAGAAGAAGAGTGTTCGGGGACGCGGAGGACGAAAGAGCAAAACGTCAAAGAGTAAAAAGCCCACACAGTCAAAACAAAGAAATCGCAGGCTTGGTCAGAAGTTAGACAAAAATGTGATTGAAAAACGAAACAACAAGACTTCTAAGAGACGTACGCAGAGTGTAGTGCGAGAATCTGATTCAGATTTTGTCAGTTCTGCATCATCTGATCACGATTACACTATTTCAGAGGAAGAAAGAGAACAGATGAGAGAAGCCAGTGTATTCTGTGCAAATTTAAGAGCTAAATTGAGAAGCTCTTCAAATGGAAATCAAGAAGAACAGCCAGCATATGAACAAAGAAAATATCCAATACGAAAAGGTAAAGAAAAGGTAGAAGAAGTGAAAGACGAAGTTGGAAAGCAAGTTTGTGGAATTTGTTTATCAGAAGAAGCAAAGAGAACTGTGAGGGGGGTGCTAAATTGTTGCCGACATTATTTTTGTTTCTCGTGTATCATGGAATGGTCAAAGGTCGAATCCCGTTGCCCTTTATGCAAGCAACGATTTGCAACAATAACTAAATCGGCAAAATCAGACACCGGGTTTGATTTGAGGACCGTGGTCATACCTGTTCCCGAGTGTGATCAGGTTTGTAATCCAAACTATATCTTGCATCCCAAATACGCCCAATTTCTTTAATACTTGTGATTATTATATGCTTTGTTGCAGGTCTATCAACCTTCTGAGGAAGAACTCAGGGGTTACCTCGATCCATATGAAAGTGTGATGTGTACTGAATGCCACAATGGTGGCGATGATGCATTGATGCTATTATGTGATATATGTGATTCGTCTGCACATACTTTTTGTGTTGGCCTTGGACGCGAAGTACCTGAAGGAAATTGGTATTGTGAAGGATGTAGACCAACTGTTTTTGGAACCCTAAATTCACAACGCCCAACACCCACATCAGATCGAAGATTAAGTGGTAGCGCAACAGATCTATCATCTCCAGTTGCAGGAGGTTTTGATCTTAATGAGTTGTATGTACCCGAAACCCCGTTAACACAACAAACTCGTGTTGTTCCTGAACCTATGCCTGCTCCTAATGGAACAGTAGCAACTACGTTAAGAGATAGACGTAGAATACATCGCCAAATACATCATCGGCTTTTACATAATAATAGATTGAGTGATTTGGTTGCTAGATCTAACGGAACATCGGCTTCTTCTTCTTCGGGAATTAGATTATTTGGGTCTCAACTTGATCAAACTAGGGGTTCAACTCCTCAAAATGATCATATTATGCCTTCAATGCATGATACCAGTATCTTCTCTTCGAGAACAGATCAATTTGGTGTAGAAGTACAGAGTTCAAATTTGGTATCTGTCGATGGGTCATTGCAAGATGAATATGGGGGGTTGAGTATGGGTTTTGAATCAAGATTGGGATATGCACAGCTTCACCCATGCACTAACAGATCAAGCATCGGGTCTGACCCATGTCCGTCTCCATATGCTTGCCGAGAGGTCAGTCACTTAAACTAGGTCACCCATTTTCAATAAAATTAAGAAGTCAAAATACTTTAGTTTTTGTGTAGGTACATTTTTGTACATATACTGTTTGTTGGGAATAAAAATTGTCTTTTGCAGGGTATAGGACCCTCACGAACATCACAAGGCGGGCTTCATGCACCATAATAAATTGCAGGCGGCTGATACAGTGGCAGTAACCACCGCACTGTGTAAAGCTTGATGATAAGTTACTGTTGAATTTAAGTAATTCATGAATGCAGCTCCTGGTTTACCCTCCCCAATTGGTTAGGGTTTAGTATTTTGATTTGGTAATTTGGTAGTTATACAGCTGATTTACCCTCCCCAACTCCCGAAAATTCATTCTTCTGTTTATCATTTTTACACTCCCTATACAGGTCAACCATTTTATAATTTTGATGTGTATGCCATATTGTCATGCAATGAAATTTATACATTGTACTGGATTTGAACCTAACCATCTCAAAAAGTAGTTGTACCATAGTTTTATATTTCTAACTTTTTTAGTTATTGGTGCTATAATTGAGTAGTTGAAACAAATAATTGATAAATACTGTATATAAATGGTTGGTCAGAGTTTTTATGGTCACGTTTTTAAAAAATTTCCATTCTATTCTATATTCTTTACAATAGGATTTTGCTCATTATTATTCTAATTATTGTATTGGATAATTTTTTATGATAGTCTTTGTAATGAAATTCCATTGCATGGTGTAGCTTTATTGGTTCGAGATTTAATAAAAAAAACACGTCACATAAAAATGTTGTGTAATCTTAGGTAAATTGTCTACAAATGAACATGTCTACGATTATAATATTCCTGGTTATGTTTTCTTCCTTTTTATTTGATTATTTCTTTTAGTTGTATACAAGATGCTTTCCCTTTAGTTGGCATTATTTGTTTTGGGTAATATTTATGATTGTGATTGTGATTGTGATTGATAAATAAAATATTGTTTCCATTGGACATTGGTGGAAGGTCATCCAAGACTCATAGCAGCCAATGACAATATTGTATTTTATACTGCAAGTTTCTTTAATATTCAGATGACTAAATTATTATTCTAGTGTTGTATTAATCTGTTTTCGATATAGTGGCGTCTTCGTATCCTCACGAGAGATTTCAGGTTCAAACTTTATAATATGCTAATTATTAATATTCACAAGAAATGTTAAAAAAATAAACATAAATCTATAAAACTTGCTATCAACGTTGGATATTTAGAATGTTATTCAATAGCGTTTAGTATGCAACTTGCAACTGGGTATAAGAAAAAGAAAAACAAAAGATATCACAATTGAGGATTTTTCGATTGAGGGTACAAAATTACATAAATCATAATTTCTTGAGGGGCACTCTGGCCGCTTTTAGATTTGCCTACTTAAAAGCATCCATTGCAGTTGTTTTACAGAAAGATGGTCCATAAAAGGAACGATCAAACACATGATCTTCTTTTATCCAAAACAAGGCATTAGATTTTCATATGTTATGCATGTGCTAGTTTCAATCAGCGATATCAAGACACTACAACCGAAATAAAAATTCATATTTCAAGTCTTGCATGGTTCTAATGGAGCTCGAAATCTAAATGGTTTCTTAAAGATATCTCGAAGAGATTCTTCCTTGTCAAGTTACATATGCATGTCTCCGGTTTCCTATTTTTGGCTTTTTAGTTTCATTCAATTTAGATCCACGGCAATTCATTGTGCAGCATGTGCTGAATAATCTTGTAGACACAGTTCACATAGGCAACAATGGTAGGTCATCATTAAAACAGTACAAAACAGTAATAAAGATGACCAGTCAAGGGTTTTATAGTAGTCTAGTAACAGATTATCGACTAAAGTTAGAAACATTTTAAATTACTTAACCTTATAGCAATACTATTACCACTCATAATTATCACATTTAGTTTAGAAGAATACTCGACCCAAGCCAACCCAACTCAATTTGTTCAACCAAAAATTCAACCGGACCCGACCCAACCCGATTGTAACCCAATGTTTCAACCTCCTACTTGATTGATAAAAAGTGTCGCAATGACGAACCATGAAATATGGAGATAGGATAAACAAAGCAACAACATAATTTCATTCACCATCATTAGATGAAGCAACTAATGCATAATATATGTATCAACTTACAAACAACAATCAAACCTATTATTATTTCTATTACTTATTTTTTTCTTCTTAAGTAATACCCATACATAAACAGGAACAGCGATACAAGAGCGACTTCTACAATTCGCAGACATAAATTACATTTTTTTTATTACTACATTTCACTCTCCCGGTTACTTAACAAACCGAACCCTCCCCCGACAGAATCTTGCATGGAAACCCAACATCCTTTTTACAAGTAGTCATCATCAAGAATCGTCGACAGCAGCATTCCTTGCACAAATTCCGATCTTTTACTCTTCTCTTCCTTGTCTTCGATTGATAACGGAGGTGACGGAGGCTTTCTGTAACATATTTCCATGTTTGGTTAAAATTAAATATCACAGTTCCAATCAAAGTTAATCACTAAAAGAAAATAGTCAAGCGTAATTAGCCGTGAAAAAAAGCTATAACAATGTTCAAAAATCAGAAATTCTAAAAAAATGAAGTTAGCGAAAAAATGATGAGCAATATCTCCATGATACACCCGACTTTCAGAAGTTAGGCAAAGTCTTTGTGATTAGGCTTACAGTTTATTCAATGAGACGCTATGATATGAAATTAAGTATATAATGATCTACATCTCCTAATCCACAGATTTTGTGAAGTTCCCTATCAAAATAATCCTTATCTGTCAACACCAATATGGATCTCGATGCTCATGTGCAGGGCGGCGGGTCTAACAACTACCTCTCTACCAATCATTTTAATTGACAAGACTAAATGATTAACACAATAACTATATTACTCGCTAAAATAGTCATCCTATGGACTTCTATATCTATATATTCGAAAAAATGTTCCCTGTTATCCTGACGAATAATGACAAATAGTTCCATCACACCAAATTATAAGAATGTCATTTGTAAAAGAGCTTACCATGATACCACAACATATATTTCCGATTTTCTTTGAAGGCAAAATATAAACATATATCAGTGTAAATAATCTTGCCCGGCATCATTAACCACATCCAATAATCAACTAAAATAATCATATGGATACCTAAATGAACATGTATAAACCACAAAACATCCTTGTAATCTATCCCTTATAGAACTATAAAACCTTATCATAGAAGGAACCAAAGTACAATGAAGTGCCTATCAATACTTTTTCCCACGTTAAATAAATTATAAATTATTAATTGTATTATGGATTCCAATTGGTCATATATTTCCTTTTTTTACATGTTATTAAGCCGAAACTGTTAGTAAACAAGAAAAAAAATCCATTTAGCTTGTTGAAAGTAAAGATAGTAAAAGGTCAATACATATGTACATTTTATGTCTCTACATATGTGCATGTTTACAATTCCTATGACCGGAGTATCTTATTCTAGCCACTAGTTAAAATTGAAATGGAAGTACCAAATGGGGCCTACAATAAACGAAAATCCCAACTAATGTCCGAAAGGCCAACACTTTTAGGTAAGAGTAAGACAGACAGGTTCAGGAAACACATTGCTTGATTGGCAAACCATGGAGATCATTTTCGAGGACAATACATTCATAACAACATAACATATTAATCCAGTTTTAGTTATAAAGCAGATAAAAAGCAAAATAAAAACTAACATGTTTGACACATTGATATAACTCTCTGCGAATACACTCACTGATGAAGTGGTCAACTACACGTACCTACAAAATCCTACATAGATGCAAGCATATTAATATTTGAATAGTGCATCAATCTGCTTTCAAAATTTCACAATTTTCAACTTGGACTGTTTAATCTAAGTTGGGAATAATCAAATAATCTATAAAATAGGCACATCCATATTTAACAAACATACAAAACTATAAGATATCTATCATACCTTTCAGAAGCTTTTTCACTTGTGCTTTTGGTTACAGCAACTGAATCGGAAGACGAGATGGATTGGGTGCTCCCCAAGTCATCACCAATAGGCAAAATAAATGATGATAACAACGGGTCTGGTGTCGCATTGGTTGGCTGAGATAAATAGGAAGAGCCTCCAAAAAGAGACTGCAAATTTCCTTCTCGTAGTTCCCTCCTCAACAATGAAAGCGTTGACACAGAACCTTTGCGACTTTTCCTCTTTTGTTGCATGTAAGTTTTAGTTAAAGAATTCACAAGTTAACTTCTATATCAAAAAGCATATACGAACATCAACGGAACTCGAAAAAAGTTAGTCAACAATTCACATTTATTCATTCCACTTAAGGTAACCCCTTCATATTTTATGATCGACCTCATTTTACCCTACATAACCAATTTTAATAGGAACATCTTAATTGGAGTGCACTTACGTGTTTGTCCAGAGAGAAATGGAAATCATATCAGTTACATTGCACTACTAAAGGCTTTTAAAGCCCATCAAAAACAATGAGTTAGAGAAGGAATCTCAACTACAACTCTCGACTAACTACACAAAATATGCAAATAACTTCAATTAAATAAATTTTGTATCGAAAAAAGGATATCTTAAATAGGTTTCCATGTTGCAAGGTTATATGCGCTACCATGTCTACCCCCACCCTCACCGCACAAACTGGACAAACCTGCAAAAAAAGGACATCAGCCACTACTTCACAATCAGATAACAACATCCCTATCATCATAATCGGCACAATTTCAAATTCTATACCATTTTATAAAAAGAAAACCATCACGCTCTAGCAAAGTACTTTGCAACACTATCACATTCAGTAATTATTTTTTTGCGCCCCACCTTAGTAACTGAAATTTTCTTAAAAAACAACCCCTGATTACCAAATAAATAACAGTTTGCAAAATATGTTGTTATTTTATGGAATTTTCCCTACTAAACACTATCATTAACCTAAGAATTAATGCAACCGAGCTTTTAAAAAAAAAGGCTGAAAACAATAAATACCCCATTTTTGGATTCAAGATGGTGCTCATCATCAATATGACAACACAAGCCCACTATATCAAAATAACCGGCACAAAAGGGGCATGGATATTCCTCCCTGATATCATCATCCATCTCAATATCTTCAAACCCCATAAACATATCTGCACAAAATTAATTAAATTAATTAACAAAAATTTATATAATCAAGAATTCAAAAGAAAGCCTAAAAATCAAAACTTGATATTGGGATTACATACCAAAAACATATCTACAGTAAATTAATCAACTTTTGTCAATTAATTAACACAAAAACGTCAAATTTGTAATTTAGAACCAAATGAAACCCTAAAAATTAAAACTTGATGATGGATTAACATACCTGATGATCGGGATTGAAGAGCGTATTGGTAACGTTTGGATGTAGAAGAAGAAAGACGAGCAGCCCATGAATCAGCGTCCATAATTGAGTAATTGAAAGATCGAAGTGAGTGTGTGAATTAGGGTTTCTTTAGTTAAGGGGGTTGTTCAATTTTAGGACGAATTGAGATTGAAATTGAAAATTGAAGAAATTTAGGGATTTGGGGATGAAAAGCGATTTGGGGGCGGTTTGGATGGTTTTGATTATTAAGGGGAGAGAGTTGTATTGATGTTGGTTTTGGTTTTTAGAGGTGATTGATTTCTCACCCAAACAGGAAGACTGAAGTCGGCCACTATATATATATATCTCTTCTCACTCGTTTACCTTTTTCTACTCCTTGGTCCTTACTCCTATACTTTGTAATAAAGACAAAAAATAAATAAATATAAATAATAAAACTTATAAAGAATTGGATAATTATATTTATTTAGTGAAATGGAAATCAATATTTCTATAAATAAATGGAATTTCAGATTTTTTCATTACGTAGCTTGTTGTATATAAAAAAAATCAATATTACTCACGATCATGAGTAAGTGACCTCGTAGAGAGAGATCACCGATTTATTATCAGTGATAGCAAATGATTCATTAGACTTTGATTTTTTTTATGAATTTGTTTGGTTTAGACTGACTGAAGATAGATATTGACTCAAAGATAATACTTGAGAATTTTCCAATACTATTAAAACTTCATCAACAATAGACTAATATTTGAGTAAATTACATATTTTTTCGTCCATGTGATTGTAAGAAAAATTAGACTTTAGTCTTTAAACTTAATGCTGGTCGTGTGTATTTGTAAATTTTGGTTATAGATTTTGTATTGACATCAACAATCAACATGTATGCTTTAGCATCCGATGATTAAATGTTTTAACATGTCTAACTCAATTTAACACGTTGGACCTTTTACTAATTGTTACTAAATTTGGACACTCGTCTTTTAAGAGTGGGTGAGGTGGTCAGTAGGTGACCGCTCAGAACCTCTTAACGTGTATATTTATATATATATATATCAATAAAGTGTGATTTGATGGTTATGGTTTAATTAAAAAGAAAGATATGTAACGATTAAAAGTTAATACAAGAGAATGAGATAAATTATTCGAAAATTGAGCCATTAAGAATTATTTTCGGCTTATTTAACATCTATTTACAATGCCTCATTTTAGTAAACCGGCAAACGCAACATGGTTTAGAAACCCTAAAATGAGAAAAAGGTATGTTTAAATAAGACAGACAAGTTAAGATACATTATAGTAATGGAAATAAAAAGTAGCAACTAATTTTCTGAAGATAAACTGTCCATAACTTTTATATTCTGACTGAAGTTATAAATATCAGTTAACAAGCCATGTGTAGGACACCAGGAACAATAAAAGATATGTTAACGGGCCAGAAGGTGTATAAGTTATAACCAGATCTTTCAATAAATTGGTACATCAATAGAATTCCAATTACAACATTGCTTCCAATAATCTAAAAATAGATATACTAAAGAGCTACAACAACGTTGTTATTTTGAATCTTTCTTCTTCTTTGAATTACTAATTATTTCTGAGGCTGTGAATGTATAATCTTTAAGAAGATTAGGAATCGTCAGTTTCAGGTCCAGAGTCAATTTCTGTAAAACCATTGCAAGAACATTTACATCTGACATGGCTCTGTGAGCTGTACCCTTGAGCGGGATATTATAATACTCCCTAAGAGCCTGGAGCGATTTTTTAGCAAGTGTTGATCCTGAGCATATCACCAAAACCAATTTAATATCATTAACTGCATTCTGAACATATGTAAGGGGGTGCTTGGATATGCATTTTGAAAGTAATTATATGAAATCCAATAGTCGGAATAAGATAAATCAACTGTAATAGAACGGAAGATAGGAGATAGTGTTTTGACTTGGGATATGATTTTGTTGATTTAAGTTTTATTAATCAGATAATCTTGGTTGTTCGAGTGTTTAATACACAGAATCAAAAGGAGTTTCTTAGTGAAAAAATGGATTATGTTTTTGATATGGGATTTAAACTATTTACATCTCTGAAAAATAGGTAATAAATGGGGTAAAGAGATAGTTTTCTTTTGCGTGATCAGAATATGGATTAAACTTTACCCAAACTTCTATTGTATGTATCCCATGAGGAAGCAGGTGACCGGTATTTTTATAATGACGTGGCAGCCATATGAGTTACAACATTCTCAAAAAACAGTGTCATGTCATAATTTACAGGTTATAAGAGGTCTCATACATACTATAGTGATAACTGAAAGTTTGTACAATAGAATTTTGGGTAAAGTTTGATAGACGCTCAATATTTTTATTTAACCCTGACATAATATCAGTTTTGCAGCTAGTATGATTTCCGGGGCAACAGATATTGTGTCCAAACACCCCCATAGAGGTATAGAAAGAGATTGTAGACAAACCTTCGACTTTCATCAATTCACTAGCAAAAGGCATTGTGTCCAAGAAAAGCCAATCTGGTGGGATTTCGTAACCACAGCGTTTGAATTCTTTGATAAAAAAAGGGACGTCAAACCTCCTGGCATTGTGTGCAACGAATATGGTTCGCCCACCAGGTTTCTGGTGGCTTTTAACGTACTGTAACAAAATGGGTATCAACTCTTCCATCCTGCAGAAGTTCATGTCCATAAGATTCCTTAACACAATATGCCAACTCAAAATATCAAAACAAAAGTGATTATTTGGATGTGCTTAGGTTGTTTCAAGTAGTGATAAAATAAAATGTCCAAAAGAATTTCTAAAAATAAAATGATTAGTAGTAATCAGCAAAGAAAATGACCAAAAAAATTCTTTAGAAAATTACATTAGTAGTAATCAGCAAATTAAATGACCAAAAAAAATTGATTAGTTAGTAGATCAGCAAATAAAATGACCATAAAGGACACTTTTGTAGAAAAAAGGAGTGTGAAATGGGAGTTAAAGCCTCTCAAAGCAATATTAACTTACGCTTTAGATGATTAGTACATCCCATTGTGGTGAACCAACAATAACATGTAATGTTACATAGAATATCAACTTTTAGGTGGTTATATCTAATATATAAGAACAATTCTGAGAACAGGAATAAAAAACTGAAAACATTCTAACTAGAAAATTATAAATGGTACCTTGGGACGCCTGGTGAATTGACCATGTATGTCGAAATTCCATGAATATGTGAATTCATCACAATCCTATTTGGGTTCACAAGTGTTTGAAAAGTACTATTTACACCCCCACTAAGAACCTGAAACGCAATCTCAATTATTCGCTCACCATCTCCAAGAAAGCCAGTGGTCTCGATATCAAAACAAATAATGGTTGTGAGCTTCGATATATCGTTGTTTTCAGAGATCTTCTGTTCAATAGGAACACTTCTACATTCACTGTTCTCTACTCTACTTGTATTTAAACTGATATGTGTTAAACTAGTTACATCAGATATTTGTTGGCCAATGTTTGTTTTTCTCCTTATGATGTTCTTTCCTTCCGTGTTTGTAGATAAAGATTTTTGTGTCCATCTTCTACTATTTCCGCCTTGTAGGACATATATATTTGGGCGAAGTAACTGAAACTTAGAATTATTTTCTCCTTTTGTGCTTAAATTATGAACATTTTTCCACCAAGAAGCAGAAAAGTTATGAACTTGACATCTAGCAAGTTGAAAATGTGACAAACACATTGCTGCTCTCATTTTATGAAATATGACACAATTTCAGACTGGTGAAAATTGTACAAACGAATGATGACTTGGTTTAACCTGCAATACAGAAAGACACATTTATGTTACACTCGTGATAAAATGTATCATTTTACGTATTGATTCAAAGTAAATATAGACCGTAAGTTAACAATATCGGCAATTAAAAAGGTACCCTTTTTCTAAAGATTCAAGTAAATGTAGAAGGCAAGCTAACAATATTTTAAAAACTAAAAATTACTTGATGAACAAAATTACATGAGAGAAAAATCTAGATAAAACTACTAAACATAATACATACATCCTGCAAGATGCCTATTTGATTATCAATTCGATTCAATGTCATCACAAGAAATTTGAAGCACTAAATTATGATATCTTAAACACTCCACATATCAGCTCCATTATATAAATTTATGAAAAGGTAACTTGATACTTGAAAATCAAAAACAGGCACAAATAAGAATCTAGAGCTTATAAAGATAGAATCTTTACACAAAATTAACAGATTTAACATCCATATACCTAACATTTCAAGATAAAAACTATAACTTGCAACAAAGATAGAAATACCCAATCGATTTAATTAATACCCGGATGGTAAAAGGGTGATAAGTTTATAAATATCAGATTAAAAACTTCTGATAAACGATAATTAACCTAAAATTAACAACAAAAAATTAGATTTTTAAAGGGGGAAGAAACATGCCTGGGAAATAAGTTTCCAAATGCAAAACTGCATTTATTCAACAACCGAAAAGCAATTGGATTTCAATTCGTTTATATACATATAGAATTTGTATGTATATGAAATTGATGGTTACAGAAACGAATTCGTGAAGAAGTGGAGAAAGAAGAGAATGAAGTGCAAAACTGTCAAACCTCAAAATATCAAAGAAATGAAGAAAAAACCGGCCCTGTAAATGCGGATCTGTATCTAATTTGGGCCAACATCCACTTTTTTAGGGCTCATTCACCCACACACACCACCCACTACTACTTTGAACTCCTATTTTCTTTTCTTTTTTTACAAAAATAATATTATTTTACATTTTTACCCGTTGTGTTTCATCAAAAATCATCATATCATATTCACTTTAATTTGAAGGCTAAGTAGCCTTTAAGCTAATGCTAATTAAATAAAGGATCATCATATACAAAAGTTAACCATTTAAATGGGCTCAAGAGTCAAGCCCAAATAAACTCAATGAGGTAACTAGAGGGTAATCATCTCTTACGAGTATTTCTTGGGCCCAAATTTGGAAACAGATACAATAATGTGATCAAGAGTAGAGGTGAACAAAAGTCGGGCTGGCCCCAACCCGACCCGACCCAAAAACCCGAACGGGGTTTTAGTCAACGAACGAAAATTGGTTTTTAACCCAACTCGACCCGAATCCGACCCGATTTGAAGGGGGAAAAACCCAACCCGATACAAACCGGTTGGAACCGGTTCGGGTTGAAAACCCGGTTCCAACCCGGTTTTCTATAAAATTGCGTTTTTTTCGAGCGTTGAGCGTTTTAGGGAAAAACAATGTATTTTTTGATTTTTTTTCAATAGAATGGTAGTACATTAGGAATGAAAACATAACTTAACAATATCTTAAAACAAAGTCTTCTAAAACTTCATAAAAATATTATTGAAAATAAAAAGTCTATATAATTCAATTCTTTTCGAGCGTTAAGCGTTTTAGGGAAAAACAACGTTTGGGCCAAAAATATTTCATTGAATTCATAAAACATTAGTAATGGAAACATAATTGATCAATAACTTAACCAAAAGGCTTCTAAATCTTCTTAAAAATATTATTGAATCCAAAAAGTCTATATAATTCAAAGTGGTTCGAGCATTAAGCGTTTTAAGGAAAAACAACGTTTGGGTCAAAAAAATTTCATTGAATTCATAAAACATTAGTAATGGAAACATAATTAATCAATAACTTGACCAAAAGGCTTTTAAATCTTCTTAAAAATATAATTGAATCCAAAAGGTCTATATAATTCAAAGTGGTTCGAGCGTTAAGCGTTTTAAGGAAAAACAACGTTTGTGCCAAAAAAATTTCATTGAATTCATAAAAGATTAGTAATCAATTATGCACTTGAATAGGATCAGCAGTGGCCAAAGGTATCAACTGATTTAGTTGTTCAACATTTTCCTGAAAATGTAAAAATAAATATCCAAAAATTCGGAGAATAAATTTGTGGCAAATTGAATGAAAAAAATGTATGGATATCTTTCACATGAATGAAGTCGAGATAAAAACTATAACTATAAATATACGAAGTAAATTGCCTCATATATAGGAGCTACTCACGGGGTTAATTTGGCTTAAAATTAAAAATAAGTTATTCGATTACTAAACAACCATCATCATTAACCGTAGCTAGAACTGCATTTTGAGTTTAACATGTGCTACTGCAAGATTATCACCCTGGAAAACAGTAATATTGCATTCAAAGGTCAATTTTTAAGCACCATGTTATCACAAAGCATAAACAGATGATCAAATCGAGTAATGAAAACTTGAAATGAGTTCTTACATTAGCCACACCTCTACTCCAATACTTCTGTGCAGATTCACAAAGAGTACAAATGATAAATCCATGAGCGCATGAGACTTATAAGATATGATGTTTGACCTTGCTTCAAAGCCACTGTTCTAAATGAATGTAATACTTGATCACAAGTCTACACAAACATTTACAAAACCTTTCATACAAAATCAAAAAAGTGAATATATAAAATAATATATTATGAATGGAATTTTATGTAATAACACACCAACTGCTACAAAAATAACAAAAGGGATTTCACCAGAAATTTCCTTTGCCACACCTCCATGCCTCTGCATTAAAACACTGTATAGTCACTTATTACATGTGATCTTTATAGCCCTGAAAACGATTTCAAAGTTACACTGAAAGACAGTAGCTTACAGATCACAATAAAAGCCTTAGATCAGGTCGAAAACCCCTGAAAAATTATATAAACAACAATCTAAATTAGTTGTAAGCATAAGATAGTAGAAGTCATATAATGTTAAAATACAAATCGTATTAAGAGTATAAGTTGTTAATGTTAAAATACAAATCGTATCAAAAGTATAAGCTGTTGAGATCATCTAACCTTCATCAACCATACAATACCTAACCGAATCAATCAATCTATAGTGATGTATCTACTTGTACAAGCTTCAACACCTCAAGGACTCCATAAATTTATAACTGGAACAGTGTGACAATCACAAATTCACAATCAAAAGTAATATTTTTTTCATTCAAGTGTTTCATTGAACACATTTTTGTCAATAAAACCTATATTAAGATTAATGTTAGACACTTGAATATATAATTCCATAAGTAGAGATCATTGAATATACGTACATACATATATATAATATATACACTTATATAATTGAGATATATATAATTGAACCCGTTTGACATATTCGCGTGTCAGGAAACAGAGTAGTGTGGATGATGAACTATAGTTCCGATTGACGACGGTAGGGTTTCTAGTAATCGTAAAGATATCATTGGTCGTATGACTACGAATGATTTGTTCGCGATTTTCCCATTGATTGACGCACTATACGATCGATTGCAAGATTAGGTTAAAAGAATTTTGAGAAACTTAAAAGAAGAAGAGCGTGGAAAATGAAATCACGGGTAGTAAATACAAACATTAAGGGGTATTTTAGCCATTGAGACACCTCTAATCCACTATTCAAGTAATCATTTTTCCAAGTGATAATCAAGAGTCCTAATTCAAATTAAGGGTTGGAATTAACTTAAGAGGGTCTCTGAGTATAATGATTACCTAATTTACACTTTATTATTATTTATTTATTATAATATAATATAATATAACAAAAAGAGAGAGATTGTGAAATGTTATTTTTGCCCTTTTATCTGAAGCCAGTTTGAATAATTTTATTAAGAATTAAATTCTCAAGAGTAATAAATAACTTTTCATGAAGATGTCTAATTCCTCATATTACTTATTTTACTTTTCATAAGACGTTAGTTCCTTCTGTTAGTGAGTTCAATTTTACAAACTTTTACATAAGTCAATCTTATAAAGCATGCATAGGATCCTAACAACAAGAACATGAGAATCACTGCCTATAAAAGGAAGATAAGTGCATTTAGTAAAGAACTTTTTTATATTTTATTCTTTTAACAAAGTTAACGAAACTTTTACAATACTTTTTTCTTCTTATTGTACTTGTATTCTCTTGACACACGAAGGAATTGGTAAGGATAAATAAATTGCATATAGAGCTATAGAACTATACCAAAGTACAGCCTAAACCCTAAAAATTACCGATTTTAACAACATGGTGTACATAACCTGTTCTCGTTATAAAAGGCAGTAATATAAATCGAATTTCTCAGACCGACCGTCTTGTGGCTCATTATTTTGTAGGTTCAACTTGAAATCTAAGATACCAAGAGTACACAGCCCAACATTTTGCACATTTTGCTTCTGGCGTCGACGAATTAGAAGAGATGTCAACGAATTAGAAGAGATGTCAACCGGCAACCGTATCCGGAAACAACGCTTAGTGGATATTGTTCTTTGATAATATTCTCCAGATCGAATTTCTCACAATTAAGGTACTACCCAAAACAAACAATAGAATCACTTCAAATCCCTCATAAACAAGTTCACTTAAAAGACATTCCCATTTCATTTCATTCCATTTTAGTTGGTAAATATATACATTTTCTTCCCTATTATAGAAAAAGGGATTACACCATACCTACCCTACACATTACCACTTCCCTAAACATTAACCTTTCCCCAAAAAAAACCCCTTACAAATTGTCCCTTTTTTACCACAACAAAAATAGCAAGATATGATTTTTTAGGGGTTAATTAATAATATACATAAAGGTTACTATTACTATTATTACTTATTACTATATTCTATTCTACTACTACTACTACTACTAATAATAATAATAATAATAATAATAATAATAATAATAATAATTAACCAAAAACTGAGCCACAGGATAAAGACATTAACAGAACAGCAGCTTGTTCAACTTCGCCGAATTTCCTGTAATCATTTTGAAACATCGCCATTTTTCTCCTTTTAACTTTCTTCATCGGAGACCTTTGCCTTTGCAATAACACCACTTCTTTTCCTAACGCCACCAATTTTATCCTCAATTTCTTCCTTATCATTTCGCCTTTCTTTTTTTTTGGATTATCGTTGTCATTATCATCGAAGTTTCTAGACGCGATTTTGCTAGAGGCGGTTAGTGAAGATGAGGATGAAGACGGTGAAGCTGACCGTGACGGTGACTTTTTCTCTGTTCCGATTACAGTTCCTTTCTTCCTAAATCTAATTCCACATGCATTACAGAGTGACTGCATGATTAAACACACACAAAATTAGATCGCGAAATTGAATAAATTAAAAATGAAAATGACTATAATCGCAAATCAAATCAAAACATAAATTATATCCCGTAGATATCGTGAAATCGAATCACGAAAACTTCAAATCAGACAGCGAAATCTTACAGAGTAATCTCAAAAATCAACGCACAAATACTGGATCAAGTAGCTCGTGAAATCAAGAAATTGAATCGTGAAATCGGAAAATATCAAATGCGATAACAAACTTAACATGCAGATATTAGATCCGATTGAGAATGAAAACGTGAAATTGAACTCAAATAAACTAAGCGTCGAATCAAACGATATCGAAATCGTGTAAGTAAATGATTCAAGTAATTTCACAAACCTTAGGACCAGCTGGACCGCTTCTCCACAACGGCGTTTTTGAAGTTTTGCAATCAACGCAAGTCTTCTCATCTGTACTGATCGATTCCTGTGAAATTAAAACGATTAGAAAACCTAATTTCGAGCTACAAAAACAACAAATAAAAAATTACATACCATTTCGATGAGTGTTATGTTCAGGTTTCATCAACCGGCAAAATCAGAATCATGAAGTAGAGAATCAAGTAGTGAAAGTGAGTAGTGATAATATCATAAAATAATTACTTAAAAATGGAGAATATTATGTGAGAATGGCGGCGTTAGTGAGTGGTGGCGCAACCACATGAAAGCAACCGACAGTGACAGAGTACTGGTATAAAAGAAGAATTAAAATTAAATAAATAGTGAAGCAAGAGGCACGAGTGAGAGGATATTGATATGATGATCATGATTCATCGGACGGCTGGGATTGAAGATGGAAAATCAAATAAAAACCCTAACCCTAAGGATAGGGTGCTGCAATATGACGAAAGTGACCTTGGAAAAAACACCCGCTAAAAATTGTGGTAGCAAATAAAGTGGCGCCAATAGCCACGTGTCATCGTTTGTGCTCATGTGACGGTCTATGTCAGCACTCACCATATATATTAAAAAAAAATAAAAAAAAATAAGAAATACTTATCATTGAATATTCATTAGGATTTGGTAATTCATTTAGATAAATCTAAAAGTTTATCTAATTATTTCATGAATTAATACATTTTTTCTCTTTTAATGTTATAGGTTGAATATAATACATTAATTATTATTTTTTAAGTATACTTTAAATCTCCTTAAATAAAACCATAATTATTTTCCATTCAGTAACATGATAAAATATAGTGAATAAAGGAATAAAAGGTGATAGTGCAGAATCGATGATGCTTAAAGTCGACTGAATGAGACTTATCATGTATTATTATCGTAATTATTTTTTATAAATTTTTCTTGAAATTTATAACTAGTCACACACAAATACAATAAATATATACGTTCGTTACAAATAATGTATTTTATCTTTATTTTAAGATTTGAAATCGAAACTTTATTTAAAAGATTAGCTTAATACTCAGTAGTTTTTTAATATTTTAACGAGGAGGAATGGAAAGGAAAGAGTATTGTTTGGTGTTATATATTGTTTTATATTATTACTAGACTAGACTATAAATAGAATTTTATTTTCTTTACGTCCACAATATTAAACTGTATCAAGAGTAAAAATTTGTCTCACTCGAACATATATAGCTAACAAACCCGAATCTTTTCAATTTAATAAGCCAAAAAGGCAAGAAAAATAATTAAGTTATTATTTTATTAAAATAATAAATAAAATGAACAACAATCATTCAACGACAAAACAAAAAAGTTGAGGTGCTCAAAACTAGCTTTTGCATATTAAATTATAACAAATAAATATATATATATATATAAATATAAGTATCAAAGACACAACTAAACAATTTCTTTGTGTTCATGAGACAAAACAAATAAAAATGAGTTATACCCATTCTTATTATGGCAACCACCTCCTCAGTTGCAACTCGTTGTCTCTTAGAGCTTACGAAATGGCATTGAAAATACAGCATTCTTAATGAATTTTTCGCTCGGTGTTTTTACGAAAACAATGTAAATACATTATCAACACTTCTCGTGCTCTTATTTTCACACCTATTCACATAAAACTAGTGTGAACATTTTGATTTTTTTATCGTTTATGTTGAGGTTTCGAGCAAATAAAAGTAGATGTTTGATAACCTTTTGTGCCTTCAATTTCAATACTGGCAATGCAAATGATGAAGTTTATCGTTGAAAACGAAAGAGTTGTTATGTTTTTTAGTTCAAGTTTGAAATATGTTTAGTTTTAGTTTGACATAGGTTAGGGTCGTTGAATCACTCGATATTGTAGTTTAAATGTAACTCAACTGGATCTTTTCAATCCTATATAATTTAATATATAATACATTTGTAATATTTTTTTAACAATGAAATTACTAATTTACCCCTTACATTATTCTTATTATTTGAAAAACATACTTGAAAAATATACCTACATATATTAAAGTATCATTTATAATACAATCGTTAAATCTTAAGCAAATAAATAAATGACATAACTTTTTAACCGTAAAGAGTTACAGGACGTGTCAATTATCGACGATAATGTCGGAACGAGACGATCGTGTTAGCAAACTGATAAAGGCGGTTTGTCCACATTTTGTAGTCAAATTCCATCTCTATAGCCTCCAAAATCAATTTCTCCCAATTTCACACATTTTCATGTGTTTTAAAAAAAATTAGAAACAAACTCTCAATAGTGTTTTTTAATAAATTATAAATTTACGTGTTTATTTACATTTTTAATTTTGTATTTATACATTCAATTGCTATATTCGAGAATTTCAATTTTTACGATTTCAATTTCACGTAAATAATGCATAGTATCTAATGCTCAAGTAAAAAAAATGTTTTGATGGTTAAACTATCGACCCAACCAACGATTTCAGACATCGCAACTTGCACCTGTCCAATATGAACATGCAATTTGATAGTCTCAGCTCGCATCCCGAGCATCTAGTTCGCAAGGTCATTTCGTATATATCTTTTTTTAGGTATTTTGTTTTGATTTTTTTTTTGTTAAAAGGGTAAATAGGTGATTTTTTATTTTATAAAGTAACATATCGTAGTGTCAGTCACATAAATTTTAATTATAATTACACAATACATATCAAATAGACACGAAGCTTATATATTTTACCCGATGCGTCGTGCGGGTATTCTGTAATAGAAAATACGTGTTGAATAAATATTTACAATTAACCTACACATAAAACGACATCGTTGTTTTGTTTTAACTCGTACTAATATGTAGGTCACAGTTACATACTTTTGTGCAGAATAGTGAATTAACAATGATGAACTATTTGTAAGAGTAATGATAAGCATGTTTTTAACATCGGTCTGAGATAAGTTTTAATTCATAATTTCATACAATATTGACATATAACTTTATGGAATTTTCTTACATTTACAATTACAATATCATAATAAGTGCCAACTATACTTTCGATCAAGCATATTTCTACATTTGAATGCAAATTGAGTATGTTCGGTTCGTTATACTCCAATTTACGTTGCTGACTCCAAAGATCCTTATAAAATGAGGTGAAGGGTGGTAAGAGCCGAGTAATTTACCATTTAAGGAGATGGATTTTGGTTGGTGAGCATGACTCACCATTAATAGATGTTGGTAGAAAGAGTATAATATTTTGTGAGTTGTTGGTTGCTAGTTGGAAGATAGGGTTTCCCCCTTTAGTGTATCTTAACGTATGCACTAAACATTGCACCAAACTTGGTATAATAAAAGAATTATTCATGATTATGTTTGCACCACATGTGGTTCCTCTCTAACGTACGCACCAAATTTCTATACTAAAAGACGTTTAACATTTACATATTACCCCATGACTATTTTTACATTCAACTTTACCTCAATTCATTATTTTTAGATGTTAATTTAACTTTCCAAACTATTAAACTAGTTTTAAATTTTATTTATTTACTTTCATACATTGTCAATTACATTACTAATTATCATAGATAAATATTTTAACCATAATAGTTTGTTTGAGAAATATATTTTTTTTTATCGTTTTAATCATCATATTGCATAACGTAAAGAATAATGTTTTTAAATAAATAATGGTACAAATAAATAAGTTTTTTCAAGTTTTGTACTCAAATAATAAAAATATTTTAAACACAAGGGTTAAAATCTAACACTAAAAATTTGATGTAATGTTTTGTGTTGTTGGTGCAAAAACTTTTAAAATTTGGTGTACACCAAAATAGCATCAACTTTGATGAGTTAGTTGGAGATGGTAATTTACGTCAAAACATCAAATTTAATGTACCAAGTGTTAATGTTAGTATAATAAGTTGAATAAGAATAAAGTTTAATGGCATATTTGATACCAAGAGTTCACGGTCTTGGATCCATTAAAGATTAAAGTGATCTTTTGTTGCTGAATGCTGAGCTAATTAAGGATGATGAGCCACAAGGTTCGTGTTGTTGGGCTGCATATTTTTAAAATCATCTTACCTAAGGCTGCTTGTTTCTCTCGGCAAGAATTTCGTCACAAGTCAACCCATCCATAATTCACGAACAGACTAATCACCTCCTGTGTAAATGTGTAATCTTACAACTAAGGCCCTGGGAGCTGCTGTATATGAGATTTACAGAAGATCCACATATTGGCCTCCATGATCACAAATAAAGCAATTGAATATTAAATAATGCCAACTACTAAAAGTACTTGACATAATATTTCTGCATATCCTATCTTTGGTAAAATTATCAGACTCCAAGCATTTCTGTTTTTTCACAAAAGAATTACAGTACAGATCAAAGGTACTGCAGCCTCAATGACAAAATTTAAACAAATAATTGAACTAAAAGCTGATTTACCGCTCACTTGAGCAAAAACCTCAAGAACACAACATCACTTCTACAAGAAAAAAACAATTTACATTTAGACAGCAACTTTAGATTTCTCCTCAACAGAGTTAAAGTTGAAGCTTCTTGCAACATCAAAGAACCGAGCCACAGCTTCCTCAGGAGTTCCAACAAGAACACCATGGCCCAGGTTCAAAATGTGACCCTGTGGTCCAGCACACTTCACAACCCTGTCATAAAAACACAATCATAAATGTTTAAATTGCACAAACATCATGTATAAATATGTCATATGAAATATTGGCTAGAAACAACACTAACCTATGAATTTCATCTGTCAAAGCAGGAAGTGGCGAAAACAAATAAGCCGGATCAACGTTTCCTTGTATGCTGATGTCATCGCCTAGCCTCCGTCTTCCATCAGCCATATCAACCGTCCAATCTAATCCAATCACATCAACTCCTGTTCCTTTCATCTTTTCAAGCAATCCACCGTTTCCATTGATATAAAGTACAAGGGGGATTTCAGGGCATTTCTTCTTTACAATGGACACAATCTGAAAATACAAAAAGAACGAAAGTTGATGAGGATAGACTTCAGTACTCATGGAAAAAAGATTGGCCATTTAGAGTTGAGTTGACTTTGCCTCATTGATATAAGGCTTTGACCAGAGCTCCCACATGTTTGGAGGTAGTTGACCACCCCAAGAATCAAATATTTGTACACAATGAGCGCCCGATTTTACTTGGTAAACAACGTACTCAGCTATAGCCTCGGTTAAATGTGATAGAAGAGCCCGTAATACATGAGGGGCTGTATGACACATGCTTTTTATATTTGTATATGTACGAGTAGTGCCACCTTCTACAATATATGTGGCAATTGTCCATGGAGCACCCACAAAACCCAAAACCGCAGCTTTGCCATCAACCTAATTCACAAACATTAATTGGAATTACAAATACGGTCAAAGAGGTACAGTTTAACTAGAGAGTCAAAACTATTACATGTAGCATTCAAAATCAATACAAATCTTTAAAGGTTGCAATTTTGACCCCTTAACCTAGCAGGGTAATTTGCGTGTAATGTTCTCTCTCTTTATCAGTAAATGGGTTTAAGCTATGGAAACAAACTAAAAAGGAAACTTGTCAAAATGGTCAAGTGGGTTAGAATCACCAAAAGTGTACATAAATGCCCAAAAAATTGAGTATTTTGGAAGTAACATAGATTTTGTAACGATATTAAGCACATCAACCATTCATGAAAGTAAAAAAAAAATGAATAAGAAGTTTATTCAGGTCGGCCCAACCGACCAGGGTCATTTTACACTGGATTAAATGTTTTACCTGTTTTAACCCGTTACTTGCCCGTACGAACACCCGTTTCGCTACCTCTACAGATCTTGTTATATAATTAATACCAATTTTTCTCCATTTTTATTATTTTTCGTGAAGTTTCCTGTAGTTGATATCTTCACATACTTTTTATAGGATATATGTTGATTCAAAAATAAAAACTAATAAATTCGACGTTAGAAGTCGAAGGGTGTAGTGTAATACCTCTTGTCTAAGAATCTTGAGGGAATCACCAACAAAGTTGAGTTGATCCAAGTTAATTGGATGTAACGCTTTCAAGCCTTCCTCAGAACGGATTGGGGTTTGAATAACTGGGCCCCTTACTTCTTCTATATCAAAGGGAACACCAAATGCAGGTAGAGGTGTAAGAATGTCAGAGAAAATAATGACTCCATCGGGGTGAAAAGCTTCCCAAGGCTGCAATGAAATTTCCACAATGAGATCGGTTGTCTCTGATCTCTCTCTGAAAGACGGGTGTTTCTCTGCAAGTTTTCTGTAAACCGCCATGTACCTGCCAGCCTGGCGCATCATCCATGCTGGTGGTCTGCTTACAGGAAGTCCTCTTGCCGCCTTCACCAAAAGTGGTTCTGAATCCCCATATATAGTTAGACATAATTCAAATAAAAATAAAGAGAGTGAACTGATGGTTAAGATATTAGTTGGGTTTGAGTGAGATTCCAATGTTCATTGAATATTATTTTGATATGCCTTCTTACCCAGTCCTACCCCAATGAACACTTGCGAGTCTTCTTTAAATTAGTTAGCAGTGTCTATTTGAAGGTCAATCTTTTGAGGGTTCATGTTTGACCCTTAAAACTAAACATGTAATGCTGACAAATTTATATATCCCATCCTGAAAAATCAGTAATTCCCATTTCGTTCATTGGCTTATCATCAGTTTTGTTGTAAAAAAAAAAAAAAAAAACCTTATAATAGCAACATAAGCAGTTTCTTAATACTCCGTAAGCCCATAAATACCGGGCTAATCAGTTTATCTGATTATATTACATTTTATTTTGAATAAAACTATCCACCAGATAACAGTATCAATGTTACCCAGTCTACAAATCTTTTGAATTTGGTACATATTATAAGCATTCAAATATGCAGGAAAAGGAGAGGTATGAGTTTCACAAAACAACCTTCCTAGTTCAACATGGTGCGGATGAATTGGCCATTTGATAAAACTAGTTTCTCTGCTTTGTCAAAATAATTCAATGAACATTGAATTACCTTATTGCTTCAAGTCTTCAACAAAACTATATTAAGGAGTAATCTCACTATGATTTTGTTTTGGTTTTGACAAGTCTAAGACAAAATCGATAAATACATAATTATATTATACTTCCACCATTTTAACAATTACATGTACAAATTAGAAGTGGTGCAATCGAGTCAACAAAGTGTCAAGCTCGAGCTCGACTTCACTGTAAAACTCAAAGCTTGATCCAAAACATGCAAACAATGTGATTTGATGTGTTCATTATGCGAGTTAAATCTTCAAAATAGTTCAAATCAGTTACTAACACACAAGGTTTATGACTTTATGTTCTAATAACATCATACAATTCATAATTTATGATCAATCAAAATAAATTAAGGAAAAAAGAATAGTACCAGATGAAGAAGCAGAAGCAGAAGCAGAAGCAGAAGCAGAAGCAGAAGCAGAGGGACTAACAACTCGGTTAAACCGGTTGCTGGATCCGACCCGAATTCCATTTGGGGTGCTTGAAAGAAGCCCTAATGGTATAAGAAAGCTTGATGATTTCCATCCAACACTGCAACAACCACACCCACTGCAATCACAATTGACAAATACAACCCACATTCAATAAAAATACAAAAATATCAAAATCAAGATCTTGGATTGTGTAAAAAGGTATGAGAGATGGGTACCTGTTTAAAGAAGTAAGACCCATTTGGGGAAATCAAGAGTTTGAATCTTTTTTCAGCAAAGATTGGAACTTTATAAGTTTTTGAGATTATGTGAAGAGAGAAATTGACTGGGAGTGTTGTAATTTTGGTTCTGCCATTGGAGAGTTATTCCATTCAGAGATGGGTTTCTTATCCAAGGGAAAGATAGCTATCTTTTTCATTTCGGGGGTGTTCGGGGCTTATTTTTAAGTTTATAATAAGCTTATTTACTTATTTTAATATTTTATTTGTTGTGAGAATTTTTTAAAGATCAAAATATACTCCATTTTATTAACTTATATATAATAAATAGTTTGAAGTATAGTCTTATAAGGATAAATAGTAAATTATTATTTTACTCTTTTAATAATTTTATTTAACTTTTAAATATTTAAATTGAATACAATTTAATATCTCATAATTATTTTCAACTACAATGTAACTTCATATATATTAGTTTTTTTAAAGATTATATTACACATTTATAAATATTTAAATGTACGTTAATTTTTTTTAATATAAATATTAATGAAAATCATATATTATTCATGAATTATCTATTATCTATATACTATATAATAAAGAGTTTGAGGTATAAACTTAAAATGAGAAATAATAAATTACTATTTCTACAATTTTAACAATCTCATTCAACTTTTAAACACTTAAATTGAATGCAATTTATCATACAATTTAACATCTCATAAATATTTTCGATTACAAATGTAACTTCATAAATATTAGTCTTTTTCATATATTATATCACACATTTATGAATATTTAAATGTATGTTAATTTTTTTTAATATAAGTATTAATGAAAATTATATATTATTCATGGATTATAACTAACTTCTATCATCTATATCATTTATACTAATATATATAGAATCTGTTACCAAATTTTAAAATATTAAAACAGAGATACTTAAAATTGATTTACTATACTTTTAATTATGTTATTCATTATTCAACATTTAAACATTTAAAATAAATTCAAGTAATTATAAAAGTTAATACAGCTATATAAAGGATTTGACCATTTGAATTTAAAAGGTTAAAAAAATAATACTATTTTAGTTTATACAACGTAAAATGCATAACTGTAAGCATTTTACAACTATATTAGATATTTGTATCTTAATTTTATTTAACTTTCAATTGTTAAAATTAGAAATTGTGATGTGGGCTGAGTTAGGTTTGCGGGTCAAAAGTTCACAATTTAAACCCCAAAATAATTTGATGAACATGTTAACGGGTTAAAAGTAACCTATCCGGATACGACATGCATTGTGTTGGTTGTCTGTAAACCGATTGACATGAACTTTAACCCAAATCCAATTAGATAAATTAAACCAGTCGGCGGGTTGATACTTGATAATACAACTCTTCCCTATTTTTTTCGAGTAGAATTTTAAGTTGTGTCGAGAATTATTACCGTCAAGTAATTCATTTGAAATACAATGTATATAAAATAACGTATAAATTGATATAGCATTATTGTTTTAAATTTTTCTCAAATACGACATGTCGTTAAACAAACCTACTTAAATAAAATCGTTCGCCGCCACTATATTGAACGGGTAAAATGCTAGTTTACTTATAAGTAGTAAGTTAGAAAATAAGCTCCAATAACCAAGAACATATTTTGGTAGTTAGAGTAATTGGCACAGTTTAAGGAAAGCAAAAGCCCAATTTATGAAGAATGTATTACGGGTTACGTTTTAGGCCATCTGCAATGTGGGGGCAAAAGCAACATTTTAGAAAAAGAAAAAAAATCAATAAAGCAACAATTTATTTCACATTTGAAGTTTTAGAGCACACGTAGGTGTGGAGTATTCATTTTAGCGTTAACACCTTTCAACGCCGGTTCCATCGACATTAACCACTTTCGATCATTGTTAAAGTTTTGTTAAACGTAGGAGTTGAAGCACCATGGTGAGTTAAATATTTTTTTTTTCTTTTTTGATATTTGATTTCATTGGTCAAAAATAATTTATTGTCATCTTTTCACACCAAATTAGACACTATACCACTCTCTCAAAATGTATTCGTTGTTAAATTTTGTGTTGAAATTTAGCACGGTACCGCACCTCACGCTGTTAGAGGAAAAATGTGAAAAATTATTTCTTTTAGACCACTTGCAACACGCTCGTTTTGGGCTCCATTCATCATTCATAATGTCACAACGCTCGCAATGAGCGTCGTGGTTGCGAGCGTTGTGGTTGGAAAAACGGGCATATCAATGCCCTTTTGTGGGGCCAAATTGTTTTTTTTCTTTCTTTTTAGTCTAAATAAAATTACTTTAATGGGAACTACCCTTTACAACACTTCACAACATTGTGTTAACAAAGGTTGTGGGATAACACTATATGTTATGCTAGTTACATGACGCTCACAACACCCATAACATGGTGTTACCATTGTAAATGGTCTTAACGACTAATTCTAATTCATGTATGGATAATATTTTGAAGTATGTTTCCTTTATCTTTAAGAAAAATTATTACTCCCTCCGTCCCAAAATAAAGGTCCATATTATTATTTATATTTGTCTCAAAATATTTGTCCACTTGTAAAAAATAAATATTAAAAATCATTAAACTCCTCAATCTATCATCATTTAATACTCTAAATTATTTATATTTTAAATAAATTCTGTCAAACTTACCTGGAATATAAAGATTAAATTGATATTTATCCTATATATCTTAATTCAAACAAAAAAATGACAACTTTGTTAGAACCGAAGGAGTAATTCATCCTAAAAACGAGTTAGTATTACGCCGTATTGCTCGACTTTTATCAATTTAACTTTTATATTAAGTTTAAATTATTATTTTTCCATTTTCTTTTGTCAAAACAATTTAACCAAGTTACTCTACAAATATTCTTGAAAGATATTTTTTTTTATTATTTTTATAATCGGTAATAACAGCCTTTAGGATTGTCGATTAGAGAAATATAATGCATTTATTGAAGCTAAAATTTTCTTATTAATTCAAAATTATAATTATTAAAGTTAAAACTTGCATTTAATTCAATAAAATTTTCCTTTTTTGTGATGTATTAATTGAAATATCTTAAATTATATATAGGAAACCATTGATGATGTCATCAATTAAAAAAATTTTAATTAGTTAATTAGGTCCTTCAATTTTATAAAATTTTAAAAATAAAATCCCTTAAATTTTCAATTCTACTTTAAATAACAATAATTGTTATTATTATATTAAATAGATTAAAACAAACAAAAAGTAAACATAAAAACAAAAAGTGGTTGATAGAAATTCAACAATCATACTAAATTAACGTTTTGAATTATTTTATTTCTTCTTTTAGTTACTAAATAATAATATTTAACTATTATTTTCCCGTATAATGTCAAAAATGTCGCTTGCTACTTATAATCAGAATACAATCGCAATCACAATAAGATTTAAACGAAAGAAAATAACGTTAAATAAATTAAACTACAACTACAAAATTTAATTTATGAAAACTTATATAACTAAAAATGTTCTAATTTATCACATATCATACAAGGATTATATCAATTTTTATATAAAAAAAGAATACAAATTCATCGGGCCATGTGTATACACGAGTTTTAGGACTAATTTAATTATAAAGGAAACTTTAGAGTTAAAAGAATATGTTATATTTCTCTTATTAACAGATATAAGAACTCTCATTATCATTTCATTTTTTTTCGCTATAAATTTATAGACAAAAAAAATGTAAGTCGTTTGAAAATTACCTTAGAAAGGTGAAACAAATAAAACGATATTATACCTACCTCAAAGGGTTCTGATAATGATATTCTAAGACTTTTTTCCTTAAGAAAATTTCAATGCCTAATCCAATTATTAAAATTTATTTTATAGAAAAAATTTACTTTACACGATAAATAAATTGGCAATAATAGCAACCAAGAACAATCTAATAGAGAGTCTGGAGATTATGACTGCTTGATCAACAACTTTGTTAAAGAAACACTCGGTAAATGCATTTTTTAGAGAACTTGGATGATTATTTTTGTCGATTTGTTAGATAACGAAACAAGTTTCTTAAACAGTAATGCATTTTTTTTCTATATATATTTGTCTACCGGACCATGTTTCATATCACAAGCGACCTCCAAAATC
Organism: Gnaphalium uliginosum; assembly: GCA_963930675.1. Taxonomy (NCBI): domain Eukaryota; kingdom Viridiplantae; phylum Streptophyta; class Magnoliopsida; order Asterales; family Asteraceae; genus Gnaphalium; species Gnaphalium uliginosum. The sequence continues at coordinate 63,173,012 of OZ005680.1, forward strand.
CAAATTCATAAATGATCAATTTAAATATGACTTTAAATACGCGGAGCAGATTGAATTAACCTTTTAAACACATTTGTTTAATCCATTTTCCATCAGTTTCAAAAACACTTTATAACATATTAATTATGATTATAACAATAAGTAAATGAGTCAAGAAAGTACAAATCAAGGAGTTTATGAAAATATATAAACAAGAACATGAAAAAACACAAAAGGGAAAGTTCTGCATTTATATATGTAAGCTGTTGTATAAAATGACTGGATATCTATTTAGGTAACCGTACAGATTAGTAATAGTAATTCATATTTTTAGACAACTAGATAATTGATTAGACCACGAGGAATGGTGCAGTGCTGAACTTGATGTTGATTTCAAGACCGAGAATAACATCATATGTGATTTTTAAAGAGAGTGGTCAACGTTGAAGCAATTTAGAAATGAGATCAGTAGATCACCGTCAACGAGTTCGGACCAATGGGGAAAAAAGAAAAATAAAAACAAATGTATAGGTCAATGAACCGTTGAGTCCTCAACTTCGGTCATCAACGTCAAAGTAGGAATCCTGCCTTGCTAGTCTGAAAATGACGAAAAATGTCCCACTCATTATACTCTTAGACAAATGCAGTTGGTTTTATAACCAAAAGGCGACATCAAAATATTCCATTTCAACCAGGTCCAACCAAACTACCCGTCACAACAATATCATACAATCTTAAACTTTATGGATGATGACATCACAATTCACAACTAATCACACATTACATTGGGGGTGAGAGTGAGACACACCATATCATACCATACACCCTATCGACAAGCCCTACTTCTTGACATATTAGCATTCTCCACCGACACACGTGCCCTCTTCCTGTCCGTCCGATCTTGCTTCTCCATAAACTCCCTTAGATCATCACCAAACATCTCCACAAATGTCTTCTGTAAATCCTCCAAACTTTCCACCTGATTATTTTCTCAAAAGATTAGGCTACATTGAGAGGTTTCAATCGTATCAAGTTAAAGTGTAGTATGGTGTTAAATAAATTATGTGTTAAACTTAAACACCGACTACGATTTTCCCTGTACGATTTTTGAGAGAGTGATTCAATGTTAAACTTGGTGTTAAAATTAGTCCGTCAAATATTTTTGAACCAACAAAATCGAATGAATGAAAGAAAAAAAAAACGTTTCACTCCTTGACTTGGCGTTTGCGGCTCAACATCGGAGTTTAACACCGACCTTGACCCCGTCGGGAGTGAGCCAGCTGTCCGGCGTTAAAGGCCTTTAACTCTGAGAAAATGGCGGGCACTCCACGTGCTCTTAATTCATGGACGACTCTCGAAAAAATTTTAAAGTCGATTTTGTTTAAGTCGCGTCGAGCTACTCAAGCACCGAAATACTCAGCTCGCAAGCCTTACCGTGTTTATATCATTTCACATTTTTACTTTGTATAAATGTATTTATGCATAAGCAATTGAAGTATCAAGTGGAGTCGAGCTAAACTACATTAATTGACATCAACCTTAACTAATACTCTCCCTTTCGTCCCCACATTTATTGTCTCGTTTTTACATTTTATTACGTCTGAGCTTTTAACTTTCAACCGATCGAAAAACTTCTAGAAGGAAAAAGTTAAATACATTATTACTGGTTTTCTAAAAATGTACAGGTGAACGACAGAGTAATCCTAATATTTTGACACTTATAATCGAGTCATCAATAAATAAATCAAAGCTCAATGGTTCAATCGAACTCAATTTGAGTTCCGAACTCTGGAATTTTACAATAGAGTCGAGCTCAATCTTGACACGGTATATTAACTCATAACGGCTCGATTAACCCTCAATTATATAGACCATTTAACTCTTACACTTACTACAGTAATACATTATTTTTAATCTATATTACGTACCTCACCCGGGGTGTTGTTTTGATCCATCATTTTCATTAAATCATGCATGAAATCCCCCATGCCCTGTAATGTAAATTCACAACATTTAAAAAGGTCAGACACGTTGACTATCAAACGACGACGTTTCTCTCCTAATTATAAAAAAAAATCATATTCTTCCAATGAGAAAAAATATCTAGATATTTTTGCAGGAAGTTAAGTTGAAGTTACGTACTTCTTTGTCATCATCATCAATAATGTCGTCAAATAAGTCAAGTTTTCCGGCATCATACATCGATTTTTTCTTCTGATCCGATAACACTACAACAAAAAAAGCTGATTAAACTTCACATAAATACTGATTGTAAAATAATTAATTACGGAGGATTAAAATAATTAATAACAATGACCTGAATAAGCTTCCTGTATTTTTTGAAACTTGCGATTAGCTTCTCCGGCAAGCGACGGTTTTTTCGTCCACTTGTCTGGATGCCATTCCTAAAATTCAAACAAAATTAATTATGATACAATCAATCAATCAGAATCGGAATACATACATACATATATATAAATCAAAAACTGAAATTAATTTATTGAATTAACCAGAGCGAGTTTGCGATAAGCAGATCGAATATCGGAGGATGAAGCGTCCGTACGGATACCGAGAATTGAATAATAGCAAGATTCGTCCATGGATTTACCCTCGTCCATGAGATTCGTTGATTTAGGGAGAGAGTGAATCCAGGAGAATCAATTTGAGGTTTTAATTGTAACGAAACCCTAGAAATAGTAATCTGTTGCTTATGATTTTAATCAACATAACACTTTAGATGACGAAGTATTGAAACAGATTCTGGAGTTTATGAGACGGGAGAAGAGGAGTAATTGTTTCTTTTCAGAGATATTTGGGGAAAAAGAAGAAAAGGATTTTGTAGTATTGAACCCTTGAGTTTGAAGATTTGACATTTTAAATCTTGTAGTTTTGATTTTTGTTAATGTAGGTATGCTTTTAGTTATTGAGGTTAAACGCGAGTATAAAGTTTGATGTATTTAGAAATTAGAATGGCATGATAAGATTCTAAATATACAGTTAAAAGAAGTTAAAGTGTCATAAATGTGTTTTTGAAATGGTAACATGTATTGTGATTTACGAAAGTGTATAAATCTGGATATGATGTATAACGATTGGATCAAAACGAGAAATTTATTTTTTACTTTTTTCATTAATACTTTTTTCATTAATAAGATAAGATACTATATTACTTTATGTAATATATGCAGTAACTCTAGTCAATATATGAAACCCCCATTTTATTTTATTTAAAGTTATAAGTATAGACGAGAGTAATATGTCTCGTAAGAATTAACAATACTAGTTAGTTACCCGCACAATGCAGCGGTAAAAAATGATGTTAGTCTATAGTTATTCATCTATCGTCACGTTCATAAGAACATAAATCAGTGATCACGATTGTTCTGAGTTATAATATTATCTATAATGGTTCAAATTTGGAGTTTATGAAGTCATCATCATCGTTTTTGTTGTGTGAACTTTGATTCTTTTATTTAAAAATGTTAGTATTTGAAATGGATATATGTTGATTGTTGTTTGTACTAAAATAATTATTTTTACTATTATAGTTACACCATTCAATGTGAGTTTTGATATTAATATTTAAATTTTTTAAAATGTTATACGGCAATCAATTATGGTTGCGATCAATTATGGTTGCTAGTAAAATAATATTAAAGAATATTATCTAATAATGAAAATTGATTTTATTGGTTGATATGAATAGGCCAATAACCAGTTGATACATTTTTATAAATAAGTTAATACAATATTTATTTTATGCTTTTACGAAAATCTAAACCAAATAAAAATACCATTATTTATTTTATGTAGTGAGACTTTGTAATTGTAACAGTTTTTAATTATGAATTTAATTTAATCTAATTGATCAATTTCCATGTATGAGCTAATATATGTTATTTTTGTGAAGTAATTCATTTCCATATAAGCTAATATGTTGTTTAGTTTAGTGAGTGGTAAATAAGTATTTTTGCATCTTTAAAACTATAAGGCGATGAAGAAAATGTACATCCCTTGCTTTTACCTTTAGTTCTTGAGTGAAGGACTTTATAAGGGAGTATAGATTCATGTAGTGTACTTGTGTTGCTTACACTGGTTGGTTCAAATTCAAGGTTCAATTTTGAATCGATATTAACTTGAAGGGTTAAACGGCATAAAAACATAAAAATTAAGTACTAAAGTTATCAATCAGTCAAAGAGTACGGCTAAGCGCCAGAGAAACTTCCAGAGCTTGGAACTCCATGAGATATTTTTGTAGACCGAGTAATGATTAACCACCAAAAAGTGCGAAAATTACAAAAATACCTTCAATGCATTTGTCACGTATTGACCCGGTTCGCTGGACCGGTGGTTGTGGATCTCCCGAAATGTACAAGTTGCGATGCAACTAGTACAAATACAGAAAGCCTCTTTATTACACTAATTAGAAAGGGTGATGATATATCCACAAAAGTTTTTGATAAATTGTCGCACCCCCAAGACACGTGGCAGCGGAAGGTAGGGTGTTGCATTGGGGGCGCCGACCAAATCAAATATCACAACACAAGAATTACAACAAACGACCTCTATATGAGACGTTTCAAAAATCATTACATTACACAGTTAAAATGTTTACATAAGTTTTGCCAAAAGTAGAGTACGCATCTAGTACAAGATTTCAACATAATACAATGCAAGCTAATCTCTTTTGTTTGTGAAAAGTATGCGACTCGAGCTATCTCCCTCCAAGAGCAAGCCTACTGTGGTTGGTTCCCTGAGAAATACATATTAAAAGGTCAACATAAAGTTGGTGAGTTCATAGGTTTGTAAACAGTTGATATAACATTGTATGGAACACAAGATTTCCGTTTGTATCATTCAACAATGATAGGTAATGTATTACAAAAATGTAAAGATAGTGTATATTGTTGCCATGAGCTCATAGTTCGAGCTTAACTGTGGTGTCGGGTCACAATCAAGTGCCACGATCGGGGTGCCTCCCAGCGAGTGCCTAATCCAACACTCGTAAGAACAAATGATAATGCGTCCGTTTGACAAGTTAGCGCTACTAACCCCGACGGGGGGAGTCAATCCCAAATAGTACTATTCATTAACATTCACGCTATAACGATACTAACAAACTATGATGTGGGGGACTTCAGGATTAGTAAAATAACTCATGCAACCAATATATCGAGTTTTGTACTTGTGTTCACATGAAAATAGCAGTGTAAAAGCAGTTGTATGTATTCTCACCCCTGTTAGAAAAAGTAAAAATGGACTATGAAACTCACCTGATATTAGCAAGCAAGTAGCAAATAGTAAGCAAAGCGTGTTTTCTGAATGCAACCTTCTAACGTCCTAAACGTATAAGGCTGTGTAAGTAGATGTCTCAAAAGACCATCTATAGTGATTGTATAAGTGGGGGTTAATGTCCACTTAAGCCAATCATGTAGGTGGAGGGTTAATGTCCACCTAAGTTAATCATGTAGGTGGAGGGTTAATGTCCACCTAAAATAAGTTCACACAATTAGAAATGTCCAATTGTTCAGTTATCGTTTGTGCTTAGAAAAACATGTACAGGCCGTTGGTGATATTTTGTGAAAATACAGCTCTTGATTAATTATGTTATGCGTATTTCTACTTTCCAGTTATGGGTAATTAATCAGTGTGGCAAGGGCGAAGCCCATTAATGACGGGGGTCCGGGGGCAGCGCCCCTGGTAGCGGGGTCCAAGGGGCAGAGCCCCTGGCTGGGGTCGAGCTGCCAGGTCAGCGCGGAAAATTTTTATTTATGCTTATATTGCTTTAAGGAAAACGTGTCGATTTTTGTGTTTTTAGCGACACTGGGCTAGTGTCGCTACATGCGACACTAAGGTATTATGCGACACTAAGATATTATGCGACACAAAGGCTTGTGTCGCTAATGTGACGATTCGGGTGCTATAGCGACACAAAGGCTTGTGTCGCTAATGTGACGATTCGGGTGCTGTAGCGACACAAAGGCTTGTGTCGCTAATGTGACGATTCGGGTGCTGTAGCGACACAAAGGCTTGTGTCGCAGACTACTGGGCTTCTGCGACACAGAGGCCTGAAACAGGTCGGTTTTGTACAATTTATTTCGTGTCTCAAATGTTCAAATGAAAATTCAATAAAAATCCCTGTTGTTCCCTAGTATGTTAGCTCTCTAAATTAATTTTTCCAGGATTTTTAGGTACTTCTAAGTATTTTTAAAAATTTCGTTTGTTCCCTAAGGTCAGAAAGTGACCAATCCGGATACATGCAACAAGATCGGATTTCTGGGAAAACTCTACACATTTTCAGAAAAAGTTATCTAAACGACATTTGTACCTAACAAAATTTGTGAACTTTTGGCGTTGGTTTCAGGTCATTTGGATGGGTATATCTCGAGTTATGATTAAAACAAGGAAGGTGAAATTCCTGTCCTTTTTGACAGCCCGGACACATGTTTTTGTAAAAATCATTTCGGGTATCAAACGAACTCCAAAAATCATGAAACCACTTGGAAATGAAAGCTAACTTCTTAAACTTAATTTTTGCCTTTTGAATCGTCCATTTTGGTCAAGTTTTGAGGGAGAAACAGCCTCTCAAAGTCGGGCTATTTTTCTGCCCGAAAATGCATGTTTTGTTCTTCAACATTTTAAGCCTTGAAAAACGTTTTTATGTTATATTTTGGACATTTCTTTGTTATATGAACCTTTTAACATGTTTATAGAAGTATTTTGGAAGAGTTTTGAAGTTCTTACAAAGGGGAGGATGGAAGCACAAAGAGATGGACGTTGATGGCTCGTTTTCTTGTGTTTTCGGCTTGATTTCTTCTTGAAAGTGTGGTGAATGATGAGGGTGGTGATGGTGGCCGGATTTTTGGGTGGTGGTGGTGTTAAAATGGGCAGATTTTAGAGAGAGAGTAGGAGAGTAGAGAAAAGATGAGAGAAAGAGTGTGAGTTTTGTGTGTGAAAAATGAGAAATGAGGGAGGAAGTGATAATTAAATAGGGTGGGCCTTGGGCTAAGGTCTTGGGCCGATTTGGGCCTCTTGGGCCAGCCTTGGGCTCAGTTGGGGCGGCCCAATTGGATCCTTGGGCTTGTACATTTGCTTTCTCAAGCCCGTGTTACGTTATTCGATTGGTAAATCGTTATTTGCGCGCGTAAACATTAAATCTTTTGTGTTTTATTTTTGATACGAAATCACTATTTTAATTTGACCAATATATTTAAAAATACATTATTGAACATTCTTAAAATATTTGTCGGTTTCGTTCGGGTATCGGGCGCGATTCGCGCGTTTTCGTTGCGTTTGTTACGTTTTAAGCAAAACGTTTAGGTTTTTCGTATATTATTATTTAACAACAATAATATAGGGTAAATAATTACTATTTAATTTATAAAATAGATTTACATTATTTATGAAAGTGTATCACCAACGCCGTATAGATTGTCGGACCTCGTCCGGTTGTTTCGTGTAATTACAGATAAACACATAACCACGTAAGTGTATATTCAAATATACATGTAATTACACATATTTAGCCTAATACCAACTAAATACAAGTAATTAGGGTTTCCAGCTAGGTTTAACAATTAACCTAAAGTGTCGGGTGTCACATAAATCCACCATAACTGTGCAGTATTTGTTTGTACAGTATAAATTTTGATTGCACAAGTGTGGTGGATTTATCAAATTGTTAGGTGAAAATATCATCATCTAATTAGAAATTTAATAGGGTTTTTTTGCCGAAAAATAAATCAATAGTTTCCGTTTTTATATTTTCGGCTATCAACTAATTTCTTTTTTTTTTATAAAATGAACCACTAATTTAAAATCGAACATTTTCGAGTATTAGTACCTTAAAATTGAATATTTTCGGGTATTAGTACCTTAAAAATGAACTTTTTCGGGTATTAAAAATGAACCACTAATTTAAAAATAAATCAATATACCCGAAAATGTTCGATTTTAAATTAGTGGTTCATTTTTAAAAAACAAAATTAGTTGATATTCAAAAATGCGAAAAATAGAACTATTGATTCATTTTTTTAAAAAAAAATCCAATTTAATATCATACAACTTTCACGTGAACGCCATAAACTTGTCGAATCAAAGATGTTTTAAAAACAGAATAAAGATATATAAAATTAAAGCTTTATTAACAACATTATTTGAACATAAGGAGTAAGGACTATATTACATTGTACAAAAAGCAAAAGCTTAAAACAATGGCGATCGAAGAGACACAGATCCAGCCACAAAAAGATACCCATAGGAGAAACTTTACCTCCTAAACTTTGGTACAACTGCTTTTACACATACGGAGTACTTCACAAACTTCATCTATTTTACTAACAGAACAATAGAACATAAGTTTTTCAACCCATATAGGTGAAAAAAATTAAGAAATAAAGAACCAAGGAACATATTAAGTTGTCAATCTAACCCATTTAAGATTAGAATTCAAGATACGGATATAAGTTTGCCATTCGTCTTTCAGCGACATCTCGCATCACTAAAACCCATTTCACAGCAGCCCGAATCTTGCACCATCTTCCCCTGGGTGACCCATTCCTTGAGAAACGGATATTAAAGTCAGAGGAATCCATATCTACAGTTTGGTTACAAGGACCACTGCACACTTCATTTGCTTGCCATATTGATGGCCCGTGTTGGAAATCAAAATCAGCAACAAGCTGACCCGACAACATACTACTTGGGCCTGAACTACTTCCTTCACCATATGGCCCGTTGCCAAAATTTCTCAGCATAAAGTTGTTCCTTAAGGCTGGAGAATATATTTGCCTAGAAGAACCCCCTGCTATGTATTGACTACTATTACCAACCCCGTACATATATGGCACTGAGGCCAACTGCATTTGTGTTTGATCTGCACAAAACAGTAGTTTCTTGAATACGTTGAACAAAATTGTTGATTCATTTATACATAATATATTAGTTGATGATTATATATATATATCTATATATATACATATATATACCTGGGTGTAGTGCGGGAATATTAACATCACACAGAGCCAAATTAACAACATTTCTAAGCTGGTCACTAAGAAAACTCGATGTTATAATCGAGGTACCAAAAACGGACAGGTCATCCATTGGTAACATTCCATTCAAATTCTTATAAAATTGCTGCTTCAAAGATTCCACTACAGGCTGCAACACCACAAAATGAAACATCTATAAGTATCATAATAACGCGTGTTATAGTATATACTATAAGTCAAACTATTTTAATTTTCACACTAAAAGAACATGTAATCATAAAAAAATTCGGACTAGAATACGTACCATCTGAAATCTAGGAATTTTATCAATAGACAAGTAATCTTGCCCATCAAAAGTTGCACCCACAATTTTGAAAATGCAATTGAACAAAAGCGCGGTTCCTTCTTCCCCACAATTATACAAATACAGGTTGTCGTCTATTACACAATCTGTGGCATGCTTTATAATTGTCTCCCATGTCTTATTACATGACCCGCCAAGTATCTGCATTATCACAAACAAAATTCAAGCGCTTCTTTCCTGGAAACTTTATATAACGTTAAATATACTATTAACTTTCTCTTACCTTGCGTAGTGAAGACTCGTTAGTTACATACATTTGTAAGAAGTGTTTCACAGTACATATTCTATTTACCCCCAATCGCTTGTGAAAAGCACCATCTTTCGCTATCTTTTCCAATCGCCATATGTCATCACCCAAAGATGGGGGATGGTGCTTCTTATATGCTGATTAATATATTAAAAAACTATTAGTCATGATAGTTCATACAAATTGTATCAGGCCATATAAAAAGTATAGTCAATAAAAATTGATTTTAATTCATCAACACTTGAACATCTTTATGAAACTATATGGTTTACCCAAGGCCAAATAATCCTCAATCACATAATTTAGAAGTGGCTGTTTCGACCCATTTAGTTATAAATGGGTCTGTTTGGTTATTATTACTGTAACGGTTCAGGTGGGTTAGGCTAGAAGATTATATTGAAAAAACGGGTCAAACGGGTTGAATTCATCCCCAAGTAATTTGAATGCAATATAGAATAAATAACCTTCTAAATCATTTTATAAAAAAGGGTTATATTATATGTTATGATAAAATACTCTTTGTAACCAATTTGACCCGTACTTCAAATTACCCATGTTGACCTGTCACCTGACCCACCTACTTTTCTATCACTAGCTAAATTTCTAGTAAGATGTTGACTCATAGAGTTGGACCTAAATAAGAAATAAGAGAGAGAAGAGAGACTAACATTCGCCACGATGATCTTTAACCACAAAAGGCTCACTTCTTGCTTCTTTAATTCTCACTCCAGAAACAGCCCGTGCTCCTAACCTGAATGTCCTACTTCTTCTCCAACTCGAGTTATCCGTAAAGTATACTTCACCTAAATCTCCAACTCCACCTTTTAGAACCACCACCAGATCTCCAGCCACCAATGGCCTTTTCCCATCTCTTGCATATATAATTTTGGCCTCAAAATCTTGTTGAGACCAATCTTCATCATCATCAACAGAGAATTCACCATCAAGTGGAACAATATGTAGCTTTAATGAAGATAAAGGTCCAGATGATACAACTTTATTGGTTTCAGTATCAAATAGTACTATTCGGACAACACCATTGTCCTCAGATTCTACCCTACTGCCCGTGAACAACTTATGAGATAACTTTGTCAGGAAACGTAGCTGTAAGGACGTCTTACCACATGGTTCAAGTGTATTAAAGGAAGATCTGCAACACAGAAGATACAGTGAATAGTTAACAAGTAAGCCAAATAAAGGAAAAATATGCCTAAAACGCACCAAATCTAATGAAATTGAGTTCTAACCTTGGTGATGAGCAACAAATGCTTTGACACGCACGCTGCACCTCTTCTCGTACCTATCAAACATAAGGGATACCGAGTAAGCAACCAAGACATAAAAGAACACACAACATTAAACATTCAAAAATGCGAAAAATTTAGAAAAAGTTAGAAAAAGTTAGCAATTTAGCATCATCTCTTACGGAAAGTATCATGTGTAGGAAGGATTCCGATGGTGACATGTGTCATAATGCATCATATTTGGGACATGCACCAAAAAGTGTAAAGATAGTTCACAAAAAACCAAGTGGGACAGTTTTTAAAATAATATGCACAAAAGTGCATCAGGAATCCTCATTGTAATTTTCTGCATATGAATCTTTGTTTCATGAACCACACTATTATCTAATAGGTTGGTTTTGATCAACAATAAGATACAAGAAAATATCTTAAAAAGTGAAACGTTCATCCCAATCTCTAAAATGATCTTACCCAGCGTCGAATCAGTGGTTCCAACGTCGAAGCTAGTTCTTGAGTCGATATCCCATGTATAACATTTCTAGCAAAACACCAAAACTCATGTTACAAGACTTGCAAACACAATAAACTGAAGCATACAAAATTTCCAAAAACCTCACTTTGATGAAACTGTTCTTTGTCTGTTTTCGCGATTAAGGAAGTCGTTACCATCCCCTTCACGCTCGCCTAATGGTCGTTTCAGTACCATCAAACATACAACAAATGACTAACTAATCAACAACCTAAGATCACCTAATTAATGCTGCACAATTCAAATCCAAAGAGCCTAGCTCTACTAATTATATAACAACCTTAATTAAGATTAAGTAATGCTACATAGATCAAATCCAAACAGCCAAACAAATAAACATATATATAGAGATATATGGTGAATGGAAAGCTCTTTGAAGCTTCCAAGTCAGTCCACAATTATATTAAAATCAACAACACCTACGTGTACCATTAGTGTGGGCGGGTGTGGGTTTGTCAAATAATTAATTGCTTAATTATTAATAATCAAAATAAAAATATTCTTTTGGATATACCTGAAGTCTAAAGTGATGCATTAGATACACTACCGAATCTACTTATTTGGCTTATATTTTCCAACAAGATTGCTTGAAATATATTATTTTTTACTAATCCATTCGTTTCACAAAAATTATTCTCAAACAATTTTTGTTTGAATTAAAATACGTTGTGTAAATGTCAAGTTTGATCTTGTATTCAAAACAAGTTTGACTTAATGTATTTAAAAATTAAAGGATTTAGAATAATTAATGAGAATCAAAGGGGGAGTTTGATAATTTTTAATAATTATTTTTTTGCAATTGGACAATTATACTAGGACAAATGTAAATAATAATATGAAACTTTTATAATATATGTATTTATTCTCTATCTATATATACTCACAAATAATAAACGACAGACCGCAGATATTTGAAAAGTTACCTACCAAAATACCATTTAGTGACTAGTTTACTACAAACTACACAAGGAAAATCATGCGTCTTTTCCCTAAACAATATTTTAATATAGCCACTATATTACTTGAATTGAAACCAAGATCATGTTCTTGGGTCGGGTACCATATTATAATATCAGATTTAAACTTTTTAATAAAGGATTTTGCTAACGTAAAACTCTTAGAGTTTTTGTTAAGGCTTTCAGACATGCATTAAATATTGTATTATAACTATAACAAACTTTCTTTCTCCTCTTAAATTTATTTTGACCACCTAAATTTTGATAAAGGTACAAATTTTGTATGCATATATCAGATCCTTAACAAAAGCTCTAACAAAATCGGTTTTTTTGACAAATCGGTTCGGGTTAGAAAACCGCACTGGTTTTTGATCAACCATCAAGAACCGGTTTAGTCCAAAACCGGTTTGGAACGGACCCGGTTTTGGGGGGTAAAAACCCAAACCGATCCTACCCGGTTTGGAACCGGTTCGGTTACAAAAACCGGTTCCAAATCGGTTTTTCTATATAAGTATGTTTTTTTTCGAGCGTTGAGCGTTTTAGAAAAAAATAACGTAATCTTCAAAAAATTTTCAATAAAATACTAGTACATTAGGAATGGAAACATAACTTAACAATAACTTAAAACAAAGTCTTCTAAATCTTCATAAAAATATTATTCAAACCAATAAGTCTATATAAGTTTGTTTTTTTCGAGCGTTGAGCGTTTTAGGGAAAAACAACGTAATCTTCAAATTTTTTTCAACAGAATATTAGTACATTAGGAATGAAAATATAACTTAACAATAACTTATACCCAAGGTATCTATTTATACTAATTTTAGGATGACAAAATGGTAAAAATAAAAACACCCAAAATCCGCTCCCAAATGGTCATAAACGGTCAAAAAACGGCTAGTTTTCGTGCAGCTCCAAAAATCGGTTTCGAACCGATTTTTCAAACCGGTTCGGGTAAAACCGATTTTCTAATGGCTATATACAAACCGGTTCCAAACCGTCGGTTTTTGTAAAAACTGAACTGGTTTTGACCAGTTTCGATTTTGGGTTTTTTTCTGTTTCGATTTCGGGTTTTTTTCCGGTTTCGATTTCGAGTTCGGTTTTTTTGTTCACACCTAGCTCTGAGGGCTCAACATTCTTCCGGCTTGTTAGCAAAATCCATTAATTTATTTAATTAATTACTTTACTGTGCAAGGAAACATTACCTCTCATTTCGTAAAACAAAGAGACTATATTAATACTAAAATTTTAAAGTTCCAAACCAAAAAGGTTCTCGATGTAGCGTTGTTTAAATAACCTAACAATCAACTGTTTGTGTGTTAAGGTATCAGCTAAGACATAAAAATTAAATAATATCGATTCGCTAAAAAAAACCTAGCTATGTTATAAAATCCCTCCTATCTGATTATTCGTAAAATGTCTTACATATCGTCCAACGATATGATTTTGGAATTAAACTTGCTTAAAGCGAATTTATTTTTCTCATCTTAGTGAGTAATGAGAAATTTATAATTAAGTTCCAATATTAATCCTCGTCATAGGGAAGAAGTGAGACAACTCTAAAATATCCTTTTTTTCTCAACATGCTCACACAAAACACTTCCGCCTACAATACTCCGATCTATATATGCAACACAAAATAAATTTATAATTAGATTACAAATCAAATCTATAATTAGAAAACTTTCTCTCCGAGTTTAAGTAATATGACTCGAATCGTAACAGTACGATACAAAACACAGGTTTGCAACTACATGATACATTATGTACGTGTATGATATCATGATTAGAAATATCATAACGTGAAAGTTAAAACCACTAATATTATAAACTCAAAACTAATTACAGAATTATTACAAAATTAAGCATGTATTAAAGTAATACCAACAAGGAGTCATACACGCTTACATGCTGAGTAGATTGATGTTGATTTAAGGTAATTAGGAAGCTTGGTGGAAATCACAAACATATATACGTACGCGTGATAACTAATATTCTCATTACTGTTACAACCATACATTATTAAATTAAAGTGTAAAGGACTTCATTTTGAATAGTCGTTTATTTAGGAACATATTAAAACAACATATCGGACGACAAAGCATAGATTTAGGTGAATCTATTGTTACTAAAACTATTAGAGGTTGCACTGTCATTGTCGAGATGTCGTTTTAACATCTAGACAATGGGAGATTGAGTCACTTTCATGCGAATCTTCTGCGAAAACCTCTTGTTTTTGGTCAAAGTGATCCACATCTACAGATGTGTTTTCAATTAGTCTGTTTGAAGTTTGAATAATGAGTGTTGCTTTCACCTTTATGTAACTTTTTTATTTGTTATTGGAGTATCAAGAATGCTTCTTTCCTTTTACTAATAAAGTATCGAAAAAACGATTCGAAAAATCTTAGGTACAACAGGAATAAATGAGATTAATGTTTATATAATCTGAGTAGTTAATAGGCTGAAGTTAACTATGTGGTTGCTTTTATTTACTGATCAAGTCATATGTGGATTCAATGATTTCTCATAAAATATAAACTTACTTGTTCTTGTGGTAATAATAATGTTCGAGTGTCATTGTTCTTTAGTTATTTTGTTGACTTTGATAGCTTAGTCAACCCTCATATTCAGCCCAGTGCCAATTTTTGTGTCCTTTTAATACGTACACATACATCACATCCTTCATTTTCCAAGAAAATGCTAAAAGATCCATCTAGGAATTCAAATATTCAGAGATTATTTTAAGATATGCAAAGAAAGACTATTCAAGAAATTCAATTGGGAGAGTTATATGACTCTCAAATGAGTGTGTGTCTTTTGTCAAGTATTTAAACGCTTTAAAAAAATAAATTTGAAAATCTTGCTTTCGCACAATTCATTTTGGAAACTCTACCAAACACGTATTATCAAAACCTATGGATACAAAAAAATATCCACGAACACTTTCTAACCTATTTTCACTATTTAGTTGTTTTTAATGATAATCCACATCTATATTTATATTTTATTTTATTATTTTCTGCTCCATTCCAATTAAATAGCCCTTTCAAATTTCAAAAACCAGATCAAAACAAGGCAGGCTCTTTGGAAATTAGGTTGAAATTAGTAGATCAAAAGCCAGATCATGAGTGGTCATTACAAAAATATGTACAATATAATTTTCAGTCTCTTACGTACGCACAACATAAAGTAGATACGCTAAAGGTTCGGGACGAAAATTCCGTTTCACACTTGCCAGAAAAACATATAAGTACGTATCTATGAAGCAATAATACACTTCCATCCCTAATTTAACAATTTATATTCATCTTCATTAAAATTTTCAAAGGCCCATTTTTTTCACTTTTGGAAATTTTAGGTCTTCATTTAGATTTAGTCAGGTTGTACCATTGATTTTAGAAATTATTACACATTAAATTTCACTTGCATTTGTATTCGATATTACTCGATGGATGGACGTAATCCAAGAGAAAAACTGTAAACATCGATAATATTAAAAACTTGAGGTACCATCAGCTCTAAATATCCTTACAAATCAAATAAGAAATTATAAAATTCACTCGAACGTAATAATTGCATGTACAATATATATGTAGACGTTACTAATTGACGTTTACTTACACACGTGTTATTTGTTAAAATAAGCTCATTGGTATAATTACGTTTACATGCATGATGAATTTTGCGGTCCTAAACTATAAGGATTAACCGTTTTAAAAGAAGAAAAAAATAATAAAAAAATCACGCAGTTAGTGCAAATACACACTTACCTATTACATTCGTTAAATATATTACACTATGTCATCCTATAAGTACACACTTATTACATCTCTAAAATAAAAATCAATGTGTTATCTCGTAAATTTTGCGGGTCTTAAACTAATAAATAATATAACATACAATAGATATCAATGAGTAATGACGTGACACATTACTTCATTACTTCATTGTCGTAGTTATTGTTAATTGTTAATGAATTTGAGGTTTCACTTCACACGATGTCAATTTACTTGGCAACATAATCTGAGGATACAAAATGTAAAGATTTAATTGAGGTCGATATTAGTAAAATATAATAAACCACAAAGGACCATTTATGTAATTTTAGCAAAGAAAAAAAATAACGTTGTACGGATAGTTAGATACCGATCCAACTGCCAAACACCGTTACCACCAAATCTACACCACCTTCAATGGCCACCACCGATTCCCTATTTCCAACCGTTAATTCTCCCGCCAACTTCAACAACCTATTTGCCGCCATCGACTTAGGTACCAACTCCTTCAAACTCCGCATTGTCCGCGCGGACCCCACCACCGGCCGTTTCCTCACTCTCCAACGTCTCAAACAACCGGTGATCCTCATCTCCAACAACTCAACCACCATCTCACCCGCGACCCAAACCCGCGCGATCGAATCACTTCAAAAATTCCAACACATCATTAACTCACTCAACCTCCCTCCTTCTCACCTCCGTCTCGTTGCGACGTCAGCCATCCGCGAATCCACTAACCAATCACAGTTCCTCCACCTCATTCACCAAACCCTAGGGTTTCAAATTGACGTGGTTTCGGGGTTTGAAGAAGCTCGTCTTACATACCTAGGCGTGTTACAGTTCCATCCGGTTTACGATCGTACTGTTTTGAATATAGATATTGGAGGGGGATCGACTGAATTTGTGATCGGATTTCGCGGTGAGGTTAAATTAGGCCTTTCGTTGAAATTAGGGCATGTGAGTTTAACTCAAAAGTTCGTAAAATTTAACGAGATCGATGCGATGAGGGAATACGTTAGGGAAGTGGTGAGATCATCAGGGTTTATTGAAAAGTTAACGGAGGAAAGGATTGATGTTGTGGTTGGATCGTCGGGATCGATTAGGATGATTGAAAAGGCGATATTTATGGGTTATTGTAATGATTTGGTTAACGAGATTGGGTTACTTGAAGGTTATAGAAGAGATTGGAAGTTTAGTAAAGGGGAATTGAGTGGACTGGTTGAGAAGTTGTTATGTGAGGAAGAAGGTGAGGTGAGGAAAGGGTTCTTTAAGACGAGATCGGGGTTTATTGTGGCTGCGGTGATATTGTTGGAAGAGATATTCGGGTTGCTTGGGATTAAAGAAATGGAAGTGTCTGGGTATGCGTTGGGTGAGGGTGTGATCGCTGAGAAATTAGCGGAGGTTTTTGATGGGTTTGATTTGAATGTCAACGCCAGGTGGAGGTCGGTGTTGAGGCTTGCGTCGAGGTTTAATAATAAGAAGAGGATGACTTGCGCTGCTTCGTGTGCTTCTGTTGCGCAGGTATAAACATGAATTAACTATAAATGATAGTTATTTGTTTATAAACTCATAGCATAGGTTTTGATTTTGAAAGTAAGATTCCTAAAGTAGAAACCAACTTCAGGTGGCCTAAAATATACTCGCCTAAAGTAGAAATTGTGTGTATTTGACTAAAATATAGAACTGAAAGCTTTTGATTTTGATATTTTTCTCAATCTTCTTATTAGGCATATATTAAGGTATGTCAATCAATTCCTTATCAACCGATTCAATTAAGATAGTAAATGGTTTGTTGTACAGGGAATTTTCACAGGATTAAGGAAATGGAGTGAGAGTGATGATCAACAAAATAAAATTGTTTTATTGGATGAAAAGGATCTTGAATATCTTGAAGCTGCTTGTTTGCTTCATAATATTGGCTTGATCACTGGGAAAAAAGGCTACCATAAACGGTCATATCATATTATCATGGTATGCATTTCCTGATAGCTAATGTCTATACATATAGCCAATGCTTATTCTTGGGTAATCGTTCATTTCCAAAAGCCGAGTAATAATTCTATTAGCAATCTGTTTTAGAAAAATAATTACAGTAAGACTTAATTGTACGTGACGACAGAATGGGGAGCATCTTCATGGATACAACACCGAGGAGGTTAAGGTACATTGCCCGCATAGTTATTCCGTTTCATGTTTATTGATGGATAATAAACATTTTAATTAAAATTGGGATATACATATTTTCCAGTTAATTGCGTTGCTTGCAAGGCATCACAGAAAAAAGTTCCCGAAACTAGATCATGATTCCCTCAGTGAATTCACAGATGAGGTACTCTATATTTAGTTAGAAGGATAATATATAGTTCGTTATAAGCGTATAAATTAACTTTACCAATACAAATCGTGTACAGATGAAGCGTAAGTTCAGAGTTCTCTGTACCATTATCCGTTTGTCTGCACTCTTAAAGCAAGACCAGTCTACGAGCGTTCAAGACATTGAGCTATCACATTCTAATGAAGGCTTCAAGTTGGTATATAATTGTTGATTCTAAATTTTATCAACGGTTTATAGAACGTCTCTAAAAATAATAAGTTTGATTGCACGAATTTAGATGCTTTATTAATATCAAAATCTATAGGTGATCAAGGAGGTTAGTGGCTCTTCATCAGCAAACAATGTTGAGTCTATACCAGCAGCTATCGATGTGGAGCTGAGAAAAGAATTGGAACACTTTGAAAAGGTAATATCTCAGTTTGAAGTTCGTTAATGTGGAATGAAAGATAATATGTCAACTATACTATGTTGTATTATCTCTCAGGTGGTTGGGCAGAAATTGTCGGTCGTAGTTCTATCAAGCGCATCAGGATCGTGAAGCACTGAAAGCAGACTCGTCTATATTGATCAGGTTTTCTTTTGTAGTTGAAAAGTTTTATTCATGTTCTTGAGTCAAAGTTTAGGATCAATTAAACCCAATGTGATTTTGGAATCAAAGCATAGTCTTCAATCTCTTGATCTTCTACTTCCCAAAACGCCTCCAAAGTTGAGTTAGAAGTCTCCTTGGCTCAGATTTGAGAATGGTATGCAAAATCATATCATTTTCTACTTATACCAACTCAAATGAGGGGGATATCGCTTCCTAAAATGTGTATATTTTAGGCGATATCAAGTACCTACTTTTGGGAAGCTAAATGACACAACCTTTGACGTGGGGGTGATGTTTATGTAAAGCAAGTGACTTAGTATAGCATAAGATATACTATCTTTATTGCTCAGGGAGTTTGAGAGATACAAATATTATCAATGGTTAGTCTCAATCTGGACAACTAAACAAAACAAAAATAAAGAAAAACATTTGTTTACTTTTTGGAGAATTTGTACATAACAGAGTGTCATGCTTTGTAGACTCACTTAAAGTCAAAATGACTCAAAATTCCCAGATATCATCTACAGAGAAATAGCTACCTACTCTAGTAAAAAATCAGGTGAAGTCTCACGCGTTCATTATGTGAACAATGCAAGATTTAACCTGCTAGACAGCAAGTCGACCTTGCTATTAAGGGTGCGCTTAGGGGGTTAAGAGGAGTATACCTTATGAGTATCCAAAGGGGTACGATACCAATACACTCATGGATTAATGCAAAATGCAATACTAGTGTAAAAATTGGTGCACGAGGTTCAACTGCACTAACACCCAGGTCATACTGTTTGTAATTCAAGTGTTCATACACCATCAAATCTCTGGCCACAATATAATTATGATGTCTTCCTCTTTACCATACCCGAAATCTCCATGAAGTTTTTCACATTCATAATCACCTCCTTCGCTGTAATTGTGTCCGTGCTATTCCATTCAGTTGTTCTCTAATATTAATTTGTAACATCTTAGGAGAACTATTGCCCCTGCTTAAATTTCCTGAACTTATGTAGTTTCTTGAAAGAATGTAATGTTCATTTTCATCTTTACATTTTGTGTCATTTTATCATGTTCTCTTCTAACAGTACCTGTTCATTCCTTATAATGCTATTTTTATTTTGATTAATTTTCAGCTACATAGTTAATCTTAAATTAGGGGGTTGGTATACCTGACTAGAAGAAGGAATGGATGTACTCCTATATTTTGGGAATGGAAATCAGACAACAAAGTCCTCAAGGTCCAATCATGAGAATCGTTAGCGTGTAGCTTGAAAGCTTCACGATAATCTGTTCAGCCGGAGCCAGCATGTATAGTGTAAGCTGTCCTATTCTTTTTCTAATTTGTGAGGAAGTGTTAGAAACATAGAGAATCTTGTTGACCACCATTGTATACCATGAACCCATGAGATTAGTTAGATCTATTAAACTTAAGTTGTATACTTGTATGCATTACAAAGGTTAGAGTATGAGGTCGTATAGAAAAATAGGAACCTGATTTGGCAGTCCATACAACTCTGATGATGCTAGATGATGGAAGTTGTATAAAAACACATACATATATACCTATCTAATCTTGGTTTGAGGACACTGACATTTTTCGATTCATCATAACATAGAAAGTGCTGTAATTAGCAGTTATTAGAAAGAAAAATGATTAGTAGGACTAAATATAGACCTAAAGATGTAATTGGAAGGTTTGAAAAATTGATTGGATGAGATTAAGAGAGAGAGAAAAATTAACCAATCAAAAAGTTAGGTCCACTTTTAGGTCCATGTAAGTAGTCCTATTTAGCATTACTCAGAACCTCTCTGGTTCTTCCCATAACGTAGGATCTCTTGATATGGCCCAAGCATTAATCATTACTTGAGTAACTTGTGCAACGTCATACCCCATTACTTTGACATCTTGTCTTGATTCTCGAGGAACGAGTAGTGGGAGTGGAATGTGTAACCGTGGTCTCTTTGAGGACGGCTTTTAAGTAATGCATATCTTGTGTATCATTCTCGGTGATCATGGATCTTCCTTGAGCTACTTTTGTTACCTCCGTTTGTAGCTTCTTCATTGCATTTGGGTGTCTTACTAGCTCACTTAGTGCCCATTCTATATTCGTTGATGTCGTATCAGTTCCTCCAGAAAACACATCCTACAAGAAATATTAAATCTTGAAGTTAAAAGTCCATAAACTATAAACTACATATATTCATATTAGCTCATGAAAGAAGAGACAATAAAACTTACCCAGATGACACCTTTAATGGTATCTCTCTGAAATTTAAAATTAGTAGTGTTTTCTCTTTGAACATCAAGTAAGATATCAACCAAATCTTTCCCTTCATCATTCTCACCATCAACATTACCATCAACCATTTTGGGTTTATTTATATGCTCTTCAATAACACCATCAAGAAACTCATCAGGTTCGCTAACAAGTTTATCAGTTCATCCTTCTAAGTCACGCAACCAATCGACCCAAGATAACCATGGAATATAAGTCCCTACACTCATAGAACCAAGTAAAATCTGAAAATTCACAAGCATCTCCTTAAACTTTGATTGATCATTATATGTCCTTCCTAAGGCCACCTTACTTGTTATATTGTTAGCAAGTGAAACAAGCATCTCACTTAAATCAACTACACAACCACATCTTTTACTTATCATGTCAATCATACGAATCGTTTCATTTTCTCTTATTTTTCGATATGAATGAACTAGTTTATTACTTAAGAGGTGAAGAACTGTGATGCTTTTCACCTGCCTCCAATACTCTCCATAAGGAGCAAATCCTTTTTCCTTAGAGCCAAAACTAAGTTTATCGGAAATACTTAATTTAGGTCTATCTGAAAAGACTAAATCATGAGTTTTCAAGATTTCTTGAGCTGCTTCTGCCGACGAGACTACAAGAACAGGTACATTACCTAGATGTTCAACATAAGTGGGCCATGTTTTAGGCTTAAGGCTCGCAATGAGTGATGAGGGATTAAGCCTAGTTGGTGAAGGTTTCCAAAAATATATATTGGAAGCTTTGGTGGAGATGGTAGTGAGTTTGTTTGTGTTTTGGAAGTAGATGGAAGCCATTTAAACTTGATCAAGATCAATAATGGTATGAGAATTGAGATGATAGGTAAAAGTAGGAATTGAAATGAGAGAAACATTGTTGAGACAATTGTATTTGCTTTAAGAAAATACGATCATTTGGCTTGTTTATTCTTATTGTGGGTACATATATATGTTTATTCTTCATGTGTATGTGTATTATTTATTATTAGAAATAAGACAAAGAAAACACCGCCTCTCGATCTTCATACAAGTCGCAACAAATGGAGTAATACACCTCTACCAAACCCAACCAAATTTACTGGAAATCAGACGTATATATATATATATATATATATATATATATATATATATATATATATATATATATATATATAACCACAAAAGACATGCATTAGAACAATCATACAGATTACAGAATACATGCATCAGACTCCAACACCATGCATTCTGCCAGAAACTTTATTAATATTCAAGTTGACTTCCAAGATTCATGTACATTTGAGTCAAACTGAACTTTGATCTGATCTTATGGAACTTTGTTTTTGTTATTAATTGAATAATTCAACAGTTTCATACAACATATATATATACCTCCAGTGGAGGACCCGTAATTAATAGTCACATGTATCCTCAAAAGCATAATTTTACTACGCAAGATGACTGAAACTTATTTCTCCGGCTAAACCTGTCTATAAGGTAGGTAGCTCCGGTACGATGTATACATTCATTTAAACCATCATATCGAACTCATGTCATATATAAAATATGAGAAACTAGTAACGAGGAGATGGCATAACTCGTAAAGGATACTTCTTATGAACACTTAGTCCAACAATCTCATTCATATCTAGTTCTTCAGGCCTTCCTTCATTTGGCAATGCCAAATCATATTTGTGCACTATATTCGCTAAAACAAGCTCGTTAATCACCATTGAAAACTGAATACCAGGACACCCTCTTCGTCCACCACCAAACGGTAACAATTCGAAGTGAAACCCTTTATAGTCGATTGAATTGTTTAAAAACCTCTCTGGCATAAACTTCTCCGGTTCTTCCCATAATAAAGGATCTCTTGCTATTGCCCAAGCATTTATCATCACTTGCGTACCTTGTGCTATATCGTACCCCATTACCTTGACATCCTGCCTTGATTCTCTTGGAGCGAGAAGTGGGACCGGAAGGTGTAATCGCAATGTCTCTTTAAGGACAGCTTTCAAAAAATGCATTTCCTGTACATCGTCCTCTGTGATCATCAATTTATCTTGAGATATTTGACTTACCTCCATTTGCAGCTCCTTCATGATTTTCGGGTGTCTTATTAGCTCGGTGAGTGCCCATTCTAAGTTTGTCGATGTTGTAGCGATTCCACCAGAAAAAACATCCTAAAACAAATAGGAACAACTCATGATAAATGCATGAAATATAAAACAAGTTAATGCTAGTTTTATTTGTTTATCATAACTTTCTAAAGCCAGGAACATATATTTATTTTCTTACCAAAATGATAGCTTTGATGGTATCTCTCTCAAATGTAAAGTTGGATTTGTTTTCTCTTTGAACATCAAGTAAGATGTCAACTAAATCTTGACCTTCATCATTTCCACCATCACTATTACCATCCACCAATTTGTTCTTACTTATATGCTCATCAATAACACCATCAAGAAACTCGTCAAATTCTTTAACAACTTTGTTTGTTCGTCCATCTAAACCACGCAACCAATCCACCCATGATAACCACGGAACATAAGTCCCTACGCTCATGACACCGAGTAACGCTTGAAATCTTACCATCAAGTCCTTAAACTTTGAAGTATTATACGTCCTTCCTAGAGCTACCTCACAAGTTATGTTGTTTGTAAGCGAAACAAGCATCTCGCCTAGATCAACTACACAACCACAACTTTTTTCTATCATGTCAAACATATGAATTGTTTCGTTCTCTCTTACTTTTCGAAATGATTGGACTCGTTTTGGACTTAAAAGGTGGTGCACAGTAATACTCTTGACTTGCCTCCAATACTCCCCATATGGTGCAAATCCTATGTCCTTGGAACCATAAAGTAGTTTATCAGGGATTCTTAATTTTGGTCTATTTGAGAAAACTAAATCATGAGTTTTTAAGATTTCTCGAGCTGCTTCAGCCGAAGAGACTATTAACACAGGCATGCTACCCAAGTGTATCAACATAAGTGGTCCATGTGTTTCACTTAAAGCTTTCAAAGAACGATGTGGGCTCGAGCCTAGTTGGAAAAGGTTACCAACAACTGGAAGCTTGTGTGGGGATGGTGGTGGCGTTTTTCGGGGTTTAGAAGCAAATGAAATTAGCCACTTCAATGGAATCAAGATCAATAATAGAATTGAAATTGTGACAATTAGAGGAAATAGTTCATTTTGAAATGAGGGAAACATTTTTGTTGCAATTTCATGGTATGATTGTACACATATATATGTAGATTGACTCCAGTGATTTGTGGCTATATTTTTCTAGTATAACTGAGTGGTGTTTAATCCTATTAATCTAATCCTTAATGTTTGATAGTAATTAAGATAGAGACATTTGTGTTCATAACTTCTATATGGTGTGCAACACATGTATCACTTAACTCCAAATAGTACTAGCTTGTGACATTCATGTGGCTCAAAAAATGATTTATTCAATTATAAGCCAAAACCAAGTACAATGATGATGGGGAGGGTTTCAAAATTTTGGTTGCTTCCAAACATTCATGTAGATATGTGTTCATTGTTAGAAATTTGGCGGCTCACTCTCGTCTCAATGGGGTCTGCTTTTTTTTTTTTTTGGAGAGTATGCCAATAAGATCCAACATAAATGTACGTACAAACGAAGTTACACTCACAATAGTAAACTGATAAAATAATTAAACAAAGCAATAATCATACAAATGAAGATCACAAAAATTAGTTAACACAAAAAATTATTAATGCGGTTATATCCAATTAAGGTGATTGGCTTATTCTACCACAAAATTAGTGTATTAATTTTTGTAGGGGGTTAGAGTATACAATGTGTAAGAGACTAAACAGCATGGTTTTTGTAGGGGGTTTGCACCCTAAACCCTAACCCATAACCCCTAAATCCTAAACCCTAAACCATGCTAAACCCTAAACCTTAAACTCTAAACCATAACTCAAACCCTAACCGCAAATCAAATGTACAACTAATCAGTAACACATGTGTTACTAATTTGTAAAACCCATCAAAAAGTGAAGAAAAAAGAATTCATCGAAAGTATAGCTTATAAGATCTTCAATCGAAGAGGAGAAAACGCTGAATTTTATGGTGCAATTTTTATAATTTTTCGACTTGTCGTTTGTGAGATATTTAGTTTTTAAAAAGATGGGGAAATGGATATTTGATGAAAATGAGTGGTTGAGATTGATTCCCCTATTCTCACGCAAAGTTGTTGTACTCATTTGAACCCTACTCTTTATATTAAATGTAAATTTTAAAAATACTTTTTTGTTTTTGTAAACAATATATAATGTTTTAATTGTAAATGTAAATAAAATAAAATACACGGTAAAATAGTTTTGGTTAGGGATGGCAAAAGCACCCAAATCCGATGGGGATCCCCGAACTCCGTACTTTTCGGGTCGGATTAGGGATGACATTTCGGATTTTGGGGCACGAAATGGGGATTCTTACCGGATATGGGGTGGGGAATGGGTACGATCATCCCCGCTCCGACCCACCCTGAAATAATTATATATAATATAATATATTATAATAATATTTTCATATTTTCATAATACTTTCTACTACATTTTGTTTTGTCTTATATTATGAAGATCGTGAACTCGAACTTTAATTACTCGTGTTGTTTTGATTGCTTATGTTGTTTTGTTACTCTTGTTGTTTTGACTTAGTGTCTTGTGATCTAGTCGGGATATTCTAAGACCATTTTGTGATGAACTTTGTAATTTTGAACCTTGTATTTGTCTTATTAATGTAAACCAACTACGATATATTTTCTTGATCATTATGTTAGTTTGTTTTTAGAAAAAGAGAAAATTACTTTATGCATTGATAGATAATATGGTAAAGAAAATCAGTAAAAACCTCGAATTTAGAATATTATTCAATGTGAAAATAGTTTTAAGGAATCGGTATTCTCGGTGGATACCCCGATCTCCGTTAGGGTTTGGAAGAACCTATGTCGCCAATGAGGTGTCCCGATAAGATCTCAACAAGGTTTGAGGCGAATTTGGAGATTTTTTTGATTAACGGGTCTGAGGTTGGAGTTACTGCTCTCCGCTCCCTACCCGCCCGTTGCCGTTCCTAGTTTTGGTAAAATAAAAGAAGCGCGGGAAAGGTTTTGGGGATAGTTGTATTGAAGACAAAAATGGGTGGGAATTCGGAGATTGAAAAATCGCGGTTGATAAGTTTAGCTCTTGAATTTGGATTCGATCAAGAATCTGCTCGCCTTTGTTTGGATCGTCTTGTTCATCTCTACGGTATTATTATTTATTTATTTATATATAATTTGCCTTTTTCATTTTTCCTTTCAAAAATTAATTAAAACCCTAAATATTGTATGGTTTTTCGTATATCAAATAGCTTTATCTGAAACATTAATTTTGTTTCAGTATACGATCAGTCTACTAAAAGATAATATTTTGAGTCGTATCAATTTGAATGCTTCTTTTGTAAATTACTCAGTTGCCATGTCAAGTGTGATGAATTATAAAGTTTCAATTTTTAAAGTTTGAGATTACTAATTGTTTTAAACAGTGTTCAAATTTAATGAAGTAAAGTTCTTAATAATTGTGTAGGCAATGATGGGCGGGACTTTATCACTGTGGAACATTGTGGCGATGATTTTCTTGCATCACTTGCTGAAACTATGCAAGATAGTGAGGATTGGGATGATTTACAAGCTTTGGAGACCGAAGCTTGTGGAACATTGGCAGATATGTTTAACAAGGACTCGATGAAGGATAATGTAAACGATGATGGTGGTATTAAGGAACCGTTTGTTCATGTATTAAACGACTCACCTGAAGTTCAGAAATATCAAAACTTGATGCATTTGGATTCTACAAGTGAAGATGAGGACCCGGACTTCAATATCTCGAACAAGAAGGATTTAAAAGCTACGTTTTCTTCATCTTGTAGTAAAAGCAGTCAAATGCCTCCACGTTTAGATGAAAGCACATTGAAGGTGAAACTAGTTTATCATACTCTGTAAGCATTATATGCATTGTTAACGTCGTTAAATGCATTGTTAACGTCTCTTTAAACGTTTAGTTGAAATCGTGTTACTGATTATCATAGCGATGAATATCTATTCTTTCAAGAAAGATGGGAATTCGGAAGGATTGATTTGTTTGGTACCTGTTGTAGGATGGTAAGACTAAAAGTACACAATCTTCAGTTCTATCGTTTTTTGGCAAGAAGACTAGTCCCACGGTGTCAAGTGATGTAAATGGAACTCTTAGCTATGAAGAGTTGAAGTCGTTAGATGATCTTGAACTGGCAAACGTTGTGATATTTGGTAATAAGGCATTTCGTCCCTTACAACATCAGGCATGTAAAGCGTTTGTGGATAAACGTGATTGCTTCATTCTTATGCCTACAGGGGGTGGTAAAAGTCTATGTTACCAGGTTATGTAAATGCTTATCTGTTTTAGTATGTAATAGTTTCGTTTTGCTATTTCATACTGATGATCAGCAAAATGGCCAAAACTATAAACTTTGAAATGATGTCGAATTTTGATGCAGCTACCAGCAACAATGCAGCCAGGTGTTACCATTGTTATCTCCCCTCTACTGTCTCTCATTCAGGACCAGATAATTACTTTGAACCTTAAGTTTGGAGTACCATCGACTTTTTTAAATTCACAACAGACTACTTCCCAAGCATCTGTTGTACTCCAAGAGTTAAGGTAAGACTCATGAGCTTAGATATTTATATATATAATTTTTTGAAATGGTGGAATCAATAAAATTGTTTCATACTTTCATGTTGTAGGAGGGAGAAACCATCATGCAAGCTTTTGTATGTTACTCCTGAAAGGATTGCAGGCAACTTGTCCTTTCAAGATACCTTAAAAGCTCTACATCGGAAGGTTTGTTTCTAGATTTGTAAAAGATAGGTCACATCAATATGTCAGTACGTCACTGCAATAATTTCAAAACATAATGTTAATTGACGATGGTGAACATGGCCAACGTTTTACAGGGACAACTTGCTGGATTTGTTGTTGATGAAGCACATTGTGTGAGGTATTTTGCCTTTATTGTACTTCTGCTTAGGAGTCTGTGGGACTACAAAATGTATCTACATTCACTCTTATTGCATTCACTGTTATGTTTTTGAGATCGTTTTACTTTTAATTGTTCAGCCAATGGGGACATGATTTTCGTCCAGATTATAGAGTATTGGGATGTCTTAAGCAGAATTTTCCAAATGTTCCTGTGATGGCGTTGACTGCTACTGCAACAGAGGCAGTTCGTAAGGTATTGCTTAGAGCTGGCAATTTTGACCAATATGAGAAGGCCTATTCGGGTTATGTTTTATCTCTAACGAGTCAAGACTGACCTGCCCGTTTTACCACCTCTACGCTGATCTTATAATGCCTACTGTTTTATGCAGGACATTTTGAAAGCTTTAAGAATCCCACATGCTCTTGTTCTAGAAACAAGCTTTGACAGGCCAAATTTGAAGTATGAAGTGATTGAGAAAAGCAAAGAGCCACTAAAGCAGCTCGGAAAGCTACTTTCTGATCGTTTCAAAAGTTCCTCTGGAATCGTGTACTGCCTGTCAAAAAATGAATGTGTGGAAGTTTCAAAGTTTCTAAATGAAAAATGCAAGATTAAAACAGTATATTATCATGCTGGTTTATCTGCTCGTCAGAGGATCGCTGTCCAACAGAAATGGCACACAGGAGAGGTGCATGTAGTGTGTGCCACTATTGCCTTTGGCATGGGAATAGATAAGCCTGATGTTGTAAGTTACCATATAATTATTGCGACTTGAGGCATAATAATCAGTTTTTAGTGTTTGGATAAAGGGTTTTTTTCTATGATTATTTGATTATTCAAGAAATATTAAGATTACTTATTTACCCACATATCTATTGTTAATAACACTATCCTATTAAGGAAGTTAGCAAATAGTTGACAGCTAAAATTTATAATTTCTTTGACTATCAATTTCAGCGGTTTGTAATTCACAATACATTGTCGAAGTCTATTGAAAGCTATTATCAGGAGTCTGGAAGGGCTGGAAGAGATAATCTTCCTTCAGAATGCCTTGTTTTATATCAAAAGAAAGATTTTAGCCGCATAGTCTGCATGCTACGTAGTGGAGGCAGCAGAAAAGAAAGTTTTAAGATAGGCATGGATCAAGCTCGTAAAATGAAAGAGTATTGTGAAGAGAAAGTAAGCATAGACTATTTTTTGCAAACACTTACTTATTGCACATTCAAATCTATTTATAATCATGTTAATATGTTTCATCTGTGAAATTGGCAGGCAAAATGTCGTCGACAGATGTTACTGGAGCACTTTGGGGAATCTTTCAACCGAAGAGTGTGCAAAAGTGGATCTAATCCTTGTGATAACTGCCTCAAGCCATCGTCATGATTAATCCTTGCTGGAATTGGTAAAATTTTGTATGTGATTTAACAAGTTTAGCCTACTACAACCGATTGATGTGTTTTGATCATTTTGAAACTGAAAGCTATCCTTGATAAAAGCATTAACATCATCCTGTATGAAATATCTTATCCTTAATTTTGAAGAAACTCAATGAAGTAGAAAGTCGTGATACTTTGAAGCCCTCGTTGTTATCGACTTCAATTCTAAAAACAAACTTCATTTAGTCACTGAAATGTATAAGAAGCCGTACACAGATTCACCATTGAGTAAGAAACAATGATTTAGTCATCAAATAAATTCTTAAATCTTGTAGCAAAGAAAATTACCAATAGTTTCATTGACTAATTCAAAACACCCTATTTGGAACAGATTAAAAATAAGGCAGGTTGGTATCATAAACATCTTTAAATGGCTTCTGGCACTTCCCATTTATGAAAACAGGACATGTCATAACCTCATGTCACAGAAATCCCAGAATGTTATGATTAATGTTTTAGAACCTCCGAGCTTAGCAATTCTACAGTCAACGACTTACAGATCACTTGTATGTTGTCACCAAACATAGTTTTCTTTTCTCTGTGATCTGCTCTATAACATAAAGCCAAAATTTCCCTAAAATTCCATACCCGAGATACTGACTCTTACACACAAACTTCTCATGAGCCCATGGTATGCTATTCGTTTTAAGAATCTTAGAACGAATATCGTGAAGTAAAAGAAATTCTAATATACTGCTGCAATGACTTCCTACCTAAGTCTCCAGCATAATGAAACTCAAGAACTCATCTCCAGCATGTCGAAGCTACTCGTTTGTGTCCGTTATCAAGCAAATGCAGATAAGATATTCTTCTTTAGGGTAAATTCATCTGCCTTTACCGGGCTAATTGACTGCAAATCAACAAAGTAAATAAAGGAATATCAGAGACTGTTAAGATACATAGTGACTTAGGTATGTATGACTAAAATTAAACCAGCACAATAACATCAGTTCATGAAGTCAACTTTTAAGTTCAAGATTTAATCATTTAATTAACATTAATAGAAATTAACAAATGCTAGTAGCTGTCCACAAAACTTTAATGGTTGTTGGCTTGTTGCCCACTCTCCACACTAGAGTTGGCAAAATGAGTAGGTCGATTGGGTTGAATAACAGGGGTTGAAATGAGTCTTATGTCTTCAACTTCTTACATTTTTTTTTTTTTTCGTTTAAAAAATATGATCACCAAAACTACTTTAGTCAAATACTAATCTAGTTTTGTCAATAAGGCTACATAAGAGGTTACAAGCATTTTTATGCACTTCTATGATCTTCTGACTGGTTCGACCCATTTGTCCTTCTCTTCTGCTAACCAAGCTTTTGAGGTTTACCTATCCGACCTGTTAGACGTAAATTATAACTCAAATCTGGCCATTCCTAGGTGAATGAGTTGAGTTTATCTTCTGTACGCGACACCATGTAGCTAGTATACAGATTACTATTTACCAGATCAGGCCATATAGTAAACATTGATAAAAAATAATAAAATATCACGTGTTAGTACCAGAAAATGTCATATAGGAACAATTAGTACTAATAAATCATTAATTGAAGAGATCAGTGAGTTTTACCTTGGAAAGTATACGTTCTAGACGTTGGATTTCATTCTTTGCATAGTCAGCACCTTTAGCCATACAACTATGGGCAACTTTAGTGTATATCTTTCCATATCTGAATCAATTGTCCAAACTCAAGCATGAAAAAAGATGGATAGATACATACTAGTAAAAGCACGAGAACATGAATATGATAATAACCTTGCCAAAGGACCATCTAGATTACCAGCTTCCTCCTCAATCTTGGAATATACTTCTTTCTTATCATCATCACCTGCACTCGTGAACTCCTTCACCAAGTTATCCAACATCTTAACTATCCCAGCCTGTTTTCATAAAAAAAAAATAAACTATTAGATAAAATTTAGAAGTGGAAATTCTGACCCATTTACTTATGAAAGGGTTGGTTCAGGTTATGCCTTATCTCTAACCAGTCAAACGGTTAAAACAAAAAGTAGCTTTAAAAGAAACAGGTCAAAAGTCGTCCAAAGTGTATTTTGAATGTGTGAAACCTCTTAAATCATTTTTTAAACAGGAAAGTAAATTGGTAATCATGTCTGAGTGTCTGACACACTAAATATATATAAAGAACTTCAAATTTTTGGACAAAAGGTGGTTCAGGTCAATCCAACCCGTTTTGACCCGCCCATGTTGACATCTCTATCAAATGTATACAATTTGTTATAAGCTCAGGTTTCAAGTAAGGAAAGACTGACTGTGGGGGTAAGTTGTCCATTCCCATCGCGACTAGTACCACACTTGTCATTAACGAAGGTCACAATACTATTTAAATCAAGTTCACCATCATAATCTTCACCACCTTTGTTATCCTTGGAGAAGAATTTTAATGTTGGATAACCACGTATGCCATACCTGCGTGTACCATTATTTATTCACACAACTTCCCAAAAAGTTAGAGAAAACAGTAAAACACTCCGCAAAACAAACAAACAAAAAAAAAATAATCACAAAGAAAAAAAAATTCCCCCAAAAAAACAAAAAGTCCATTTTTTAAATTGGTTGAAGCATAAATATAATCATCTGGAATGTAGTTCTTACCTTTCTCCAAGATCTTTGTATTTGTCAACATCAATATTGGCAATGACTACAGCATCCTCGTTTTTATATGCAGTTGCAAGATTTTCATAGATCTGCAACAAAAATAGAAAATGAGAAAACTATATTTGTAAAATCAAAAAAATCCAGTTAGCACTTGAGTCAAATGAGTAGAGTCACATACAGGAGCCAGGTTATTGCAATGACCACACCTGCAATACAAAACAACATTGCGAATGCACATATAAGCAGTTACCAATATATTGGCAGACTAAATATATGTCCATATTAAAGGAGATATTTTTATGAAATAAGAGTAAAAGTCCCTTAAACTACTGCTAGAATGAGAGGTACATAGGTAATATAATTTCACTATTACTCCGTAATATACATTTTTGCTGTGTGGGAATGAATCTGATTATATAATTTTTTTGAAGTTAGATAATAAGTAAATCGAAAGACTTACCAGGGTGCATAAAACTCAACCAACACATCCTTCGTTTTATCCAGTGCAATGTCATCAAAGTTGTATGAATTTAGTACCACCACATTTGTGGAAATTGCACCTACCTTTACATTAGTCCCTAAAAATGAATAATAGTTATATCAAACATATGGTGACCCAACATTTGCATTTAAAAATCACACATGTAAAATTTAATATTTTACATATAACAGAAAGTACGACTAATCCATGGACAACCGAACAGAATGTATGTTAATGTACGAACACACATATCCCATAGCACAATATATAGATAATGAATTTACCTGCTTGAAAATTTACATACTCAACTAATGCATCAACATTGCGGGAACCATCATACCTGATCGATCAGGACACTAAATTTCAGTATTAAAAAATAATGTGCTCTGTTTATCCGATAACATAATTATTCAGTACTAATTTTTTTTTTATATTCTCAAGAAGAGTCAAAACCAAGATATCAAATGAGATACTAAAATATCACTCACTTTTCGGGCTCTAAAGATCCTTTGGGAAACCATAGGATGCTGGGGTAACCGGTAATCTTGTATTTGGTGCAGACATCCTTATGTTCATCACAATCCACCTATAAACACAAAACCAGTAAAAGTATAATATCATTAAAATCGACATATTGAATTAACAATCATTCTTTAATTTGTCAATAGTATCTATGAAACACGCTAAAGCCCTCGGCTAATTATGCAGATATAGAACCATGAAAGTTAATTATTTATCATAAATCATATTAAATCAATTACCTTTCCAATCAAAACAGATTTCGTCTTCTTAAAACTAGTACCAAGTCTTTCATATTCAGGAGCTAGCTTTTTGCAGTGCCCACACCTGATACAACACATTAAGATTACATCCCCATCCACAATATAACTTAGTCCATAAGCTTGACTAAGTGGCTGTTAAATTTCTATTTATATATGTAACAATCTGTATCTAATGAGACACAAAGAAATACATGCATCTTGATACATCAATAGCAAAAATTTTAAGTTTGATACATACGATATAAACTTTTAAAATTGTATGCATACAATTGAATTTTGAGTAAAGTTACATACATTCTCAAACACTTGAGTACTTGACCATCTCCGAAAAGGTTCAACCCGCCCATGTTAGACTGTCTCATGCCTATTGTGTGAAAGATAAATCAAGCTCATATAGTAGCTCGTTTTTGATATTTAAGATATTTTTATTGGTATAAGTACAATGATCTCCAAAATTATGATGTTTTCAATAACTACTCAAATGAAATAATAAAGTCAGCTTTATGTATCCTAAGATATCTTCACCTTACTCGGATCTTCAACTATTAAATCAAATACAATTATCCCGTAAACCCGTTAATCAACGATCAATCGTTATTTTATACAAAAAACAATCAATAAAGCAATTAAATACATGAATACATCTAATGTCAATTGATTTACCAGGGAGTGAAGAACTCAACGAGAGCGGCACGATCTAGACCGACCTCATTCTCAAAGTTATCTGGGGTCAATGTGACGACATCAGCAACAGCTGGCGAGATTACTAACAACGTTAGGGTAATTACTAATGTGAAATGGATCAAAGATGTTGCCATGTTTCGATTTCTGTTGTTGAACTTGTTGAATAGTACTCTTCTGCATGGATGGGGTTTAGATTTTGGAAAGTGTCAAATAGTTAACTGCCATAATTTGTGATCTAAGCACTTCAAGTATAACCGGATTTCACGGACAGTCCCTCAGTTGGAATTAATGTATTGATTTTTTTAACTATATGTGCTTCAAATTCCAAAAGACTAAAAAAATTAAAAAATAAATGTTGATTACTACTGTAATATAGAATGAATAGTAATGTTGCTGTTAAATTGACCTGTATCATTTTTGTCATGTTCTAATTACCGTAGGTCGATCTGTTGGTGTAAAATACCTATTTTTCAAAAATTAGAAGATTGATGAGATTTTTTGTTCATTAAATTGGCATCTGTCTAATTTTGTGTTTGACACATTTTAGATAACTATTTAAGTACATGAAGTGATGATGTTAATTCTATTGACGCATGATAACACTAACAAATTATGGAGTAGTAGGAAGGAAGCTGACTTGCTCTGTTCGCGTTTTAGCCCGTGTGACGTGTGGCCAGTAGGTGTTTTTCATGGTGTTTCTTGGCACCATCAAATGTTATGTACAATCACACATGTTATATCGTTAGGATATAAAGAAGTTAATACTGCTAAAGTCTACAAGTTAGTACTGCCAGTTCACTTCAAAGTTTCTACTGCTGGAACAAGAACAAGATTAGTACTGCCAGAAGGATTTCAAGATTAATACTGCTGGTATGATTTCTGGAGTTAGTACTGCTAGACTAGTTTCCATTGTTTCCACTGTTGGTTCGATTTACAGAGTTTCTACTGCTACTTGTTTCTACTGCTTAGTGGAGCTGTCAGTCTACCCAAAAGTAAAGCAGTAAAGCATATTTTACTTTATGGACACAGAGCATGCTTGAAGAGTTGACTTATGTGCATTAACTGCTATAACGTGTAACAGAGTGTCTAGTTTACTTTTATGGCATGCTTAACATTGTAACTTGTGTAA
This sequence comes from Gnaphalium uliginosum, assembly GCA_963930675.1. Classification (NCBI taxonomy): domain Eukaryota; kingdom Viridiplantae; phylum Streptophyta; class Magnoliopsida; order Asterales; family Asteraceae; genus Gnaphalium; species Gnaphalium uliginosum. The sequence goes on from OZ005680.1 coordinate 63,208,431, forward strand.
ATCCTAGCAGCATATATAAGAGAGCAAGCTTAGATAGTTTGACATAGACATTGATATTAGTTAGCTTCAAGGTTATTGTAACCCTAATACAATCAAGTGTATTCGTATTATCAATCTTAATAATATTGGAGCTTTTGTTATACAATTTGTGTATTCTTTGTCCATTAAAATACAAACATCTATACAAAACATACATACAACTTCCAAACTTAACAAGTATTATTCCGCAAATTTCTTGTTAAGAAGTTCAAGCATAGTTACATTTGATCTTGATCAAGTCGATCCTGACAAGTGGTATCAGAGCATCAGGTTGCTTTGAACTTTTGGAAGTCAAAATTTGGTTTGTTTAAAAGCTATTTTAAAAACTTTTAAAATGTCTTCTGAAGAAACTCAGGCAAACAAAATCCCCATACTCAGGCCAGATGAGTATGATATGTGGAAAAATAGGATGAAGCAGTAATGTTGCTTACAGACTATCAACTATGGGATATTTGTGTAAATGGTCCTAAGTATCCTGTTAATGGTGATGGTGTCAGGATTCCAAGGGCACCACCAAGTACAGATGCTGAAAGAAAGGAAAGAGCTACAGAATTTAAAGCTCTTAGCATTCTATTGATATCCATTCCTAATGAATATCAAAGAAAGTTTGAAAATTGTGAGGATGCAAAGGTTCTTTTAGAATCAATAGAGAAAAGATTTGGTGGCAATGAAAGCACCAAGAAAAATAAAAGATCCCTTTTAAAACAACAATTTGAAAACTTTAAATCTGTAAGGACTGAAACATTAACACAAGTTTTTGACAGATTTTCAAAACTTGTGGGTGATCTTGAAAACCACAATGTTAAGATTGACAAAGATGATCTTAACAGAAAGTTTCTAAGATCACTTGGAGATGAATGGACCATGTATACTGTTGCTTTGAGGCAGGGCAGTAATTTGGATGATAAGGAGCTTGATGATCTATACAATGATCTAAGATCATTTGAGCCAGAAGTGGAGAACAAAAAGCAAGCCACTGGATACACGCCAAATATGTAGAATGCTGCATTTATGTCATCAGGAGGAGTACAGGTAGATCCAAACTCAGCATATGTATCTACCTCTGTTGTTACAGGTTCTGCATCTGGGTCATCATCAAAAGACAAAACTGGTGATCAAGTTCTAGAAGCATTCTTTGTCAGTCATGTGAATTCATCTCTGACAAATGAAGAACTTGAGCAAGTCAATCCAGATGATCTTGAAGAGATGGATATTAAATGGCAGATGACCATGTTGACTGTAAGGGCAAAGAGATTTATGCAAAAAACTGGGAGTAACAACTTTGCATATAAGAGAGAAGATGGAGCAGGATTTGATAAGAGCAAAGTTGAGTGCTTTAATTGTCACAAGATGGGACACTTTAAAAGAGAATGCAGAAGTCCTGGAAGAACCAATGATAGTGGCCAAAGGACAGGGAGCTATAATGGAATGCAAAGAAGAAACATTCCAATCCAAAACAATTCAAACTCAACAGCACTGATGTCACAAAATGAGTTTGAATTTGATTGGAGTGATCAAGAAGAGCATGCTGTTACAAATCAAGCTCTAATGGCCATTACAGAAGCAGAAGCGAAATCTCCTGAAGTGCCTCAAGAGGTATAAAATAAATTATGTTCATTTATCTGCATGAAAACTGTTAAACACTATAGAGATCATAATCTATTTATCTGTGCTGAACTTGAAAAATGGGAAGTTAGGAATAGAAGCACAATTGCATCAATTGAAAACCTAGAACAACAAATAAAAGCATATCAGAAGAATGAATCACAATATGTGTATGATATTGAATATGCTAGGTGGGAAAGAGATTGTCAAAAGGACAAGGTTGATGAATTGAGCAAAGATTTAGAGAATGTGAGAACTGAAAGAGATAGCATTAAACTGAAAATAGATAATCTAGAAAATGCTTCTCAAAACGTTCAAAATTTAATTAAATCTCAGATTCATGATAAACTCAAAACTGGATTGGGATACAACAATGTTCCTCCACCTTATAACAACAATTACTTTCCTCCTAAAAGTGATATTGAGATTGAAACTTTAAAGGAGAATGTAGAAATTGAAGTTATAAAGGCTGATCCAATCAAAAGTTTAGCTGAACCTGAGATAGATAAAGTAGAAATTACTAGTTGGGTATCTGATGATGATGACATAGAAGGAGAACTTACTGAGCTAGTTGAATCAACTAAGAAAGATATTAAGAAAGTAAGTAGTGCATCAGATACTATCTTAACTGGTAATAAACTAGCAGAGGGTAAAAGATTATTCAAAGAAAAGGCTAAGTTTATATCTACTCAAAAGAAGAACACCACTAACAAGAATGAAAAGAATCAAGCCTGTGATAAATGTAATTGTAAAGCAGGTATTCAAATACTATACAATTATACAAAATCTGTTCCTAGAGGAAATCAAAGAAATTGAAACCAAATGGTTTCACATAAACTAGGAAAGGGTTTTGTCATGATTAAAGAAAAGGCTTGTTATATCTGTGGTAAAACAAATCATCTTCAAAATGAGTGTCATCATAATCCAAGAAATAAAAGGGTTATGAGATCACCATGGACAGTTACTGACAGAATTAATCATCACAGTTTTAAAACTAAAATTAATTCTGTTAATACTGAAGAAAATAAAGGCTCAATCAGTTGGTACTGCTGTGTCAAAATTTACTACAGCAGCATTAATCAGAAATAGAGCCAACAGTACTAAGACTCAAGCAGCATTAAAAATTAATACGGTCAGGCGTATTAACACTGCTATCAATGTTAATACTGGTAAGCAGAATACTACTGTTTCAGTTAAAACTGTTGCACCAGTTAATACTGGTAGAACAGTTAAAACTGCTAAGGTAATTAATACTGCTAGGCAGGTTGCAAACAGAATTAATACTGCCAGGCATATTAACAAAGTTAATACTGCCAGACTTATTAATACCGCTAACAAGATTAATACTACCAGACATGCTAATACTATTAGTCATCTTATTGCTGTTAATAAGTCTAACATTCGTTGGGTTTGGAAACCTGTGCCTACATTAAAATCAAAAGTTTCCAAAACCAACAGTACACCACAAGCAGTGATTCTTGAAAGAGTTGACTTTGTGGATGTACAAGGGAGACCCAAAACCAAATTGGTTTGGGTTCCCAAAGAAAACTAATAATTTTCATTGTTTCATCTGTGCAGAGAAAGCCAAGAAGTTTGTGGCATGTTGATAGTGGATGCTCAAGGCACATGACGGGGGATAGAAACAAGCTACAGAACTTCAAGGAGATTGATGGTGGATATGTAGCTTTTGGAAGTAATCCTAAAGGTGGTAGGATTACAGGAAAAAGGACTGTCAACAGTGATAAGATAAGCTTTCAAGATGTTTATTATGTTGAACAGTTGAGATTCAATTTGCTAAGTGTGAGTCAAATCACAGAGAAAAAGAATCCAGTTCTTTTTACTGACACATAATGCTTTATTCTTTCTGATAAATTTGAACTAGATGAAAACATGATTTTGATGAAAATTCCTAGAAAGAATAATGTGTACTGTTGTGACTTACCAAACATGAAACCTCAACAAGATTTAAACTGTCTTATCTCAAAGGCATCTGTTGATGAGTCTGATCTTTGACATAGAAGAATGTGTCACATGAATTTCAAAACTATTAACAAACTGGTTAAAAACAAACTTGTTAGAGGTTTACCTGAAAAGACATATTCATGTGATGACCATTGTGTTGCAGGTTTAAAGGGGAAGCAACACAAATCTTCTTATAAGACCAAAGGTGTGAACTCAAACTTTTCTTCTTTACATCTACTGCATATGGACCTATTTGGACCAACCAATGTCAGTAGTATAGGAAAGAAAGTTTATTGCTTGGTGATCATAGATGACTTTAGTAGATTTAGTTGGGTATTCTTTCTTAGAACTAAGGATGAAACAGGTGAAATACTTAGATCATTCATTACTAGGATTGAGAACCAAACTAACCAAAAGGTTAAAATCATCAGGTCTGATAATGGAACAGAATTAAGAATCATGAGATGAATAAATTCTGTGAAACAAAAGGAATAGAAAGACAGTTTAGTGCTCCTAGAACTCCACAACAAAATGGAGTAGCAGAAAGAAGAAACAGGATACTAATTGAGGCAGCTAGAACAATGTTAGCAGATGCTAAACTACAGAAGCAGTTAGTACTGCTTGTTATGTTCAGAACAGGGCACTAGTAGTAAAGCCTCATAACAAGACACCGTATGAATTGGTTTTCAAAAGAAAACCTTTGATTAGCTTTTTAAAACCATTTAGATGTCCTGTTACTATCTTAAATTCTAAAGATCACCTAGGCAAGTTTGAGAGCAAGGTTGATGAGGGAGTCTTTGTTGGATACTCTACCCAAAGCAAAGCATATAGAGTATTCAACCATAGGACTAGAATAGTGGAGGAAACCATGAATGTGACCTTTAATGAACATACACCTAGTGTTGTGGGCAAAGGTCCAGATTGGTTATTTGATATTGATGCTCTAACCCAATCTTTCAGATATGTGTATGAGTCATCAAATGCAGGTACAAATGCTGGCGAATCAAGTGCAGCAAACCAGAACAAAGATACACCATTAGAGTACATCACTCTACCCTTCTGGTCACCTGATCCACCTGAAGTTGTTCATCCACCTCCACAACAACAAGCTCAGAGTTCAGAACCAATCACATCAAGTCAGGAACAGTATGGCGCTTATGATGATGGCCATACCTCCTCAGATCCTGAAATGCTTCCAGAAGAAGAAGCAAATGGTGTGAATACATCTGAGAATGCAGAAAGAAGTGCAGATGAAATTGCAGAAGAAAATGTAGATGAGAATCAAGATCCAACTAGTCTATCCTTGTCTGAGACTAGCATTCTCATAGAACAGAATGATACAAACTTGGAATCTTGGATTCCTATATCATCTACTGGTCAGTATCAACAATACAAAGCCTATCATCCATTGGAGAATGTAATAGGTGATATTGACTCTGCAATGCAAACCAGAAGATCTGCTAGACTAAATGAAGAAGACATCAATACTTCTTTATTTGTCTGTTTTCTATCTCAGATAGAGCCCAAGAAGGCAAATGAAGCCTTGAAAGATCCAAGTTAGGTTGAAGCAATGCAAGAAGAGCTGCTTCAGTTTAAGATTCAAGATGTTTGGACATTGGTGGATCTCCCAAAAGGAAAAAGGGAAATTGGAACAAGATAGGTATACAGAAACAAGAAAGATGAGAGAGGCATTGTGATCAAGAACAAAGCAAGGCTGGTTGCTCAGGGATATTCTCAAGAAGAGGGCATTGACTATGATGAAGTCTTTGCTCCTGTAGCTAGAATAGAAGCAATTAGGTTGTTTTTGGCGTATGCATCTTTCAAGAACTTCAAGGTATACCAGATGGATGTGAAGAGTGCATTTCTATATGGCACTATTGAAGAAGAGGTTTATGTATGCCAACCACCAGGATTTGAAGATCCCAAGCATCCAAATAAAGTGTACAGATTGGACAAGGCACTTTATGGATTGCATCAGGCTCCTAGAGCATGGTACGATACTTTATCAGTCTATCTGTTGGAGAATGGTTTCAAAAGAGGTGCAATTGACAAAACCTTGTTTATCAAACGAATTAGAAATGATATCCTACTAGTTCAAGTCTATGTAGATGATATTATTTTTGGTTCAACAAGGGATAGTCTTTGTAAAGAATTTGAAGCTCTTATGCATCAGAAATTCAAGATGAGCTGTATGGGAGAATTGACTTTCTTTCTAGGATTACAAGTTAAACAGCAGAAAGAAGGGATCTTCATAAGTCAAGGGAAATATGTTAATGACATTCTGGAGAGGTTTGGATACAAAGATGTAAAGATTGCTAGCACTCCAATGGAGACACACAAACCATTGCATGCAGATCTTGAAGGGGAGGATGTTGATGAACACCTCTACAGATCTATGATTGGATCCCTCATGTATCTGACCTCAAGCAGACCAGATATTATGTTTGCTGTTTGTGTCTGTGCTAGATTCCAGGCAAATCCTAAAATGTCACATTTCATGCGGTCAAGAGAATTTTTAGATATCTCAAAGGTCAACCAAAACTGGGACTTTCGTATCCTAAAAATTCTTCCTTTGACTTGATTGCATACACTGATAGTGATTATGGAGGAGCCAATATGGATAGAAAATCTACATCTGGGGGTTGTCAATTTTTGGGAGGAAGACTTGTGTCTTGGCAATGCAAAAAGCAAACTACAGTTTCTACATCTACAGCAGAAGCAGAATATGTTGCAGCATCAAGTTGCTGTGCTCAAGTGCTTTGGATTCAAAATCAGATGTTGGACTATGGTTTGACCTTTCTAAATACTCCCATTTTCATTGATAACAACTCTGCTATCAGTATTATAAATAACCCTGTAAAACATTCTAAAACTAAGCACATTGAAATCAGATACCATTTTATAAGAGATTGTAATGAGAAAAGATTAATTCAGATTTTTAAAGTTCATACTGATAATCAGTTTGCAGATCTGTTCACAAAAGCATTTGATGTGGGTAGATTTACATTCCTGGTTACAAGTATTGGAATGATAAATTCTTCATAAATCTTTGATTAATACTGCTCTTTGTAAAACTTTGTGCTTCTTAATGGGTTAATACTGATCCACTAATTTATTCTGTATGTATTCTTAGTACTGTCAATATTCATACTGCTTGCTACCTTTAGTACTGCTAGTGTCAATATTAATAAGTAATTTTAATACTGCTGATAAATTAGTACTGTCATTAATACTGCTCTACTACTTAAGGATAAAAGTATTTCCAATACTGCCAACATTAATACTGCTTGTTACTCTTAGTACTGCCAGTATAAATATTGTGAGTATTTTTAATACTGTTGTCCTCATTTAGTACTGCTGTTAATGCTTAGCATTATTAATACTGCTAATGTAGTTTCCATTACTACTGTTAGTCATTGTTAATACTGTTGTATTTAACTAATATATAATAGTACTGCTTTCCCTCGTTAGTACTGTTACTTATATTAGTACTGCTGGTTGTGATAAACGGTTTCTGCTGCTAGCATAATTTTAGTACTGGGTATGTTTTAATACTGCTCGTACAAAATTCCAAATTTAATACTGCTGGCACAATTTACTCTATTTTAAAAATTAGGGCATTTAATGCTGCTCCTTTTCAAATAGTATAAATAGCAAACCTTTTTCACTGTTCGCTTTTCACCTACAATTAACCTCCAACATCCAAAAAGCGATCAAAATCCACTTTTTCAAAAGAACAATTTTCAATTTTTCCAACTAAAATGACTTCTCCTTCATCTTCTAACGTTGTTTTACCAACCGCAGATAAGCACAATCTGCTTGCTTATCTGCTAAAACCGAAAGGGGGAGAAGATTTTTATGAAATTGTAAATTTTCTTAAAAACAGCCACTTAAAGGTAGCACTTTCTGTCAACCCTATCATTTTTATCTCACATATAAACGACTTTTGGACTTCTGCTGAAAAGACAGAAGTTGATGGGGTGGCTACCATTATTGGCCAAGTTGCAGGGCAAAACCTCAGAGTTACAGAGGCATCCATTCGTGATCATCTTCAACTTCACGATGAAGAAGATATCGAATGCTTATCTGTATCTGAAATTTATGAAAATCTATTGTTGCTAGGGTACGAGGGGGAGTTGAATAAACTAACTTTTTGGAAATCCATGTTCTCTCCCCAGTGGAAATTTTTGATTCATACCCTGCAACAATGTATATCTCAAAAGAGAACGGCATGGGATCAGTTTAGCAGTAATATAGCTTCTGCTTTGAAGTGCTTAGCTAATAACATGAAGTTCAATTTTTCAAAAATGGTCTTTACTGGAATGTAATGTTGTACAACTTGGAGCATCCCGACTCAAAATTTTTGATGTATCCAAGGTTTTTACAACATATTTTTGATAATGAATTAACTAACCTACCAAGAGTCGGTGGTAAAATTGTTCTCCTCTCTCATACACAAAAACTATTTTCAAACATGAGGAGAACATGGTTAGTAAAAGGCACCACATTTTCAGGGAGGGTCACAAATTTAACTGCACATATGCTAAGTGCCACTCCACAGCAGGTGAAGAAGTAGCCACACCCTCTACTTCTCAACCCACACCTGCTGTTAAATCCAAGAAAACAAGGGAACCCAAGCCAACCTCCAAGAAAGCCACAAGGGCTAAGAAACATGCATCTGAGGCTCCTCTTCCTCAGATGCATCAGCCAATTGATTTAAATGAGGTGGTCAATGAAGAGGAAGGTGACTATATGGAAAGGGCTGCCACTACTGATTCTGCCCCATTGGGAGAACAGGGCAGTGGTAATGGAACTAGGACCCAATCCATGGCAACACAGGATACAGAGATTCCATTGGACTCTTCTATTGCAGAAGATCCAGTGGATATTAATGTATCCAGTGGTCCCAGGTGCCAAGAAACCACAATGGGGGCTAGTGATGCTCAGACTAGGTCTGAGACATTAGCTAAATCTTCCAATGATCCATTAAAAGAGGGTAACACTTCTGGCAGTGGTGAGGATAGCTCATTACTTAAGGAATTGATGGTAATATGTACAAATTTGTCAGAAGAGGTGGCTAAGCAGAAGGAAATGCTAGCATCTCAAGGAGATGAGATTGTAAGGTTGAATGGGGTGGTCAAGCAGCTTTTGGAAAAGATGAATACTACTCCAGTTACTACTGCTAGTATTGGAGTTAGTACTGCTGATGAAGAAGTTAATACTGCTGGGATTGGTGAGCCAGTTAGTACTGCTGCATTAAATGAGGAATTTGCTGCTGCCGAGGTATTGATAAGGGTGTCTGAGAGCCCAAAAGAAAAGGAAAAACAGAAACAAAAAGGTGTGAGCATCCAGGAACCATCAAAACACACACCAACAAGAAAAGCACAGCAGATTGGGGCCAAAGATAAGGGCAAAGGGATAATGATTGAAGAAGTCAGGCCTCTGAAAAGAAAACATCAAATAGAGGCTGATGAGGAATTGGCCAGAAAGTTACAGGAGGAGGAAAGGATGAGGTATACAGAGGAAGAGAGAGAAGCTGAGCTACAGAGGCTATTAAATGAAAAGAAAAGGAGAGAGTCAGAGGCTAAATATAAGAAACAGAAAGCAAAGTCAAAGACTAAGGCTCAGTTGAAGAAGGAGTTCATTACATTCCTCAAGGGAGCTGGATTTCATGTAAAAATCCTAGCAACCCTCCAATTTGAAGATCTAAAGAGGATGTATGAAAGGGAGCAAGAAAGAATGAAGAAGGGAACAGAAGATATAAGGATGGAAAGGGATAGGAAAATGAAGGGTATGCATGATATGCCTGTTCAGCAGGGTATCAAAACCTTCAAGAGAAAGAAAGATGCTGCACAAAGCATACAAAGTGAAGGGTACTTTGAGAAAGTGCAGAAGAAGCATAATGATGAAAAAGATGTGCATACTGATGTGCCATCTACAGCACAAGATGATGATAATTTGATTAGAGAGATGATAGTGGTTGAGACAGCTCTCACTCCAACCCCATTGGCTACAGACTATCCAATTCTAGATTGGTTTTTCACAATGGGAAATGATAAGAAGAAACATTATAAAGTTGTGAGAGCTGGAGGTATAGAAGAAAAGTATGATGCATTACTAACCATATTCAGAAGCTGTACCAGAAGAGACTTGGATCAGTTCTGGGAAATTGCACAAAGAAAATATGCCAAGCAGGAACATTTTGATGATAATAAGCTTCTGTATGATTGTCTTCTTCAAATGTATAAACCCAGTATGGAGAAGAACATATTCAGAAAGGGGTTTGTACCTGTAAACAAATGGTATTGCTATGACTTGTGCAGAGTACATGTTATCCACCAGAAAGATGCAGAAGTTGGATATTTCCTAATGGATAAGGAATATCCCTGGAATTTATCTGTGCTCAAATATATGCTGCAACTGAAGGTGAGCTGTGCAAATCTCAGAGTTGCTTCAGAACTGATCAGACAAATCCAAGCATATCTCCAGAGCAAATTAAGAAGAGAAACTTAATCTATATGATTGAGAGATTAAGTTTAGGGGGAGATTGTTAGGATATAAAGAAGTTAATACTGCTAAAGTCTACAAGTTAGTACTGCCAGTTCACTTCAAAGTTTCTACTGCTGGAACAAGAACAAGATTAGTACTGCCAGAAGGATTTCAAGATTAATACTGCTGGTATGATTTCTGGAGTTAGTACTGCTAGACTAGTTTCCATTGTTTCCACTGTTGGTTCGATTTACAGAGTTTCTACTGCTACTTGTTTCTACTGCTTAGTGGAGCTGTCAGTCTACCCAAAAGTAAAGCAGTAAAACATATTTTACTTTATGGACACAGAGCATGCTTGAAGAGTTGACTTATGTGCATCAACTGCTATAACGTGTAACAGAGTGTCTAGTTTACTTTTATGGCATGTAAGAGAGCAAGCTTAGATAGTTTGACATAGACATTGATATTAGTTAGCTTCAAGGTTATTGTAACCCTAATACAATCAAGTGTATTCGTATTATCAATCTTAATAATATTGGAGCTTTTGTTATACAATTTGTGTATTCTTTGTCCATTAAAATACAAACATCTATACAAAACATACATACAACTTCCAAACTTAACAAGTATTATTCCGCAAATTTCTTGTTAAGAAGTTCAAGCATAGTTACATTTGATCTTGATCAAGTCGATCCTGACATATATTCTTCAAAGCTACTTGAACCAACAACATTTTAGTTGATTGGTTTTTCCCATTAACTAGGCTATATTAAGGTCCTTTGGCACAGTGTAGGTTGATTTTAGAGAGCAAGTAATGGAGTAACGAAAGCATCACATTGATGTTCTTTGCTCAATGATTTAGTTAGTGTGTGTTCAACTACTTTGGTTTGTTATGATTCGTTAAGTTCATCTCATTTCCAGGGCTGGCCCGTGAAATTTAGTGTCCGGGCGTGCGGCGAAACAAAAGGGCCTTTTAAGCAGAAAAACTAATAATTAAACTCATAATTAAAGTTATAAAAACATACATACGTGTTTGGTCAATAGAATATGGATTAATAATGGTTTAATCCTTCACATTTTAATTGTTTAACGTTTTAGCCATCCAACTTTTATTCTAATAATTTAAGCCTTCAAATTTGCATTGACTTTGATTTAACCTTTCACTAAAAATTTTAAAGTCAGATGATTAAACAGAATAAAGTTAGAAAATAATATAATAGGTTGGGCTCAAATTAAACTTGTGGGTTGGGCAGCTGGACTAATATACAAACATATCTAATATATTGGACTTACGAAAAATGGGCCCTGTTCAATTGCGTAGTTTGAACACCCCTTGGGTCCGGCCTGCTCATTTTGATTTTGATTCAGTAGATTTTCAAGTTTGTCAACCGACATTGATGGCTCATGTAGCTACTATATCCCTTAGGTTGTGTTCATTTTCCAACGAAGACTCCTTTTTAACATATATATTTTTTGCCAAAAAAACAAAAAACTCCTTGGATATGTTTTAAATTATTTAGTTTGTAAAATTGAAATCATAATTGGTTACCAAAAAAGTTATTTATATTTTATTGATATCTTAAGACTAGTTTCATTCAGTTTTCCTTTTATAGCGTGTGTCATTCAAAATCCACAATGTGTACACTAATTTAGTTTTTTGCTTTGAATAACAACCCAAAGTCGTAAACTCAATAAAGCATCAAGTTCTAGACTTGCTCTAATTAATTTGTGTCATTTAAAGGGTTAATTAAGTCAATATCGGTCAACAACTACCATATATAGATTAGCCCATGACCCCACAAGTGAAAGAAGGGTAAAACCGTCTCTTTCGGGTCTTCACCGACCGGTCCCATGACCAATATGAGAAAGATAAATTGCGTAACTCGTGATTAAAGAAACATATGTATGGAGATTCAACCTATGACCTCTGCATTTAATTTCCGTGTATGTGTTCTAAGTTCTAACTAATTCACTCATGTATTAAAGTGTTTTAGACCATCATTCGGTTACCAAATGCATGATATATTTATATTGATTGACATGTTAAAAACTTAAAACTAATTTTATTTAGTTTTCCTTGTATGGCATTCGTCATTAAAAATACAAAACACCTGCTTGAAGTAAAAACTACACTCGTATTTCACTTTTGCTTTTAACGAGTTAGACATTGTAGAGTAAATAAAGCATCATTTGCTAGACTCGGTTAAATATTTTACCCTTGTTTAAAGTGTTTAAACTTTAAACTCATATACTCGTCATCGTTTTATATATTTAGTTACAATGTTTAATTAGCATTCAATTCTTGTTTATTCAAATTGTTGGCCTACAATCAACTAAAATTGAAAGCCACATATTAACCATATATGTTACATAGTACACCGTAATAGTTGAATTATAAACGGTCATGAGATACATAAGTTAGATCGTGTAAATCTGAGTAAAAGTATATATTAATCCTTCCCCAATAACCTGAACAGAAAAAACTTCACTCGTTTACCTTTTTTATATTAACCACTTATGTTACATTGTACCATATAATAGTTAGATCATAAACGGTGTTAACAAAACAAAAAAAAAGTGACTTATATATATATATATATATATATATATATATATATATATATATATAACCAATACTGAAAATGATAACGAAGGAATGTCAATAAGAATGTATTTAGTCGTAAAGTCTAGGGTAAAATTGTTGTTTCAAATAGCACTCACACACACAATAACTGAAGCTTGGAATACTTCAATGATTTATTATGCAAATAGGGGCTGTATAAATAGCCAATAGAAAATAAAGCAACGTCAACTAAGCTAAAAAGAAGGAAACAAACTAGACTCAATCAAACTAGAAGACTCCTTAAAACCAGAAGCTTATTGCTACCAAATCCAAACGAACTAATAAGATAAGAACGACTAAGTCAGGCCCAACAAAAATTTTATTATCATTTTTGACACTTATTGGTATCGTACCACTCTTAATGCATGAAAATGATTCTTCTAGCTATAATTAACAAAATCCACTTTTAAATTTCTATTCGTTTTCAATAATTTCACTTCTAAATATTTTTTACACATTTCTATATAATCATTAAACATGTGAAAATTCTTATAATTCAAAAGTTCTCGCCAGTTCTGCACAAATATAGTCAAAGGTTCAAATGAGAACCAACTAAAAAGTTGAAAACTTGTGAGAACTACTAGTTTACGTATTTGTTCACATGTGATTAACTTCATTCATTTGTGAACATTGATGTTCGTTTAATTGATAAAAAATCCTAAAATTATATCGAAAAACATAAAAATACAAATATGTGTTCACATGTGAACGATCATGTGAATAAATCGGTTCAAATGTATTTTACGACGTAATTTTTAGAGTTTTTAGCATTTTTTTTCTTTCTAAATCTATCATATATCAATGTTCACATATGAATTGAGCGAATCACATGTGAACAAATACGTTATCTAGTAGTTCTCACAAGTTCTCAACTTTATTCGGTTCTCATTTGAACCTTCCATATATATATATATATATATATATATATATATATATATATATATATATATATATATATATATATATATATGTGGTCCCTAATAGATGCAATAGGAGGTGTTCTTTCAAGAAATTACAAAACATTTGAAAATGACAATCATGTCTCCCCTTTATCTTGTGACCCTCTTAGTGGCTTTCTTATTTATGTTTAATCTTGTTAAGAAAATTATCACAAGATCTAGCTCAGGGAAATTGCCACCAGGTCCATGGAAGCTCCCTTTTATTGGGAACATATTGTTTATGGTAAGTTTCAGTTCAGAACTACCACATCATATTCTCAGAAACCTGGCTAGAAAATATGGTCCCTTGATGCATCTTCAAGTTGGTGAGATATCTCTATTGGTTGTTTCATCTCCTCGAGTGGCTAAAGAGATACTTGTAAAGCATGATCTCGCCTTTGCATCCAGACCTGAACTTCTACTCGCCAAGATTGTCTTGTATGACTCAGTAAACCTCGCTTTTGCACCCTATGGAGCTTACTGGAGGCAAATGCGCAAGATTTGCAATTTGGAACTCCTGAGTGCAAAGAAAGTCCAGTCTTTTTGTTCAATCAGGGAACAAGAAGTCGGTGTACTGATGAAAAAGATTCTTTCATCCTCAGGATCATCACCTGTGAATCTTTCTAAATATGTTAATAGATGAATACTATAACATCTAGAGCTGCATTTGGGAGGATCTATAAAGACAAGGATCTAATGATAGAGATGATTCATAAGGCCGACAGTATTTTTCATGAAGGTTTTGATGTGGCGGACTTGTTTCCTTCTTATAAATTTCTTCATCGTCTTACTAATATGCGGTCCAGGTTAATAGCACTCCACCAAAAACTTGACAAGAGTCTTAATAACATCCTTGATGAACACAGCAAGAACTCAAAACCTACACAAGGGTGTAAAACTGGCTCGCATGATGATCTTCTTGATATTCTAATCAGAATTAAGGAAGCGGGTGATCTTGAGTCTCCGATCACAACTGAGCATATCAAAGCGGTGATAGTGGTAATTAGTCTTCAACTCTATTCATTTAACTTTATACTGTGTAGGATTTAGAATATGCTTCATTTACTCGATCAATAATTTACAAAATTTATCAGTAATGAATTATATGCCCCCCTATATGCAGGATATTTTCATTGCAGGAACTGAAACTTCTTCAGCAACGGTGGATTGGGCCATGTCAGAAATGGTAAGAAATCCTAGAGTGCTAAAAAAGGCACAAGCTGAAGTTAGAGAAATGCTTAATGAAAAGAAAGAGGCACATGAAAGTGATATTCAAGGATTAAGGTATTTAAAGTTAGTGATCAAGGAGACGTTGAGATTGCACCCGCCAGTTCCCTTATTACTTCCTAGAGAATGTCGAGAAAGTTGTGAGATTGATGGATATGTGATACCTGTGAAGACCAAAGTCATAGTTAATGCATGGGCACTCGGAAGGGATCCTGAGTATTGGCATGATGCTGAATGTTTTTTTACCCGAGAGATTTGAAGATACTTCTCATGATTTTAAAGGAAGTAAGTTGGAGTATCTACCTTTTGGGGCAGGAAGGAGAATCTGTCCAGGCATTTTGTTTGGTGTGGCTACCGTTGAGCTTGCTCTTGCTAGCTTGCTCTTGCTAGCTTACTCTATCACTTCAACTAGGAACTCCATAATGGGGATTTAGAAATGAACGAGAGTTTTGGAGCTGCTGTTGATAGAAAGAAGGGCTTACATTATTTAATTGCAACCGCTTATTCTCAACTCTAGGTCTCTAGTGACTTAGAGATCACTACAGATCTTGTGAATGTGTTTTCATTCATCAAGCCCATATTTCCGTCTCATCGTTTCTATCTTCCTAATGAAGTTTGCTTTGTTGTTCTTTCTAGTTTCTACGTTCAACTGGAAATAATCGTTGCTGCTACTTTTGATGTGACTAATTTCATTCTACACAAATATCATAGAGGTGTCAATTTTAGACCCATTGGTTATTTATGGGCAGGTTGGGTAATATTTATGAGGTGATGAGTTTTATTAGGTCTCCCTCTATTTTTTTAGATGGTCTAAAAGGGTATATGATATCACCTCCAATTGTATAACAGTTAACCAACATGTCTGAGCGGGTCTAGTGGGTAAATTTTGATTTGAACAACTCATTTCATTTTTTTCATTTTTCACTCAAAAAAAAAAAGTTTGGTTAAAACATGATGGGTCAACCCGACTCGAGACCCGTTTGACCCGGAGCCATTTAGACCCGTTTCCTAAATGACCATCTAGACCCGGACTTGTTTAGACCCAAACCCATTTAGACCCGTGACCCAACCCGACCCGACCCACTTATTTTGCCACTTATAAAATAGCATATAGAGATTTAGGCCATCTCCAACCTTGTGCTCCAAATCCACTTTTTACTCCAAATTTGAAGTTTAGAGCAAAAATACATCTCCAACCATGCTTCATATTTGGAGAAATTTTTGGAGTAGGGTAAAAAATACTCCAAATATGGAACATCACTATTCATCCTCCAAATGTCTAATCATATATTCTATTTGTTGTCATGCATAAATAAATTAAATAATTTAGTATAGAAGTGTTTGAAGTATGATATTTGGAGTATATAGTTGGAGATGAACTTTTTTTGAAGATGAAATATGTTTTAAAGATGCTCTTTTTTCTCCATATTTAGAGTTGAAGATTTGAAAATGGTTGGAGATGGCCTTAGTGAATATAAAATATAAAATAATAATAAACTTAAAAAACAATTAAGTTACACAATCTGAAATGCTATACAACCCACAAAGAAAGCAAAGGAGATGTAGAGGACTAATGTGAAGAACTGGGGACATAGTACATACAATGAAGATTACTATGTCCTTCTCAAACTATCTCTCTCTCTAGCTCAAAATATACAGAAAAAGGGCATATTTCAGATGCATAACAATGTCTTGCTTTGATTTTCTGTAAGTACCAGTTAACACATATACAACCAAAAAATAACATTAGTTAACTGTCAACCCCAACCAACAACAATCTTAGACTGCATCTGGTTCAGGTGGCGCACTAGAAATGCTTCTTTTAACCTGCACAAGTAAAACTACGATTAGGATAGACCTAAAACACCAATAACCAACCATGGTTTACCACATTCCAATATTCGGTTAAATAGATAAAACAGGACACGAGAAATAATAGTTCTTGTTGGAGATTCTAACTTTCTTACAAATTTTATTACATTCAAGTAAGCAGAAAATCATGACCAATTAAGTTCTAGTGATTGTACAATTATCTCCTTCGGGTGTGTTAGTTTCTATAGAATTGCTACTTTTGTTTCAAGATCATGGGGTTTAAGTTTCTAACAAGTTACCTTTTATATAAGACTTTGTACATTACTTTTTGAAATAGTTGTATACTTTTCTTATTTACTGATAGAAAAACCAAAGAAATAAAAGAAAAGAAAAGAAGTCATAATCGTGAATTCATAAACAAAGATCAGTGCATCATTTTCCCATAGTTATTCTATCACGTTTCTGGATATCGGCTTCTAGGATATCACTTTTGAAGGATATAGTTATCAGTCCCATAAATATTTCAACAATTTATTTTTTTTCATTTTCAGAAATTTTTTAAGCTAATGGTTCCTCTATGTAATCAGAAAAACTATCATACTCATTTCTTCTTGAAAGAATAGTATAGCAAAAGGATGAAGATGTTACCTTGGCTGATTTGAATAGTTCATCAATCACTTCAGACAAAGTTGGATGAGCATGAACAACATATTTGATATCCTGCAAGATCCAGGATTTACCAGTTTATACTTTAACAACATTTGACAAAAGTTAATTTTTTTTTTTATAAACGAAAGAAACTGTGATTCAATGTTATGGCATTATGCATTATAATAAGTTTTCTATTAACACAAGTACATTTGAAAGATAAATTGCCTTTTGTTGGCAGTATCACTTGTTAGATGCTTGGTAAGTTGGGAATCGACAAAACACAAACTCAGAAAAGTGGTTTGAGCGTGTGCTTCTGGATTAACTTATTGAAACTTCAATGTAAAGGCCGTAACTTCGATCCATTTACATTGAAATGGGTCAATTCGGGTTATGTTTTTATTTAAAATGGATAAAAAGTAAAAAAAAAATGAAAAAATGGGTCAAATGAGCCCAATATGTCAAAATTCAACGCAATATATCATATATAATGCATAAAACACATCAAATCATTTAAATTCAACTAATGATTATTATTGAAATTAATATTGTTGCTTATAAATTGTACGGAGTAATTATTTTGACACACTAACTATCTATAGCAAATATAAAACAACTTAAATGTAGCACAATAAGTTTTTTAGGTCAACTCAAACCCGTAGAAAAATAACACCTTTTGACCTATTACTTGACCCACCCATTTTGGCAATTCCTACTTCAATGTAAAGACGAACCTGTATACATGTTCCCAGTGCAATAGCATTGGATACTTCATGGATGAGATCTGCAGCATGCATTCCACATATGTGAACCCGGTCTATAAATCATCTTCACAAAGAAGCAAAAATCTTTATCAGCATTTTAACATTTGGAACAAAGAAGAGAATTTAAAAATTAAAAGCATGTTTCTAAAACATACTTCAAGAAGAAGAAGAATTTACCTTGGCAATTCCCTCCCTTCATTTTCCGCTAAGGCTTTAGTGTTGGCTTTAAAGCTACTCTTGGCTATACTAATTTCAAATCCTTCCTTCTCAGCTTTTTCTCTCGCTTGAGGCTGCAAGTTTTGAAACTCAAACTACCCAGAGAATGCTTCGTCATTAAACTATAATTTATGCAACATCATTTAAGTCCTTCTACCAGAAATTCTCTATCAAATACTTTTTAACTAGAGGTAAATGTTTAGATTTCATGTACACATATTACAGTATTATCAATGGTGCAAGTGCTGAAAGAAATGCTGCAACTTACTGGAATACCCTTGTGTGTATATTTCTCCAAAGAGTTGGAATATATGAGCCTCATCTTTGTGATAATATCATAAGGTTATCATTTTCAGCTATGTGATATTCAAACATACATGTAGTAGAGGTGGCAAAATGGATGGTTGGGTGACAGGTCATACAGGTAATTTTCTGTACAAGTCAAAACGGATCAGATTGACCTGTAAGACTTTTGTCCACAACATTAGTGCATCAAAGATGATTAAAAAACATAAATTATCTGTATAATTTTATAGATAAAGTGATACAGAAGGTTATGCATTAAAAAGTACACTTTGGGCGACCCATTTGACCCATTTGACCCATTCAAAACCATTTAATCCGTTGAAAGGTATTTTTTTTTAAGTTTGTCCATTTGACCCGTTAATTATAATGTATTAACCTGAATCGACTCATTTAAAAGTAAAGGGTCAAAATTTCCAACTCTAAAATGTAGCATTGATAGGTTTACTTGCACTCTCCAGACCAAGCCCTTCTGTGAATGGAGCCCTTCCAGTTGCAATGAGAACAGCATCTACCTGAAGAAAATAACAAAACACAGAGGTAAATATATTTCACAACAGAAAAGATGAAAAAGACACGATGATAAGTATCATTAGAATACAGTCATATTGTATTCTACAGACTTCAAATGATATGAGAACATTTTCCTTTATTTAAGCACCATGATACCCACCTCCAATGTATCTTTTGGTTGGTCTTCGCATCAATAAGCTCAACTATTACAGGTTTCCCATCCTTTTCTGGAGTGATCTGTCAACAAGCAATAAAGAAATACTGGCAATAAATTCAATCAACATAATTGATATCCGGAAAAGGAGAACTACAATGCGATAAGAACCTTGGATGCAAATACACCAGTGTGATAATCAATTTTTCGAGGAGTTATGAGAACCCTTTGAGCCAACTTTCTAATCTCAGGGTCGAATCCAGGCATTAACTGATCCAAGGCTTCTACAAATGTAACCTGTACAACAATGAGAAACTTTATCAAAATAGTGTACTCTACTATTACTCCAAACAGAAGCAGCCCAATAGAACACATTAATACAGATTGTTTGATGCCTAGAAAAAAAAATCAAAATTGCTTAAAATGAATGTCCTTCATAGGATCATCAATGCCCACCTCACTTCCCAGTGCAGTGTAGACATCACTGAATTCAAGTCCTATGTAACCACTTCCTACAATAACTATCCACTCTGGAACTGTCTCTAGTTTGAGTGCATGATCACTAGTTATTACAGTCTTACCTGCACCCAGTTAATAGACAAGTTTAGTGGCTCCATGATAGGTATTGAAAATGAGATTCTTTGTAATAGATTTAAAGAAGAAAATATAGGATATGTTTTCAATTGAAACAATAAGATCTTTTCAATATCCTCATTACTCATTACAATAACTTTCTCTTCCTTTTGCTTTGTCCAAATTTTCTAATGTTCTTTAGTTTTATTTCCTCTGTTCATAATGAGGGAGAATGTACGAAGAAACACACACTTACCATCAACTTCAACCCCCTCAGGGACAAAGGGTACTGAACCAGTAGCAATAATTATATCTTTTGCAGTAATGACTGTCTCATTACCCCCAACCTTTCCATATTCCACCTTCTGTGGACCCAGCATATCTCAGGACAAAATTAAGAGTTCATTATATACACGATGCCAAATTTGATTCGATTATCTAATTGCCAGCAGTAAAAGACATACCACAACAGAACCGACGCCAGTCAATATGTCCACACCAAGGGATTTCACTGAATTTGTTAGTTTATATCTGATATTGGTAGCAGCTTTTTCCGCATGATCAGTGATACGAATCAAGATAGATCCGTATTTAATTAACACGAAACTAAAAACAAAACACCAAGATAGTTCCTACAATTTGAGAAGTAGGGATCTCCCAACAGTCTAAGACTCAACCAATTCATTCATAATCATAAACCATAGCCCTAATGACCTATAAATACTAATACTCTAACTTGCTTACCAAGTCTTTACAATAAAAGGAAACTAATGATAGAAGGAAACTAATAATTATTAGACTCTAAACACCCAATGCTTTAAATGAATTACCCAGACACCCCTGAACTATTTGATTCGTATCATTACTCCCCTCCCAAAAACACACCTTGTCCTCAAGGTGTGGCGTTGTAACTTCATCTCAATCGAATTTCAGTCTAGGATCCCATGGTTTCACTTGCAGATCCATCTTGTCTGACTCATCGCCCTCATTGACCAACAACACTTGCAAAGCATGACTCGGACACCTATGACCTGGAATGAATTTTTCATCACATCGGAAACATAATCCTTTAACTTTCTTATCTTGTAGTTCCAAGTTAGTCAACCTTCGATACTGCCCTCCTTTAGTAGCCGCTTGTCGTCCTTGTTGTTGGGCCTCATAGTACTTCCCATCACTCATCCTTGTGATGCCCTCAAATAGTTGGTTGTCTTCAATGGTAATTGCTAGTGTGGATCGCATGCGTCAAACTTTCAGGTTTCATGACTCTCACAGCAGCCCTTAGATCTGAAAGGGGTTATGGTGAATGGCAATGCATTAATATACCTAGACTACGATAGAAACGGGACCAAACTTATACGTGCAATACATATTAGGCTATATTATATGTTATATATATAAATGGGCCTCACTTGCTAATGCTCTTGTAGGAGGTGGCAAACTTTCCTATCGTAGCACCACCCGACATAGTGATTTCTTATGTTAATAGCTAAACTTCTTAAACAAAAGTTACTACGGTTAGTTGTAGTTAATACGGTTAAGCGAAAGTTAGTACTGCAAAATTAATACGGTGGATTGTTAGCACAGTTAGTACCGTTAATGGAAGTTTCTACTGTTAGTTCGGTTTCTACTGATAGATCAAAGTCTGTACTGTTAAGTACACTAGTGTCACGAGCAGACCCTGAACCCAGAAAATATTTATGTCTTTTCTGCCGTATGCATGCACGGTTACTCTAGTGTTTTATACTTAACAGGATTTTCCAATCGGACAGAAGTACGGAAAACAGTTTTCAACAAATCTTCCTCAGACATTTACCATGAATTTTTCACAACGTCAACTTTTCAACTGATTCTTATCAACTCAAGTTTTCAATAGATTTGTATTGAACGTTTACTCGGAACCTTCCACAACTTCACATTTTCAATAAATTTTTGGTTAAATAAAAGTTTCAACGTTGTATCTACGACAAGAGTTTTCAACGTATTTTGGTTGACTTAAGTTTTCGATGGAGTTTAAGATTTCAAATTTTATA
The DNA here is from genome assembly GCA_963930675.1 of Gnaphalium uliginosum. NCBI lineage: Eukaryota > Viridiplantae > Streptophyta > Magnoliopsida > Asterales > Asteraceae > Gnaphalium > Gnaphalium uliginosum. The sequence continues at coordinate 63,230,327 of OZ005680.1, forward strand.
CAAGGTTCAAATATGAAATTATTAACAAAATTTCCCAGTACACGTTGACGTTTTTAGTAAATGAAAACCATATATATGAACAAACACCCATTCTCACTCAATTCTCTCGTCTTTAACCCTATTTGTAACGGGAATACCCTTCACACACGAAACATTGTTAGAGGAGATCCAAGATAAGAAGGTGGATACGTAGTTTTCAAATAAAGGTATAAGTACGATAGACTAGTATGGAGTAAGATTCTCTTAGTAGCCAGTTTGATAGTAGATTTAACAGTACGTAAGTAGCAACACTCGATCTTGCGAAGTCGGATGAAGTTGGTTCTTATAGGGACAAACTACGACGTTAGTGATAGAGGGCGACGTCAATCTAACAAGGAATATTACGGGTAGTTTTATTGATTAAAAAAAATAAAAAATTTTTGAGATAATTATCATTACTTCCGAACTTAAGGTAGGTATGGACTTAAGAGCATACAAACTTGATCTATATATATACAGTAGTATAGTGTAATAGAAAGAAGTTCACAATGTAAAACACACAGATATCATATACACACAAGTGCAAGTTCGTAACTCAACCCTAGAGCTTAGAGCTAGTTCGCAGAAAGCAAAAAAAGAGAGTTGTATCTCCGTTTGAATGTAATTCGTTTATATTAATTGTTCATTCGGGTTCTTTACATAATCGTGATCGTTTGTTTATAACTGTGTTAGTGTATTCGTGAATTCCGCACATTTATATACTAGGAAACCTCGTCGATCCATTACTGAGGGAACCTACACATACTAGGAATTTATACATCCTTAGGGACTACACCCTCTTTGACAAATTCACTATTTTAATAGTACGATTACCTAGTAGGAGATGGCAAGTCCCACCATAGACAACTACGTGTCAGACAACGACCTATCCTGTGAGGAACCGACGACTAAATTATTTCAATCTTATTCGAATATGGATGGGTTTAGCCCATCGCACCATATCACTCTCACCGACTTGAACGCCGAATGCAACGTAGAATTGGCTAACTGATTTAAGCCAACAGAAAAACTCAGAGGTTGCGTTTTATCAAACGAACTTTCTCTCATAGACTTAATAAACGCTAGAAGTAACCACACTTCTCCTCAGACCCCACCTGACCGAGACTACGAGCTAAATTTCGGGACGAAATTTTCTTAACGGTGTGACAACCAGCACTTAAGCGTATTAATTACCTTAAGCTTGATTATCACTACTTGTATTTAGTTTGATATAAGGCTAAGTACAATGAAATTTTGGTATATTTATATATATACACGTACGTAATTAGTTGTAATTACGCGAAACGATCGGATGGAATCCGACACTATAAATACGGACGTCGGTGAAAAACATTTACTTAAATAACGTAGCTATATTAAATAATCGTTATTTAACTTATATTATTACGATAATATATTAAACGTTTTACGTTTTGTATAAAACGTACCGTACGTGATGAAAACGCGCGAATCGCGCCCGACAACCGTTTAACGTTTAACATAACTACGTGGATAAAGTATTAACGAAAAACATAACTAATAAACGTTTAACGTTTAAGCGAACGACGAAACGAACGAGAAACGAACGGGTAAACGAGCACCGCACGTAACGTAAACTTGGGGAACAAGATTTAAACCACCCACCCCCATGTGGGGCCCACAAAATCTGCAACCATGCTCAAGACATCCCCCATACCTCCCCCTCCTTTGGCCATAACACACTACCTCCCATACCATCACTTCCTTTCTCACTTTCACACACAAACCTCACATACAGTCAATCAATCTCTCCCTCTCTTTTCCCTCTCCTCTCCCTACGATTTCCAGCAGCCCAAACCCCCATCACAAACCACCACAAACCACCATAGCACCGCCACTTCGTATTGCAAGAAAACGCGAGATAACGAGCTCACGACTTCCATTTCTTCTTATTTTCATCATCTCCTTCGTAAGAAACTTCACCTCTATTGTATTTTACTTGGAACATGTTTATTTTCATGTTATAATGTCCACTTCCCGTCTTCAAGGAGACTTTTCGTACTCAAAACTTAACGAAAATGGACGATTCAAAAGACAAAACTTAAGTTTAAGAAGTTAGCTTTCATTTCCAAGTGGTTTCGTAATTTTTCGACACTATTTGATACCCGAAAACGATTTTACAAAAACATGTCGTCATTCTGTCTCGGATGGCAGCTTTTTGTACCAACTTCTCGAGCCCATAACTCGAGCTACACAACTCCAAATGACATGAGGCTTTTCCTTAAGGTCACAAATCTTGTTAGCTTTAAAAGTTGTATAATTACGTCTCGTGAAGTTATGTAGAACTCGTATAGTAATTAAATCTTTGAACGTGTATCCGGATTCGTCATTTTTGGACGTCAGGGGATTTGCCTATTTATTCGACCAACTTAACGTTAACTAAAAATTATGGAAAATTTATGTTATGTAGCTAAGACATAGGGGAATGTCTGAAAATTTTCTCGGAATTTATCTCGGACGTTAGACTAGCTAAAACGAGCCACGAAAAACGTATAAGTTTGAAGAAACAAACCTCAGGGACTGTTTTGGTATTAAATTTAGAAACGACACTTTCGGATTAACCACAAAACGTAAGTCTAATTTTTATATGTCCTAAAAACATATTTACGAGTCGAGTAAAAGTTTCGGGTCAAACCGAGCACGTTTGACCAAGTTCCCGAACAAGAAAAGACATAAGACCCTTAGTGTCGCACCAGGCCCAAATCGGGTGCGACACTAACCCCAGTGTTGCAATACCATTCAAGTGTCGTAACCTGCGACACTAAACTTAGTGTCGCAAGCCAGCAGTACTAACTAGTGTCGCAACATTTATAACTGGCAGGTAGTGTCGCAATAACCTGCGACGCTAACCCTTGTGTCGCTAAACAATTCGAATGTCGCAACTAGCGACACTAAAACTAGTGTCACATTTATCCCAACTTTCGAAATTATTGTGACACTGACCTAGTGTCGCACCTAGTGTCGCACCTAGTGTCGCGTAAAACAGATTTAAAACATGTTTTCACAAAGTGTTAAACACGCGTAACAACAAATGACAACGAATATTTATATACGACACTACTCGTACACGCAACACATATACTCTTATAAGTATACAACGAAACAAAACATAATAATAATGTTTTCGGGATTTATTATTACAAAACGTCACCAACGGGCCGTACACGCTTTCTAAACACAAACGATAAACAAACATTTGGACATAATTAGTTGAGTGGACAACTAGGATGGATGATATTTTGAGACATCTACTTACACATGACCTTACGCGTTTAGGGCGCTGGAAGGTTACGAGTTTGAAAACCTACTTGCTATTAGCAACGCTTGCTTACAAGACTCAGGTGAGTCTCATAGCCCCACTTTTATTGTTTTTACTGTTTTTACTTTGGGTTGAGAATACATTGCTTTGTTTTACATGAACGCATGTACCGATAATCACTTATACTAACTCCATGAGTAACTTATAATCCACTGAAGGCCTCTCATATCATAGCTTCGTTAGTTATCGACTTAAGCGCGAATATTAGTAAATGGATCCATTTGGGACTGACAATTCCCGTTCGGGGTAGTAGGGCTACCACAAACTGTTACGTAAAAACGGACGTATTAGTATTTGTATCTAACGGTGTTCTGGATTAGGCACTCGCGGAGGCACATTACTTACTGTTAAGCATCGACTATGAGCTCATGGAAACTGTATAACTTTTACTTATTTCAGCTTTGCTTTACAAATGAATATGGAAATCTTGCGGTTCATACTTCTATTTCTAACTGTCAAACCTACGAGCTCACCAACATTATTGTTGACCGTTTAACATGTATTCTCAGGTTCACAGATGCAGTAGGATTTCCCTTGGATATTATAGCTAGAGTCGCATGGTTTTCAAAATTGCATTAGAGGAGATTCAGTCGCATTTCTTTTTGTATCATGGTTATGCAATAGAATCTCCCGTTATATATAAGAGGACTCTAGGTATTGTACTTTTGAGAATTGTAAACAATTTACTTCCAAACAGTTTATTTATGAAAATGGCTTTATTTCAAAAACGACTCTTGTAGAGGTCGTTCGTTGTACCTTTGGGTATTGATTTCTGATTAGTCGCTCTCCGACCCGACTTCCGCTGCATACGAAATTTGGGGGTGCGACAATAACAACGACAAATGACTTATGACGCATCAAAGCTAGACAACGATAAACATAGTAAAATCCTCTACAACCACTTATGAAATACGTAATTAAGTGCTATGAAATAGATAAACCTGTAAACCAAATGACTTTATGTGTTGTTCATTCTGGAGCTCACGCAATCGACCGCTTACTGCAAGAAGTGCCTTGGAAGGAACACACCCACAATTAACATGTTCCACCAACCACATCTCCTTCAAAGATAGCCGTTTTTAGTTTCTGCAAGTAATAGCAAAATAACATAACTGTTGGACGGTGAAACCACTATTGGATGGTTGACTCAATTCCAAGTTTGCTTGTTAAATTTGGCCACCTACCAAAGTTATTGACCAAATGTTCTTTGTGGTTCAATTGTCTTGCAAGAGGTTAAATGTCAAAGAAAGGAGAAAGTTGAAACAACAACTTACTATTGGTTTGAAAACTTTTGTTTCCAACATGTTTTTCAATACGTGAGCTTCTATCTATATAAAGGACTGCATGGAACTTCGTTCAATTCATCCCATGCAATACTTGAAAGAGTTAAACTCTTGTAAAGAGTATTATAGAGAAAAGAGTGAGTATAGAATTGTTACTTAAAATTCTATACGAGTGAGTTACGAGGGAAGTGTTATAATCTAGTGAGTGTCCAAATACTTTGTTAGTATTTTCGGAGCCTAGATTGAGTGATACATTGTAACCTCTGTTTGCCATATTTGCTAGTAAAATCCTTCTCCGCTTCCGCCGGTGGACTAGGCCTCACGCCGAACCATGTTAAATCCTCGTGTCTTTATTTATTGCTTAATTGTTCTATTTAATTTCTCGGTCTTAGAAGTACATTAATCACAACAAACTGGTATCAGAGCGATATTTCTGATTAATTTCAAGATGACGATAATCAGGTCCGATGTAGAGAAATTTAATGGCCAGAACGATTTCGGTCTTTGGCGAATGAAGATGCGGGCTCTCCTGAGCCAACAAGGTTATTTGTTAGCTTTAAAAGGTAGAGACTACCTGCCTGAAAAGTTGACAGATGAAAAGAAGGATGAACTTCTGGAGAAGGCACATGGCATGATTATTCTGAATCTTGCTGATTGTGTGCTTCGAGAAGTTGATGTAGAAACTACACCGATCGGGCTTTGGCTTCAGCTAGAATCTCTATATATGACGAAGAGTCTCACGAACCGGTTGTATATGAAACAACGGTTGTATACTCTCCGGATGAAAGAAGGTTCGCTCAATGATCACATTAATGAGTTCAATAAAATACTTTTGGACTTGAATAATATTGATGTGAAAATTGACGATGAAGATCAGTCGTTGATTTTCTTATGTTCCTTGCCAAAGTCATATGAGCATTTGGTTACAACTCTACTATATGGTAGAACAACTATTTCCATGGAGGATGTCAAATCTACCTTAAACTCTAGCGAGTTAAGGAAGAAAGCCTCGGCGGATTATGTGGAAGAAAATGCGGATGGTTTGGTGGCAAGAGGAAGACGCAACGATAAAGCATCAAGCAGTAACAACAAGGGTCGTTCTAGATCAAAAACAAGATCTAGAAAGATCAAGTGCTATATTTGTCACATGGAAGGGCACGTACGTAGAGATTGTCCAGATCTAAAAGGAAGAAGAGATACTTGGAATGCAACGGGAGCCCATAAAGTTGTGGCGGTTGCAGAAGACGATTCTGATGGTGCGAATGTTTTAAGTGTTACCGATGACCGCTCCGTTGATGAGTAGATTCTTAACTCCGGCTGTTCCTATCATATGTGTCCTATTAGGGATTGGTTTGGCACCTATCGACAAATTATGGTAAAAGCCTTATGGGAAATGATGCAAGTTGTAAGGTTGTTGGCATAGGAACAGTCCAAATCAAGATGTATGATGGCATGGTGAGGACTTTTACAGATGTCAGGCATGTTTTAGAATTGAAGAAGAATCTTATATCCTTGGGTGCGCTGGACTCCATCGGCTGTGAGTATCGAGGTCGAGGTGGAGTATTAAAAGTCTCAAGAGGTGCACTTGTTGTGATGAAAGGTGAAAGGAGTAACGGCCTTTACCTGTTAAAAGGTAGCACGGTCACTGGTGCAGCTGGAGTTTCTTTATCGGCTAAAGATGTAGATACCACCAAGTTATGGCACATGCGCCTTGGGCACATGAGTGAAAGAGGAATGATGGAGCTTAGTAAACGAGATTCGCTATGCGATCATAATCCCGGAAAGTTGGAGTTCTGCGAGCACTGTGTATTCGGAAAACAACGTCGAATCAAGTTTGGCACAGCTGTTCACTGGACCAAAAGCATCTTGAATTATATCCATTCAGATCTTTGGGGTCCGTCTCCTGTTCCATCAAAAGGTGGTGCTAGATACATGTTAACCTTCATTGATGACTACTCGAGAAGAGTATGGGTTTACATCCTTAAACATAAGGATGAAGTCTTTGTCAATTTCAAGCAGTGGAAGACGATGATAGAGAAGCAGACTGGAAAGCCCGTCAAGCGCTTGAGAACTGACAATAGACTGGAATTCTTCAAAGGCGAATTCAATGAATTTTGCAAAAACGAAGGCATTATGAGACGCCGCACAGTGCGGTTTACACCACAACAAAATGGCGTTGCAGAACGGATGAACAGAACGCTCTTGGAGAGAGCGCGGTGTATGCTTTCAAATGCAAAATTACCAAATGTATTTTGGGCTGAAGCTGTCAACACAGCTTGTTATTTGGTAAACCGGTCTCCATCGCAATTGATTGTCAAACTCCTTTGGAAAAATGGTCAAGTTCCCCTCAAGTTATACTGATTTGAAGATTTTTGGTTGTCCTGCTTATGCTCATGTGAAAGATGGTAAACTTGAGCCGAGGGCAAAGAAATGCATATTTCTAGGATATGCAAAAGGAGTGAAGGGTTATAGATTGTGGTGCCCAGATGGGAAATCATCCCGATTTCTTATCAGCAGGGATGTGACATTTGATGAGTCTGCTATGTTGAAAAAGACAAAGGAGGAACAAGTAATTGCTGGAAAAGATCGTGAACTTGAAGAGCAGGTGGAGCAATAAATAGAAGTTCCAGAAGGAGTAGTACAAGCTTCTCCTAACGAGCCCGTTGTAGAAGACGTACATGACTTTAGTGTTGATCATGTGACACCAGAAGATCAGTCAGATGAGCAACATGATCTCCAAAATTATAATCTAGCACGAGACAGAAAACGACGAGCTATACGACCACCACAACGGTTCAGGGCATGCAGATTTAGTAGCTTATGCCCTAAGCATGGCAGAAGATATCGAGGTTCAAGAACCTGCTACGTATCGAAGCTATTGGCAGCCCGGAATCTGCAAAGTGGTCTGTAGCCATGAATGAAAAGATGGAGTCTCTTTATAAGAATCATACGTGGGAGCTAATGAAACCGCCTAAAGGCCAGAAGATTGTTGGATGCAAATGGATCTTCAAGAAGAAGGATGGAATTCCAGGTGTTGAAGATGAAAAGTTCAGAGAGAGGGAGTTGACTTTAATGAAGTTTTCTCACCGGTCGTAAAGCATACGTCTATTCCGTGTTACTTGCCATGGTTACCTTACTTGATATGGAGCTGCAGTAACTAGATGTCAAGACGACAATTTTGCATGGTGAGTTAGAAGAACGAATCTTTATGCTCCAGCCAGAAGGGTTTGTTGTCCAAGGAAAGGAAGATTATACATGTTTGCTGAAAAAGTCATTATATGACTTGAAGCTATCACCTCGACAATGGTACAAGTGGTTTGACATATTCATGACTAGCAAAGATTACTCAAGGAGTGATTATGATAGTTGTGTATATCACAAAAAGCTTACGGATGGCTCGTTCGTGTATTTGCTATTATATGTGGATGATATGTTGATTGCTTCCAAAAATATGTCAGAGATCAATCAGTTAAAATCTCAACTCAAAAGTGAGTTTGAGATAAATGATTTGGGTGCAACTAAGAAGATATTGGGAATGGAGATTGTCAGAGATAGACGTGAAGGCAGACTGTATTTATCACAAAAGAAATACATCGAAAAGGTGCTTCAACGTTTTGGGATGGATAACTCCAAACCAATTAGTACTCCACTTGCTGCACATTTCAAACTTTCATCGGCATTGTCACCAGAAAATGAGGAGGAGGTGGAGCATATGTCACATGTTCCATATGCTAGTGTAGTTGGTAGCATCATGTATGCTATGGTATGTACTAGACCGGATATTGCACAAGCTGTAAGCGTGTTGAGCAGATATATGGATTCTCCGGGGAAAGCTCATTAGCAAGCGGTGCAATGGATTCTTCGGTACCTCAGAGGGACAACAGATATTGGCTTAGTATATGATAGTGACGGTAATACTAATGTTACCGGATACATTGATTCAGACTATGTCGGTGATTTGGATCGGAGAAGGTCTCAAACGGGGTATATGTTCACTCTCGACAAATGTGCTATTAGTTGGAAAACAACATTACAATCGACGGTTGCTTTGTCTACAACTGAAGCGGAATACATGGCCATGACAGAGGGTGTTAAAGAAGCAATATGGTTTAGGGGCTTGGTTGGTGATCTGGGTTTACAACAGGATCAAACTGTGGTGCATTGTGATAGCCAGAGTGCCATACATTTGACCAAGAATCAAATGTATCATGAGAGAACCAAGCACATTGATATACAATATCACTTTATTCGCGAAGTCATATCTGAGGGGGTTATAATTGTTAACAAAATTGGCACGGCAGATAATTCGGCAGATATGTTGACTAAACCAGTTGCTACTAACAAGTTCTAACATTGTTTGGACTTGGTTGGTGTTCGCAGAAAGTTATGAGCCCCGGAGGGCTGGAAGGAAGCGGAGACTGATAACAGACAGCAAAGAAATGAAATGCTCGTCAAGGTGGAGATTTGTTGGACGGTGAAACCACTATTGGATGGTTGACTCAATTCCAAGTTTGCTTGTTAAGTTTAGCCACTTACCAAAGTTATTGACCACATGTTCTTTGTGGTTCAATTGTCTTGCAAGAGGTTAAATGTCAAAGAAAGGAGAAAGTTGAAACAACAACTTACTATTGGTTTGAAAACTTTTGTTTCCAACATGTTTTTCAATACGTGAGCTTCTATCTATATAAAGGGCTGCATGGAACTTCATTCAATTCATCCCATGCAATACTTGAAAGAGTTAAACTCTTGTAAAGAGTATTATAGAGAAAAGAGTGAGTATAGAATTGTTACTTAAAATTCTATACGAGTGAGTTACGAGGGAAGTGTTATAATCTAGTGAGTGTCCAAATACTTTGTTAGTATTTTCGGAGCCTAGATTGAGTGATACATTGTAACCTCTGTTTGCCATATTTGCTAGTAAAATCCTTCTCCGCTTCCGCCGGTGGACTAGGCCTCACGCCGAACCACGTTAAATCCTCGTGTCTTTATTTATTGCTTAATTGTTCTATTTAATTTCTCGGTCTTAAAAGTACACTAATCACAACAATAATCAAAGTCTCATAGTAAGTTCACTATTGAACACTTAAAAAATAAATGGTGTACGAAAGTAACGAACACTCAAAATTTTCTAGTATGAAGCACACAAATCAACATATCTAACCTATTTTCAACTGTCATATCCCTCTTAACGTGTTTAATACTAACATTTTGAAGTATTAAACTCAACAAAACCACAAAATTCTAGTTGTGTTGTTCTCTAATGAAACTTACCTTATATGTGCAGTATGCAACACATATTTATCTGTAAACTGACATTAAAACGCAACCAAGTTACCTTTTCGACAACATGAAGAGCAGCACTATGACCACCAACACCAGCTCCAATGATCACCAGATCATAATCAAAACCCTTAGATGGAGTTCCATACCAATACCATTACCATTACCATTGCCATTGCCATTACCATTACCATTGCCATTGCCATAACCATTACCATTACCATTACCATTACCATTACCAGTACCAGACAACGAAGCCACTGAAACGTTGTTCTTCCTATGCAATTGCTCGCATTGAATTGCATTATTTAACAAAGACGATTTGCAGCCGGAAAACCGTTCTCTTCCGAGGCCACAAAACCGGAGTTGATTAGGTGTAGTTATGTTGCTGTTGCTGGAGTTTATTCCGCCGGTGGATCTAATGGTGATCAGAGAAGATGAAGAAAGTGAAAAAGATTGCATTTTTGAAACTAGGGTTTAAAATTGAAAGAGTTTTGAATAGATAAAATTCTAATGTGAAGTGTGTGCGTGCGTGTGTGTTTTTTTGGGGTTTACGTAAAAGTTTCAGAAACGGTTAGGGGAAGTTTGAAGAAGTTGAACGATTGTTGACTTCTGATTAGTTGACTATTATTTTACTTGATTTTAAATATATAAAATAACTATAACTATTTAAAATTTATGGTAAATATAAATGAATTGATCTGCCAGTCAAACATGTTAGAAATATAATTTCAAAATTTGATTTCCATAATCTTTTTTATTCTAAAATGGAATCAGGGTAATCATCATCTAAGATCGTAATTATTATCTTTATTTAACAAAAAATAGTTATCTATTAGATATTTGAATTTGAATGTGTATAACCAGTTTGTTCAGGTAACAAATAACAAAACTGTGACAGTGTAAACATTACCATAACTTTTATTTATTCACAGCATAATATACAAATCACTAGTACACTAATACATGAAAATGTAGATTTCAAAACCATCTGAAAAGGAGACCACCATGAGTGGCAAAGAAAGGAGCAAACACCAAGGACTCAACAGCCATGAGCTTGATCAAGATATTAAGTGATGGTCCTGATGTATCCTTCAACGGGTCTCCCACCGTGTCCCCAATCACGGCTGCCTTATGTGCATCCGATCCCTTTGGCCCTAAACTCCTCGCATGTTCTGACCCACCAGCCTGCAGGTCAAACTCACTCGTTTTTTATTTTATGTTGATATTTTCAAAGAAATTCTTGATAATAATATTAAAAATCACTATCGATAATTAAAAAAGTAGCAAGGTTGACAATAAAATTTTAAATTTTAGTACGCAGTTTACCTCAATATACTTCTTGGCATTATCCCATGCTCCACCTGTGTTGGATGCTGATATAGCAATCTACAAAAAGAAGTAAAAAACGATTATTAGGAGTTACTAACTTATTGTTATGTGAATGGAAATCCTAAAGGTGGCAACTTCAACCCATTACTTATAAATGGGTCACTTTTGGTTGTATTATATCCGTAACAGGTCAAACGGATAAAAAAAGATTAGCTTGATAGGAAACAGGTCAAACATGGGTTGGATTAGTCAAGAGTCACCAAATTATGTTATTAATCCTGAATCATTTTCCATCGAATATCAGCATATTCTTTCATATTTGAATTGTACCTGGACACCTGAAACAAGTGAACCTGCAAGTACACCAGCAAGTGATTCCACCCCAAAAAAGGTCCCGACAATGAGAGGTGTAATCATAACCAAAGCACCAGGTGGAATCATTTCTCTCAGTGAAGCATCAGTAGAAATCTTGACACAAGTTGCATAATCGGGTTTTGCGGTTCCTTCCATGAGCCCTGGAATGGAGTTGAACTGTCGCCGAACCTCTTCTACCATTTTCAGAGCTGCACTTCCCACACTCTTCATTGTCATAGCAGAGAACCAGTATGGAAGCATTGCACCTATCAGTAAACCTATGAAGACTTTCGGAGTCAACATGTTGACTGTTTCAAGCCCAGCTCTGCTCACAAATGCCCCGAATAGCGCAAGAGAGACTAAAGCAGCCGACCCGATTGCAAAACCCTGGATACCCAATTACATCATGCGAAGGTGTTAGGTAATCATGTCCAAAATTTACTTTTAAAATTATTAAGTTTCTCAATACACCCTATGACCTTTTGAGGTCTAACAGACTAGTTTTCAGTTTGTAACTGATTATGTATTACTAAATTATGAGAAGATAGTTAGCTCTAATAAAACATGCTGCAAAAGATGGTGTTTGGTAGCAAGAGTTGTGTACCTTGCCAATAGCAGCAGTAGTGTTTCCAGCAGCATCCAGGGCGTCGGTTCTTTCACGAACGGTGTGACTCATTCCAGCCATTTCTGCAATACCACCAGCATTGTCACTGATGGGTCCATAAGCATCAATGGCTAGACCAGTCGATATGGTGCTTAGCATCCCCAAAGCAGCCACTGCGATCCCGTACATGGCAGCCAAACTAAAGCTGACGTAAATGGCAATAGAGATGGCAAATATTGGAATGATTACGGAATTATATCCCAGAGCCAATCCAAATATCACATTCGTTGCTGCACCAGTCCTGCAGGAATCTGCCACATCCCGTACTGGACTGCAAATTATACACAATGCAATGTTATATATGTGATAGGTATAGTTTGACTTTTAAAGTCAAATGAGCTCAACTTTAACTTCAAGATCATATGAACTGTTTTGCCTATTCAATAAAATATTAAATTTGTGGTATACTTTAACTTAAAGAAGATGTTTTAAACTAAAACAATGTTGCATTCTGAAAAATAAAATATAATGCTTTTATTTGATATTTTATAATTTTCACCTCAAAGGTGAAACTATGGAAAAAACCTGACTTATGTGCACTGCTGTATGCGAATTGTTCAACCATGGTGACGTGATTGATAAATTTATATGATGAGTCATTTATAAGTACAAAAATAACAACCGGTCATCAAAAATAGGTACAGTTTGACTTTTAAGGTCAAATAGGTTGTCTCTCTGTATTTTTTTCTGTAAAATTTAAATTTGTAAGAGAATATTCTAATATCAAAGGCCCCTTGGCCTAGAGGTGGTGACCCATCAACCAAAATGTTGTGGTTTCCAGTCTCATTGGTGACAAAATGGGTGTAAATTACATGTGCATTAGGGGTGTGCTTTCTTTTTCATAATAAGAATTAAGAAATAAAAAAATAAAAAGAAATCTTTAAATAAGAACAGTATTTCAATTTCCGAGCAATGCATGCTGATATTTTACCTGTATGCACTGCTTGTGTAATATTCAGTTGTGTAACCAATAACCAGCCCAGCCCATAAACCAATGGAAACACAGAAGAAGATGTGCCTGTAAAACAAAAGAAATGAGTAAACCCATTAGTATGTATCTTTATGTGCATGGTACAATCAGTGAAACAGTCAAATGTGATCAAGGTAATAAACTCATACCAATTTTTAACAAGCTTATGGGCACCAAAGTCAAAGATAGTAAATTCTGATGGTAAAGAAATGAAGCTGACTATAGCAATTCCAACAGTCATTAGTATAGTAGAAATTAACAGTTGACGTTTGAGAGACGGTTCAATATCAGCCATGCCATTTATTTTTAGATAATCAGTAGCGAAAAATGTTGTTATTAAACAAACCATAATTCCCATTGAGCTTATAAGAAGAGGATAAGCCATGGCTGAGAAATCATGACTGGTACCAAAAGATGAAATAGATGCCACAAATAATGCAGCACACGATGCTTCTGCATATGATCCAAACAAGTCGGATCCCATCCCCGCAATGTCACCAACATTATCTCCCACATTATCCGCAATAACCTACAACGATCAAATAAGACATTTGTTTCAAAATATAGTCTTTTGGTGAAATGGGAATAAAGCCTCTCCAATGTGGTTAGAGAAAGAGGTTAATTGTTGTATTTTGTTTATTCTTTGCTAATAGTTTTCTTGAAGATACTATAAAAATGATTACTTGACCCCTAATTAATTACTGCAATTTCGTTGCTTGAATAATTGGATAATCGATTTTACAATGCAAATCCGAACACCTGCTTGGAACTGGAAACAAGAGGTCAAGTTTGACTTTAGAGAGTCTAATATATTAGTACATTACTTTAAAACAATGGATTTTAGTAAGATCTTTGCAATAACATTGGCAGTCCGTGTTAAAATAAAAAATAAGACTAAGTTACAAAACATAGTAGTGATCGCAATGACACAATGACAGAACTGAATATCAAATTCAAGTTTAAAAAGTACTATTTTGACTTTGAAAAGTCAATTCTGGACATTTTCTAAGACATGGGAAGTGAAAAAGATGGAACTCATATAAAAAAGTTTGGGAAATTTTGGTCGCCACGTCGAATCGGATAATAAAATGTAAGGGTTGCTTATCAAATCAAAGTTTGAAAAGTACTGTTCTGACTCTGAAAAAGTCAACTTTGGGCCATTTTTAAGGCATGGAAAGTGTAAAAAGGAAAAGAAATTACAGCAGGGTTACGAGGATCATCTTCAGGTATATTTCTTTCAACTTTTCCAACTAAATCAGCACCAACATCTGCTGCTTTCGTGTATATACCTCCCCCAACTCTCCCAAAAAGTGCCATTGAAGAACCACCAAGACCATAACCAGTAATGGATTCAAACAGTCCCTCCCAATCATCTCCATAATACAATTTAAACAAATTGATCGAAACATACAGAACCAATAGTCCGTTAGCAGCAAGAAGAAATCCCATCACAGCACCGGAACGAAAAGCTGTTTTGAATGCATTTGCAACACCTTTTCTTGCTTCCAATGTGGTTCTAGCATTTGCATATGTTGCAATTTTCATACCAAGAAAACCTGAAAGGACTGATGTTAAAGCGCCTAGTAAAAAGGCGACTGTGGTAAAAAAAGCATTGGCTAATGCGGGCTTGCATGTGTTGCCTATGTTGTATGTGCATGGTTCACTCTTTGTGCTGAAACTTTTGACTGATCCAAGGAATAGAAAGATTACGGCTGCAAAGATGGCTGTGAAGATTGCAAGGTACTTGTACTGAGTATACAGAAATGAGGTTGCACCTGTCAAGATCAAGCAAAAACTTAAACGGGTTAGTTGGGTAATGGGTGTATAAATCTGTCCAACGAGTGAATATCTTTAGCATTTGTCCAAACAGGCTGGGTTGACCCGACAACACTTGCTTTCTCCATATTACTTTTGGTTTCATAAGTTTTTAACATGACAGTGTTCTCTTTTAATTCTTTCCAGTTTCACCTGTTTTCTTCCTATCTGTACAGTAATTTTTCCTTTCCATAGAATATCATTTTATTTTAGATTTCATCAAAATGGAAGAAAACTGAAGTATGTTGTATTTTAGGTATCCAAAGAACGTAAATTGTCTATACAGATTACTTTTTATAAAATGTGCACTAACATTAGACCCAAATTGACCCAAGTTCTTGTAAATGGGAAGAAATCCTAGGATTGGACCTAAAACAGAATCCTTCTCTCTTTTCGTATGTACAAACTAGGAAAAAAAATTACAATTGGTAGAAAACTAGGACTAACATTTTACCTGATGACCCAAATAAACCAAAATATAGAAAACTGTGAATTCAGATGAACTTGTTGAACAATTAATTGAACTTCAACAGATTATAATCTAGAAGAAGCTAAACCAACATGCTTTTAGCCAAGCGATATGAAGGCGCCATATATCCAGAAAAACTATATATATGATCTAAAATCGGAAAAATCGGTGAGAGATAAAGAGAAAATCGGTGAGAGATAAAGAGAGGTACCAACAGAGATTGCATATTGGATTTCTGCACACTTGAACACACGTTGATCAGAATCAACACCAGTTTCCTGATCATCTTCTTCAATCAACCTATTCCTTTGGTTATAACTTCCATTCTCTATAACCCCACTTGTTACTTTCACTTTTGATACCAAAAACCATTGAATCAAAGCAAACCCAATTCCTATAAATGCAGCAACTGGTATTAAAATTTGTGTTACACCCTCACTCATCAAACTCATATTTGTTTATTTTTCTTTGTGTTGTTTTAATTTTAATGGATGGGGTTTATTCAAGATCATGCAAAAGGAATGATGTTTTAGAATTGAAGCAAAGAAAGTGTGGGATTTGATGGTGAGAGATTATATGTTATAATGCAATTTGGTTGCTTCTTGGCGCTTTCATAACCGTTTTTGTTACTTCTTTTGGACCTTTTCATTTCCCTTGACTTTATTACACTCAATAAAAACGCCTATTATTTTTATATTTTATTTTTCTTATAAACGGAGTAATATTTTTTTATTTTATTGTATTTATTTATTTTTTGCAAGACTTATGATAAATGGATTTTTATTTTGGGTCGAATACACGTTTTGGTGACTCTTTTTAATATTTCTTCTAAAGGTGATGAATGGGTTACTAAAATAAATAAATAAAAACAATAGGAAAATGATAATGACAGCCAGAACTGTAATTAAGATATTCGTATATGCTTAACATATTTGTACTCAAAAAATTTATGCCCATTAGTTAAGGTACAATCATTTATGTATATATCCGAACATTTTAATGGTAGGCTACCATTAACAAAACTCAAAAGAATATATAGTATTCCATTTATTTGCATTCGTTTGATATAACGAAATATCTTTTGGCAAACTTTATGTTTATAATGGTGCACTTCATTAGATATTGTACTGTTAACAGGATATTCATTTAGATTTTTTATTTTTATTTTTATTTTCATATTTATCTCTAGAAACCTTAATGTGTGCTAATTAATTAGACCAAGTAGGCAAGTATACAACTTAACAAGGAAGCAAATAAAGTCAAAGTTGACTCTTTCATAATATGTTTCTTCTTCTGAATTCTCCGTTTTTGACATCATACAATGAGATCAATTTTAGTACAAGATAAAACGTGTTAATTAGTATTGAATTCTTACCAATATGGCATAGTCAAAACAGAATTATTCTAGTTCAAAAACAAAAATCTTAAATTATATATAAGAAACTCATTGATGATGTCATCAATTAATAATTTTCAATTAGTCAATTACGTCCCTTAATTTTGAAAAATTTTAAAAATAAAATCCCTTAAAATTTTTATTTTTAATTTAAATAACAATAACTGTTATTATTATATTAACAAAATTAAAACAAACAAAAAGTAAGCATAAAATAAAAAGTGGTTAATAAAAATTCAACAAGCATACTAAATTAACGTTTTGAATTATTTTATTTTTTCTTTTAGTTACTATAATAATAATATTTAACTAATACTTTCCCATATAATTTCAAAAATGTCGCTTACTTACAATTTGAATACAACTACATCACAATAAGATTTAAACGAAAGCAAATAACATTAAATAAATTAAACTACAACTAAAAAATTTGATTTATGAAAACTTATACTACTAAAAATATTCTAATTTATCCCATATTATACAAGGATTCTATCAATTTTTATAAAAAATAAATATAAATTTATTAGGCCGTATGTATAAACGGGTTTTAAGACTAGTATATATATAAAAAAATAAGAGGGACATATCAAATTCACTGCATTTTATGAACTAATTATCATTCAAATTCACTGCATCTTACCAACGAAACACCGCATTTTAACCATTTTACATGTATAAAATTTGACTGCATTTTAACAACACTACATTTTACCTCTACAATTTTGTTCCTAAAATGCAGTGAATTCGGCATGTCCCTCCTTTCGCTCATTTAAGGCAATCTCCTGTGATTAATCCGTAATCAAAATAAAATAGTCCGTTTTCTTTTAAAACATCAATCAATATAAATACGTATATGCATTTGAATACCTTTGTCCATTGTAACTAATTATTTAATGAGAAAAGTAACCAAGCTACTAGAAAACCAAACTTGCAATTTGCTTTATAGTAGGCTTCAAATATGGATCTGCACCCTTATTTAATTTCCCCTTCATTGAATCTAAAGGCCAACTTCATGAAAAGTGCCATCCTAGCGTACAACGACTCCTTCTCAAAGTACTAATTTTAATGCAGTCATAAATTCTGGCAAATTTCAGGCAGTCCTCATATGAAAAAGAAAAGAACACATTCAAAATGTATCTGCTAAAATACACGAATTATATAACAAAAAATCTCAATGTGCATGTTTCAGAGCATCATTTAGTATCTATTGATCACACTTTATCGTGTGACCATTCAAACTTTACAATCTGATAATGAAACGAAAAACAAACCAAAACACTGTCGAGAAAATCATGAAAGAGAAATAATTTATAATATGAGGAATGAACTGGATGGACCGAACCTTTGCTGGGAACCCAAAACTTGTCATGTTCCTCTAGTGTAAATTCGAACTCCAGTTTGGGACAAATCATAAAGTCAACAATCTTGTCATGAACATCTTTGGTTCCTGTGCTTCTGTATACAAAAATTCAACAAAATACCAACACTTCCTGGCAAATGCTTTCCCTTCATGTACAAGGAAGCAAGAACATGTTCCAAGGGTCAACCTACAAATAAATAAATGTAAAGTGTTCAGATAACCATATAAAAAGTTGCAGTCTTATAATAGTAACCATATAAAACACAACTTAATGATTTATAATTCCATTTACAGAGTTTTGTAAACTGATACTGGTTTTCTGAAAAACGTAAATAAATACCCAACACTATATTCTAGTAAACGGCAAAATTTGTTCATGTGGTATACCCATAAAGTGACTGGATTTTGTCAAAAAATTAACTTGAACAATCTCGGTCCAAATATGTTTGATATGGCAATCAGGTCCAACAGATATCATGTGCAAGGTGCGTGATGGGCAAATGACCAAATTACCCTCTTCGTTTCAACCTTTATTTTCATTATAAGTTTTGATTCTTATGTTCAAAACAAAATTCATACAGCTCAAAAGCACATAATTTTTATTTCGATAATTTATACAACATAACTAAAGGTCTAAAACTATTTATGAAATCAAACCCCACCATTCTTCATGATTTAAGCCAAAATCAATATCAAATCAAAAACCAACCATAAGATATTGCAAGTTTTACCTAATCATGTTGCCAGTGAATGAAATCGACAAAGACTTCGAGCCATAGTCTAAACAAACAAAATCCGTTCACTTAGAAGACAATGCCACCACTTTGGTAGCCCACGAAGGCAAAGGGGCATGAATGACAATCGAAGAACCCGTCACCGGATGGTCAAAAGTCAAACTTTCAGCATGAAGTTGATGACCATCATAAACTCTCCCATTCCACTCATAAACACCCTCATATTTCACATCTCCTCTTACAGGAATTCCAAGATACTGACAATGCAACCGAATTTGATGCGTTCTTCCACTTCTGGGATATGCTCTCACCAAAACCTCAACCTTATTTCCATCACATTCAATTAACGATTTCTCTTCAACGACTACGTTTAATTCACTCATCTCTCTATCACATTCTTTCCCACTTATTAATAATACTTCGAATAAAGTTTCCATGTCTTTAATGGAAGATCCACCCGGTAATGTCCTACCCACATCTTTTGCAGCATACACACGCCAAGCTCCAAACTTTGATCGCCCATGGCCTGACTTAAGAGTTATCTTTTTCCATTTTGGAGCTTGTCCAACGCAGAAAGCGATGTATGTTTTTCTCACTTTATGATCCGTGAATGCCTTAACGAGCTTTGCAGCTACTCTATGTGATTTGGTGATTAGTATCACACCACTTGTATCACGATCAAGTCTATTTGCAAGATGAAGTTCCATCTTCTTTGCCTGGGTACCTACAAATACAGAAATAAACATATATCATGTACATGATAACTAACTTGTATAGTGTAATATACAGCAAATTGGACTTAAAAAGGCACATACTTTCAGCCATTTTATATGCTAGGAATGTGCTGGCAAAATCAACATTGAAGGACCTATGTTATGATTCAAAGAAACAAGGGGCTTAACCACAAACTAGATCCCTAATTTGATTATAAACTTATAAGATAATGCCTTAAATGTTATTCCTTATTTGAGTAAAACAAGAAGTAAACATCATATACTCCAATGAGATTGTGAACAAAAATTCACCACAACATTGAATAAGGCTCTAATCAAGGGTAAAGTTACGTAGAACCCAGCTGAGATATTCTTTTCCTTTTTGAATTCGGTGTTGTTTCAGCATAACTTTAGTTGTTATACATAGTTGTAAGTTATTACATAGGCATAATGAACTTTAGTCGAATTCTATTATAGATTTGTGTGCCAAACATACTAGTTATTCAGATTCTACTTTGGTGGTGTGACATGGGCAGGTTGGTTGACTGAAAATCAACCAAATCCTAAATCAAAATTGTCATCTAACATAATCTCACTTTTGCTCATTTTAATTATTAGTTCCTTGCTACATTTTATCAGCTCATTCTTCAGATAAACCAAAATTTGCAAAACATACAAATTAATACAACAAATTAAAACAAAAAATAAGAAGAAACTAACCTAGTTCAACCGAGTCATGAGAAGACTCATTGAGTAGAAGAGTAGGAACAGAAGCCAAAACAGTTTCACAGTAAACCCCCTGAGGTTTATTGAAAGCAATAAGCCACTCATCTTCAAAAAGCACATCACTTTTCACAAGAGTAAATAAACTTGATTTAGAAGAAGCTGACATAGCTCTGTTGAGTTCTATGTCTTTAGATATGAGTGGTAATGGTGGGGACAGTGGAACTGGATAATCTTCGATAAAAATCGGGTCTTTGTTTAGATGGGTTTTCTGGGAATCATGGTGGGGTTGGGCTGCCATGAACGGAGATCGGAATATGGTGGTGGATGGTAAGGATGTACGGCGGATTGAGGGCAGAGGTGAGCTAAAGGGCATCATGGTCAATTTATCAATGTTAAATGGATATTGCAGTTCATAGATTCCAGGCCCTAGCGTTGTGATTTTGACGAAAACCACCCTTCTAGTTTGAGTTAATTGCACTAACAATGTTTTAGTTAATCTTGCTCTTCAAAACCACCCTTCTAGTTCTCCGATTTCAGAGAGAAATTGAGAAAAGAATATGAATAGTTAGTTAGTATCAAGAAAGAAAAAAAGTACAATAATTTTTCTTTCTAGGTTTTGTTGTAAATAAATTTGAACATTCATAAATTAATGATTGTATTTCAACTCAATTTTTTTCATGAAAAAATCGTATAACTCAAGTTTCTACTCGTGTCATTTTATACAAGCGCATAATTGATCTCCACTCATCTATGTCCATCGTAACATTTGTCGCCAAAAATCTATATCATCTTTGAATGTCATGAAGGCTCAAATTTTGAATGTGGTTATCATTTGTGCAAGTTTGGCAATTTGAAGATTTCACAATGATAAGGTTTTCAAAAGATTGAAGACAACATCATTACTAACTCTTTCAACTGGATTAGAAATAGATCCAAATCTTTTAAACACTATTGGACACAATGGTGATGTAACTCCCAAGTTGTTGGGTAAAGGAGTTTTATATTGTACTCTTTTATATGTCACTAGCTTCTTGTTAGTGGACGTTTTTATTTCAATAAATTCAATCATGTTGTCCAATAAAATACACTAAAATTCATGTTGGTCAATCAAAATTAAGGGAGACATTTAGTTTGTTATCGTCTAAGTATTGTCATTCTTTAATTTTTTTCTTTTTTCTTTTTTTTGTTAATATGATAATAAAATAAAGAAAAAAGATGTAAATTTTTAAATGTTTTTTTGTATATTTTTCTTTTAGATATTTTCTTTATTGTTTAATTTAATTTAATACAACAAATGGCTTTGCTACCTATAAATGTATAATAAATTTAATCAAGTCTCATCTATGACGTGAATTTTATAGTAAAAAATACACACTCATACACTACGCATTGTGAAATTAACATATGAAAGTTTTATAAATTTCAAAGTGCAAAGGAGCATTGTGAAAATAAAGTTCAAGAATTGGGGAACCTTTCTGCACAATAAACCCTCTTTCTCAATGACCTTGCGGTTTCTACAAACTCGTAACATGAGCTTGAAAAATATTATATAAACCCTCTTTCTCAATTACCTCAGTGAGACTTGAACCCACAACCTATTAGTTGATGGGCTCCTCTCATATTAGTTAATGGACTCCTCTCAGCTATATTATTTCTTTTTTGTCATTACTATGTTTTTCCATTCCATTCTTCCTTCTTTTTTATAACTGCACATGTGTTTTATTTGCAGCTTTCGATAACCTCTTGGTAATGTTTCTGCCAAATAAGAAGAGTTTTTTGTCGAAAAATGAATCAATAGTCATCTTTTTCGCATTTTCGGGTATTAACTAATTTTGTTTTTTTAAAATGAACCACTCATTTAAAATCGAACATTTTCGGGTATAAATAACCGTTTAAAAGGGTAGCCGGTCCCAACAAAATTACTTGATTCCCGAAAATGCAAAAACGGGAACTATTGATTCATTTTTCGAAAAAAACAAAATTAGTTGATACCCGAAAATGCAAAAACGGAAACTATTAATTCATTTTTCGGCAAAAAACCCTTTATAAAATCATTATCAACGAATGCAAAACTCGATTACTTATACCCGAAAATGGTTACCGTTTTAAACGGTTACTTATAATCGAAAATGTTCGATTTTAAATTAGTGGTTCATTTTTAAAAAACAAAATTTATTGATACCCGAAAATGCAAAAACGAAAACTATTGATTCATTTTTTTGACAAAAAACCCAAATAAGAAATGCACTTCACCGGTGGGGATTGCCACTGGTATGGTTTTCTCGATATTATGTTGCATTACAACAGTAAAAGTGGAAACTTGAAGACTGGATTGGATTAGAGATCATTATGAGCGTATTTACACTCCTTCCACAATTTATGCTCCTTGCAACTGTTGATGGGATTATTAATGTGAGTATAGATAGTTTCTTTCAGAACCAATCCCCTAAATCGATTTGCACGTATTTGTCTCACTGTCTCATCTCACAAAGGGTGTGCTTGGGTTAGGGAAGATGGCAAGTGCTTTGACCGTGTATGTTGTGGGGAAGGTGAGTGAGAGAAACCATAAGCCAAGTTGGTTTCAGCATACGATTAATGAGAGCGGTTTCGATAGATATTATTGGGTCGCTATGCTGAGTCTTGCTAACCTTGTTATCCATGTCATTATTGCATATTTCTACGAGTACAAGGAATCGGTAGAGGGATTAGTGTATGAGAATGCATTCAACTTAGGTTTGCTATTTTTAATTCATCGAACTTTCAAAAACGTATGTTTTATTGTATTTTGCAGATGTGTCTTCTGTTTAAAGTGTCACGTGGTATCCTTAGATGTTGACACATCATCAAAAATACTACATAATACATTAAAACACACGTTTTTAACAAACCTAAGTTAGGTACACACAATAGACATCGGGTATAAGTTGGATACATTCCAAGACACTAAACCCGTAGGATGATGATGATGATAATAATGATTATTTTTAAGTTAGAAGTCATGATGGTGGTTGTAATGAAGTTGTCGAGGGTATAGAAAAATTCAACAAAACACGTACCAATATTTCCTGGCAAATGATTTCTCCTAAAAGCATCAATACTTATGGGTTTATGGGTACGTTTATACCTCGGTGACATTAATCTTTTTGGACATGTGCGAGTACATCCCAAATCCATGATCCCAAATCCATGAATGAATTAAAGAGACATCAAAATTCATCCCCATTGACCAAAGAGAGAGAATATAAATAGGACCTACAATTTATTTATTTAAAATTTTATTATGTTTTAGTTTATGTAATGGGTTTTATATACTGTATTATGTTAGTAGTAGACAAAATTTATTCAAGTAATTAAAAGTTGGCATAGTGAAGTAAAAGTTTCATGAACTATTATTCAATTTACTTGAAAGTTGTCAAACTTTACGTAGTATGCAACATCATACTATTCAATACGTAACAGTTGTGAACAAATCCACAGATCAACAGAATATAACAAAGAACAAACACAGATCTAATCAAAATGCTCAAACGAGCTTCATTTAATTTAAATATCTAATTGTTATCTGGTAATATTTGTTGGGTTAGATATTTATATATTTTACTTTGCCTTAAACAAAGAAAAAAATAAAATATATGTAGTGAGATCATCGCTGATCTTAGACCAAAACCTCACACAGACTCAAAACGTCACTCCACACAAGAATTTATTCATAAAAGAATGAATAAATTCTTCAAAACTATAAACCCCCGACTATTTTGGGAAGAAGGCGGCAAGAGGAAACCAGAGAGAAAAAAAATACAGTCCAAAAAACTAATAATAATCAATAACCTAATAAACTATTTAATATTTACAAAATCATAATTTCCTCTTTAGCCCTTCTATTTACTGAGAAATACATTTAAGCACAAATAAGCTCCTCCAGAAACATTACACTTGCACCTCCAGCACTTAACATGCCTTTCCTTCACTTTTAACCCTGCATATGAAAAGATACAAGCATATACATCCCTAGACTATAAATTACTACCAAATGTTTCAAGTAAGATTGAACCCTTAAATTCAACACATCATTTTAGTAAGTTGGGATGCAACTAAATATGTGATAGATGATTTTATGTGGAGTGATGATGAAAGAAAGTCTCAAAAAATGAAACGACTAGAAAGACATCATCTTTTATAATCGACTAAGTTATAATTTATGTTTTTATGGTATTTAATATTTGCCTTTTAGTATTGCCTTTTATATTACCATTTATGTATAATATATGTTTAAAAATACATATTTAAGGATAGTATCAATTAAATAGTAAAAAAAAAAAAATAGAACCTAACTATGGACTTGTTGTAGTAGTTTATATGAGTAAAACAGTAAATTAAAGACCCGTTTATAGAAAACTAATATGACATGATACGACATTGGTACGAAAAAATTCAACCTACAAATAAGCAAACAAAAGTGTTCAGCTAAGAGTCTTATAAATGCAGGGTAAACACATCATAATGATTTATAATGCCATTTACAAAGTTTTGTTAAATGATATTGGTTTTCTGAAAAACGGAGTATTTGATTTACAAGAATAATGACACATAGTTATGGAAGAATTTCTTCAACTTTCTTTTTTTCTTTTTTTAGAGAATGATTAGTGTTTTACTTTTATAGAAAAACAATAAAAACTTAAAAAATGTGTTCAAATGTGAGGGATATAATTTTCTTTTTCCAATAAAGAGTAGGTATGAATGACTTAAAAAACCCTAAAAAGTAATTTTCAATTTTAAAAAAGTCAGATTTAAATATTTTTTTTAATTTTCTAGTTATCTTAGATAAGTTTTCTTGAAGCGAAAAAGTTTTTCATAACTAAACGCACTTCAAGGGTCTCAAAGGGAAAAAGAAATGGAGTAAGTATTGATGACATAATCATAAATGAAAATGATGACGACTCAGCTACACTGCAGATCAAAGTGCAGAACAATATACTACTCCGTATGAGATGAACAAAACAGTCTAAAACTGAAATTGATCCTGAACTGGACTGAGACAGGTTCTAAAAAAGCTAGACCGGATAAAAAAAGACTAGACTAGTCCTAGGACTACTTGGCATCCTACTTTCAGTTAGAAGACTAGTTAAAAACTGGATTGAAATCATTTAAACTGGTTAATAGTGAAACTGGTTTAAATTGAAAAAAAAAAACTAAAATATATTATATGCTTACTTATGTTTATTTATTGATGTTTAACATTTTTTTTCCTTTTAAAAATTAAATTTTCAAGTTAATCCTATCGGACACATTTTTATTTCTATAATTTTATTAATTGATCAACAATTTCAAATTATACATTTTATTTTCAGCGCTACTTCACATTTATTGAATTTTTCTATTAATTTTAAAATTTTGCACCACAAAATATGAAGTTATATTTTTCGTCAAAAGTTTGTTGTTAATAACTAGCAATAAAATCTCGATAAAAAATAAATAAAAGTTCAAATTGTAAGTATCGACAAAAATATCGACAATAAAATAAAAAAGATTGAAAAAGACCGAAACTGGTCTGTGACAGGACTGAAATTCTGAATAAGACTGAAAAACTGACAAAAACTGGATTGAAATTGGTCCAGTCCTAGAAAAAGACTGATTTTTATTTTTTTATTAAAAAACTGAAGTATTTTGAACTGGACTGAAATCTGATGTTAACCGGTCTTTGCTCATCATTTACGGGGTATATGTATAAGCTTGAAGTGCACTATTACTTTTGCACATGCAAGCGCCAGTAGCATATTATCAACGTTTTAAAAATCGGTTTTTTAGTTGAACCAGATGAAGGTGCAGTTCCAATCGGACCAGGTTCAATCATTTTAATGTATTAAATAAACAAAACTAGTTTTTGGTTCGTTTTTTACCCTTTTCGATGCATATGTGATTTATGGTATGTATTATTGATAGACTCTTATAATAAATAAATAATAAGAAAGAAAAAAAAAACAAAAAAAAAATAAACGAAAAAAGTTGTGAACCGGTTTAAACCCGGTCCGATTTCCGGTTCAACCGGTGAACTGGACGGTTCGATTAATTTCCAAAGATGACACAAAATTGGTTTACATTTAATTGGTATTGTTGATTTTTTTTCAATTCAATTGGTCGGACCTGATCAGTTTAACTAATTTTCAAAAACATTGCATGTTATTGATTTATCGGCGCCTACTTATAACTTATGCAGAACAATCCATATGTTGTATTATAACTATTGGCCAATATGTTACTATCATGTGACGTTAACACGTAAAAAACCATAAAATTTCTACATCTTTCCTATTGCTGTAATATTAACTCAAGTCAAATGGTCTTTTCTTCTAAGGTAAGGTAATAGGAGTATTACTATAAGGTACGGAGTCACAAAATTATTTTTAGCCGCACGAATTTAAGACAAATTTTCTTAAGGGTCAAATACCAATATATATATATTATTTTTAGGATTTTTCTAAACATAACTTTTAGGGTCGTCGTTAAGATGCATCAAAGTATCATACATGGCGGTTAATTGTTAAATTTAGGGTGACAATTATATTATTTTACAATGCTTATCTACGTGTGCATTTATAAAAAAAATATTTTTAAATGGGTCATATATTAAAAATACCCCTAATTTTACTTTTAAGTAGGGTCGACGTCCTAGCTATCTCCTGATTACTACCTTATTCTGTAGTTATTCGTAGAGTGTAAGTTAGGAATTTCTTTACTATGAATTGGACTCACTACGTACAAAGGAGAAGAATACAATTTTAGGTCCAATATTCCTTGCTCTTTCGGGATATAAAGTACATCCAGATTTCAGTCGTTATACTCATGTAGTCATGGTCATGAATCACATGTAGTTTTGATTAGTTTAAACATCTCGTGCCTCTAAATTATAATTAAAATACTCAAAAGGTCTAAAAGTCTTCTTAATTTATAACCATTGCCACACAGGTGGTCGTTTTTTAATTTTGACAACTAGCATAAAAAAGATAATGTGAATAGTAATGTAACTAAAGAGCAGTTGACGAAATATTATATGTTAATTACTGGCGTAAGATTACTCCTAACTATGAATGTGTCGGTTACGCCATCTCAGTGTCACCTTAGTGCCACCTTAACACTTCTCAAACTGAAACACTACCGACACAACGTGTCAACAATGATCGTGTCACTTCAATTTTTGAACCTCACATTTATCAGTTTACCTTCATTTTTATACACTAAACAAAAACTAAAAAATAAAAAATAATAACAAATTTCGTCATTTTTTAAGTTGGTTTACCGACGCAAATCAAGGGACACACCAAACTGACACGGTGGTGCCAATGGTATCCTCAAAATGACGCTCGTCGGTTTGTAAACCGACAAGTCCGTTGACACTGATCTAAGCATATTAATAAAAACACATAAAAATATGAAATTTCTCATAATATTTTTATGTCATTTTTAATGCATGTGATTATTGCACGATGTTTATTGTATGTATATATTTTATTTTGATATATTGTGTGTACTGAATTAACTTTTAATAATGGTTATTCTATGTATCGATGACGAATTCATCTGGTAGTCAGTATTTGTGATGACGTGACTACAGTATTATAAATTATTATGTCATTGATACATCGTTAAAAATGGGTGACATAATAGAAATGTTAGGTGAAATTTACAATTCATGTACTAGAATGTTGCATACACTCAGTAACAATTATTAACAATTATTGAAAATTCAGTACATATGATAGGGCAAAATGAATTGAATACACACAATATATTATATCATAGTATGATACATTTCACTTCACTAATCACTTTTTATATTTTATTGAATTTACCTTCCCTTAGTAATATAAATTTCAAAAAAAAAAAAAAAATGTTAGGTGCAATTTACATCAGTTAAATTTGAGTTTAGTATTTGAAAATGCATCCAACTTGTATCCGGTGTCTATTGTATTTATCCAACTTGGCAACTTATATGTGCTATTATTAAGGGTTAAGTGCGCCAAAATGCAATTAACTAAGGTACCCAACAACTCGAAAGTACATTTTGCGTAAGAAATTTGTTATTTGTTGCTATTGTATGTAATATATGATAATTTTATCGTGTGTCATCTATAAAAGGTATCATGTGATATCCTTACAAGTTGATATGTCATCAAAATACGTACAACGTCAATAAATAAAAAGTTTGTTACAATGTACATTCGAGTAGTTAAGTACACATTACGAATGTCAGACCATAGTTAATTGCATTTTTATGCACTTAACCCTATTTTTAATGCATATACCACTTTTAAAAACATGTGTTTTAATATATTATGGAGTACTTTGATAATGTTTCAACCTATACAGCTGACACGTGGTACATTAAACATATGACACATCAGCAAAATAAATTTAAACATACATTTTTGAAAGTTGAATGCATTAAGAAATGACAAATCTAAATTGGGTACACACAATAGATATCGACTACGAGTTGGATGAATTTCCAGACACTAATCCTTTAAATTTACATGCTAACACGCTACTCCGTTATGCTTAAAAAATAAAAATACAAGTACACATTAAAGGAACCAGAAATTTTAGGGTGAGCTTAATTACGGAAAATTTCTCCCTTTTTCCGAATCTTATTCTAAGAGAACTGAAAAACTAGGAAACGTGTTCAAGTTGAAGTTTTCCGGAGAAGTTTTCCAAGAAAACAAAATCTATAATTTATGATTTTCTACATTTCCTAATATGAAAAATAAAAACTCAATTTCTTACATTTGAACGCATTTTTTAAATTTCTATTACTTACAAAAGACTCAAAGCTTTACACAAATGAAAAAATATTTTTGCATAACCGAACACACCGTTAATTTATACCACTGTGCTCTTTCTTTGTTACTCAATCACAGTGTAAGAATCTTTCTATTAGACGTCTTCGAAATATGAATATATATAGATAGTGCGTTGTCCAATCATTGGATACGTCACTTATAGTTTTTATTTGAACATCTTGTGTACGTTCAGGAGAAATAGTGATCAGCGTCCAACTCAACGCAGGAATGACTTTCATTGCCAAGGCTTTGGGTACGTGATTAATCCAAATCAATCAATTAATGTTAAATGTTGTAATATTCATGATTCATTGACCAACCGAGCATAGCTCAAGTGGTACCGTCAGTGTAAATGTTCAGATTCTACATGTGTGACCTATAGGTCAGGGGTTCGAATTCGTTCCCCAACACATGTGGTTGATTTGTGAACATATGATTTGCCCGGCGTTGATGTTCTTTGCGGGTGGGGGGACGCATATTATTGAAATATGATACGGAGGTCAGGGGACCCTCCAAATTACCTTTTTTCACGATTCATTGGATATATACGTTGGTTACTGATAGTTTTGATCTGAATGCACATCTTCGTGTTCAGGAAAAAAGGCTATTCGCAAATTCATCTCAGGAATAATTAACATTGCCAGGATTTTAGGTACGCGATTGATCATAACTAATATATGTTTATGACTTGTGAGCTTATCAAACAATGTGACATACAATATTTCTTTTGAATTCTCTTTTTCTTTTGGTCGTAATATGATATGATCTGCTCTCAGTTTGGTATATATCTATTTGATACTCGCTTTCGATTAAATTTTAGCTGCATTGATCACGTTGGTTTTCATAATCCGCATGCTTCTGTTTTAAGGCTTATGAAATTGTAATTTTTCGTTACTCAAACAGCCAGTTTATTTGTAGTAAGTATGTTACGTAAACTTTAAATTTGTTCTTGTATACTGTTTAATTAAAGATTATGATTGAGATCACAAAGTTTACTTGGTTGATAATACTTTCTTATGAGAAAGATCAAGATGTTACACCTTAATTTTAAACCATGTAATGGGATTGGGAATACAAATATGTTAAGCAACGACTTAATTGTATTTCGCTTAAATCATGAGACAAGTTAATTATATCGAAATGTAATTATTATTTTTTTAAATGGTTCATATGTACGAACGAGTTAAAACAAATATAAACTCACGACAATAGTAATTCTCAATTGACGATAATTATTTTAAAACATATTTTATCTCATATAGGACTCGTGTGTATACAATTCTTATATTTATGTAAATACAATATAAAAAATACTAACATGAAAGAGTTAAAACAAATATAAACTGCACAAGTTGCCCACACCGTAATACCTCCCTGAATCTTAGTGAGAGAGAGAAATTTCACACATCCATTTTTATTCCATACAAACCTTTTAATGCAAACTTACTATTATACCCTTGAATTAATTGAAGGAAAAACCAAATTAATAAGTACTGAATTTTCGGATATGCACGAAGCCAATATAAGATGCAAATCAATAAATTATTCTATAGCAAAACCAATTTCAATTTAAATTAACATCGCAACCCAGATTATTCTAAAACCAAATCACATAATAACTTAAACAAGAAAACCATATTATTAAATCCGAGAAATTAACAAAAAAAAAAAAATAATAATAACCAAAAATTAAAAATAAAATAAAATTTTCACAGAGAAGTGAGAGAAGTCCACCAAACCTTTAACACCCCCAACACATAAACACATAAAATTTCTTCATTCAAAGAATACATTTATTCTTTAAATCAATCAAAGGATAGAATAGGAAGCTCACATTAAAAGTGAATTCCAATACTACCCTTCCAGTTCTAAATTAAACTATTTAATTACAATTGTGCCATCAACATTTCTAGCCATTGATTAGTTTAATCAAAGGTTTAAATTTGGTTCCCTCTTATTATAAATATGATATGATAATGATAATATATGACATGATATGAAGTTCTATTAAAATACTCCATCTTATTTTTACATCATTTACAATTTATATTCAAATTCTCATCCTTTCCGAACCGCAGCACTGATACGCGTGCAAGACATATCTGAATATGCATTCTATTACATGATGGACTACTTAACAAATGTCTGGAACTTAAACACTACACATGCTGCTGGTATCATAAACATTTGGAATGGAATGACACCGGTTTTAACGGTTATATCTGCCTTCTGTGTTGATGTCTTTGTGGGCAACTACTATATGATTGTGTATGCTGGCATTGTCCAAAGTGTCGTAAGTGATTCAATTCTATGATATTAATTTTTCAATATATATAATGTATAGTAGAAATATATCCTAAATAGTAAAATACTTGTATGCAGGGGTTAGGATTGTTGTTCATGTCAATGCCCCCCGTCCTTAGCTCATGCAACGATTACAAGGAGGAATGTGTCAGGCATACCCAAAAAGTCTTGTTTTTTACAGCGTTGCCGTTGATAGCACTTGGGACGGCTGGTTTTGCGGCCTCGTTAAAATCATTTTTGAAGTCACAAGTAATGAAAGACGCTGAAGATATGGCTGCTGAAATATCCTTAACTTCTGTACTTAAAGCTACAATTGTCGCTGTATTTAAACCTGAACCTGAAGTCCAAAAGAAAAAAAAACTTGACATTAATTGGAAATTAATAGGTGTATGTGTGGAGCATGTTGTACTAGTAACGGTAGTTATTGGACTTTCATATATAAAGCCTTGGTCAGTCCGGTTTGGTATTCCGGCCCTATGTACAATAGTTGCAACATTGGTGTTCTTGAGTGGACATCGTGGATACGATAAACAGGGACCAAAATCAGAGGGGAGCCCATTAACAACCATCTTGAGAGTTTTTGTCGCTGCTGCTCGTAAGATTTCAGTTCCACTTCCAGATTCTAAAAAGCTCTACAATGAAGATGATGCTCCTTCCACCAAAAACCTCTGGTTTATTAGCTACCTCTCTCCCTCTCACACACACATGCATAAAATAAAATACCAAATTAGATATGGATTTTCTTTAGAGGTAAAAAGATGGGCTGGTCTGGGTCAAATTTGGTCGGGTTCAAACAAGTTGTTTTTTATGGGTCGAAACATTTTTGTTAGGTTGATGTTCTATCACTTTTTCCTCTATTATATAATATAATAAAATATTTATTTATTTATTTATATATAGAGGTATTCATAAATCATGATTTCAACAAAATGTTATTTATATTCGGGTTTATAATTTGGGAGTGTATCGAACTTTACACTTTTTTGTATGTATCAAAATCTTAAAACCATCTATTATATGTTTTTTGGTTACATAAAGTGGCATGCTCCTCGTAAGTTATATACATACAATAATAAGTTAAATGCATGAAATAAAAGATTTTAAAACTTTAATACATACAATAGGAAGTCTCGAATTGAAGTTTGATAAATATAATAGTACAATGTGTAAAGTTCGATACACTCCATACTATAAACCCTTTATAATAATACTGTCTATATTTGTTAAATAAATTGATCTAGTAGTCAGGGCAACCAAATAACTTTTTGTGACATTTACTATTTGACTCCATTCCCCTCTTAGGAGTATTTATTTTATTTTAGAAAAAGCCCTAAACATAAATGTTTTATAATACTCATTTGACAGGTTAAGCTTAAGTACAACCCGAATAAACTGATAATTTTCTCTTAAACATATAAAACAAAACGTACGCAGGTACTTAGACAAGGCAGCAATTAAGTTACCAGAACATGAGCCATCAAAATGGAACCTATGCAGTGTGCAGGAAGTAGAAGACACCAAAACTGCCATTCGTATACTCCCAATGTGGCTAACCTTTATTTTGCCTGGAATTGTGCTTTCTATTGGAAACACTTACTTTCTCGAGCAGGCTAATCACATGGATCGAAAACTTGGAAAAATAAAGATTACGCTTCCTTTCTTCCTTTTATTCTATAACTACACGAGTTTTTTATTTTCATTTTTATATAATTTCTTGCCAAAGTATCTGCCAAAAAAGAAATATGCTCCACTAGTTGGGATCGCCATAGGTATGGTTTTATCAGTATTATGTTGCATTACTGCTGCAAAAGTGGAAACTCAAAGACTACATCGGATTAGGGATCATGGTTTGCTGGACAAACCCGATGAGAGGATCCCAATGACTATATTTATACTACTTCCACAAATTTTGCTCCTTGGAGCTGTTGATGGTATTACTACCAAGAGTATCAGACATTTCTTTAAACACGAAAGCCCTAAATTGATGGAAAATTATATGCCTTATTTCACGGAGGGTGTGCTAGGGTTCGGAAAGATGGCAAGTGTTTTGTCTGTGTATGTTGTTGGGAAGGTGAGTGAGAGAAACCATAAGCCAAACTGGTTTCAGTATACAATTAGCGAGAGCCGTTTGGATCGATATTATTGGGTGTTGGCTATGCTGAGTGCGACTAACCTTGTCATCTATGTCATTGTTGCTTTTTTCTCCAAGTATAAGGAATTAGTCGATGATGATGACGACGACGACGACGATGATATTTTTGGGTGTTACCAATTATTCAGCCAGTTTATAAATTGAATTTGAATTGATATTGTTTTTTACAATCTATCTATGTATTATATAGGTTGAGTATGAACTATTTTGTACCTAACCTGAAAGGATGTCTAGAATTTATTCCTCATGTATTGTTTGATACTTTGATCTGTCTTTTAATATATATATATATATATATATATATATATATATATATATATATATATATATATGATCCGGATTCAGCGGGGGAAGCATTATTGTCGCACCCTCAAATTTCGTGTGCAGCGGAAGTCGGGTCGGGGCGCGACTAATCATGGATCATTACACAAGTTATAACGAACGACCTCTAAATGAGACGTTTTAAATTACATTTCATAAAATATGGTGTTCACAAAAATACATTTTTGTTCTATCCACGAGTTCGCACGAAAGCGTAGAGATCTTAGTACATAACTACCAATACAAAAATAGTAATGCAGGAAAATCTCTCTGTTTGTTTGTAAAGCATGTGACTCGAGCTAGAGTTCCTGTAGGCCATCCTACTGTGTCTGCGAACCTGAGATTACATACTAAAACGGTCAACATATTGTTGGTGAGTTCATAGGTTTGAAACAGTTATCAAAAGTTGGTAATAATCACAAGATTTAATCGTTGCACAAATGCAAAATAAGTGTATACTACTGCCATGAGTCTCACAGTTCAACGCTTAACCTGGTTTGTGCCTCGGGCAGGTGCATAATCCAGTACACCCGTAACAATCAAATATTAATGCGTCCGTGGGTCGGCTAGAGCGACTAGACCGGACGGGGATGTCAATCCCCGACAGATCTATCCAATAATACTCGCGCTTATATAATTAACGAACTATGATAATGTGAGGACTTTTAGTGGATTAAGGTCTCATGCAATCCATATAAAAGTTGTTTCAGTTACTTGTAATTATAAAACAGTGTATGTAATCTTACCCCATAGTATAAAACAGTAAAAGTGGGGCTATGAGACTCACCTGAGTCTTGTAAGCAAACTTTTATATCAATAAACGTATATCCGAAATGTAACCTTCTAGCGCCCTAAACGCATAAGGTTATGTGTAAGTGAATGTCTCAAAAGATCATTCATGTTAGTTGTCCACTCAACTAGTTATGTCCAAATGTTTGTTTATCGTTTGCGTTTAGAAAAACGTGTACGGCTTGTTGGTGACGTTTTGTAATAATAATTCTCGAAGACATTATTATTATGTTTGTTTCGTTGTATACTTATAAGAGTATATGTATTGCGTGTAACGTCGTATATAAATACTCGTTGTTACTTGTGGTTACGCGTGTTTAATACTTTGTGAAAACATAGATTTGATCAAACTGTTTTAAGCGACACAAAGAGTTGGTGTCGCAGATTACTGCGACACTTGAAATGGTTGCGACACTTGCTTAGTGTCGCAAGTCGTGATTTCAAATAGATGTGCGACACAAGGGTAGTGTCGCATGTTAGTACTGCTGGCTAACGACACTACGCTTTGTGTCGCAGGTTGCGACACAAATTAATACTGCTGATTTTAAAAGTAGCGACACAGGGTTAGTGTCGCACCCGATTTGGGCCTGGTGCGACACTAAGGGTCTGATGTGTTTTCGGGTTCGGGAACTTGGTCAAACGTGCTCGATTTGACCCGAAACATTTACATGATTCTTAAATATGTTTTTGGGACTTATAAAAATTAGAGTTACGTTTTATGGTTAACCCGAAAGTGTCGTTTTTAATTTAATACCAAAAACAGTCCATGGGTTAGTTTCTTCAAAATTATACGTTTTTCGTGGCTCTTTTTGACTAGCCAAGTGTCAAGATAAAATCCGAGGAAGTTTCCAGACATTCCCCCATGTCTTAACTACTTAGCATAATTTTTCCATAATTTTTCATTAACGTTAAGTTGGTCAAATAATTAGGCAAGTCCCCTGACGTCCAAAAATGATGAATCCGGATACAGGTGTGATCTTTTAATTACTGAGAAAAATCTACAAAACTTCACGAGACGTAATCATACTACTTTTAAAGCTAACAAAATTTATGAGATTTAGGCGAAAACCTCATGTCGTTTGGAGTTGTGTAGCTCGAGTTATGGACTCGAGAAGTTGGGTCAAAAATCTGTCATCCGAGACAGAACGACGACATATTTTTGTAAAATGGTTTTCGGTATCAAACGGCGTCGAAAAATTACGAAACCACTTGTAAATAAAAGCTAACTTCTTGAACTTATATTTTGTCTTTTGAATAGTCCATTTTCGTTAAGTTTTGAGTAGGAAAATTATCCTTGAAGTCGGGCTAAGTTTCTGCCCAGAAAACTGTTGGTGTTTTGTGTTTGCAAAAACGTTTTTCGACTTTGTTTTTGGACATGATCTTAGTAAATGGACATTATAACATATTTATAAGTATGTTTTAAGTAAAATAAAAGAGAGATGAAGTTTCTTACAAGGAGATGATGATCTAGAAGAAGATGATGAAAAGTGCTCGATCTTAGATTTTGGCTTGATTTCTCTTTGAAAATGGTGATGGATGATGATGGTTATGATGGTGGTTGATGGTGGTGGTGTGGTGGCTGATGGGAATCAGGGAAGGAGAGGGAGAGAAAGAGTGGGAGAGATTGAGGGAAGAGAATGGTTGAGTGTGAATTGTGTTTGTGTGTAGAATGAAACAAAGAAGGATGGTTATGGGGAAAAAAGTCTTGGGCATGGCGGATAAGGGGCAGCAGATTTTGTGGGCCCCACTTGAGTGTGGGTTGCCTAAATTTTGTTCTCCAAGTTTACGTTACGCGCGGTGCTCGTTTACCCGTTCGTTTTGTCGTTAGTTTAAACGTTAAACGATTATTATCTATGTTTTTCGTTAACAATTTATTCGCGTAAATTTTAATTGAAGTTTTATTTAAAATACTTCATTTTAAGTTGTTGGAATATAAATTGAATTTCGTTCGATTGTCGGGCGCGATTCGGGCGTTTTCGTCGCGTACTGTACATTTATACAAAACGTATAACTTTTAGTATATTATCGTAATAATATCAGTTAAATAACGATTATTTAATATAGTTACGTTATTTAAGAAAATGTTTTTCACCAACGTCCGTATTTATAGTGTCGGATTCCATCCGATTGAAATCGCGTAATTAAAATTAATTGCGTACGTGTGTATATAAATATACAAAATGTTACATGTATCCAGTCCTATTTCACACTAAATACAAGAAATGACGCTGTGATTTAATACAAATGATGGCCTAATTTGTCGGGTGCCACAATTATTTTCCGGGGAAGCTACACATTCATCAACGATTAATGTTAGAGAATTTCTTTAATATTCATCGTATGATATTATAGGTTATAAAAAATAGTTTATTGATGAATATTAGTAGTTATGACAACGGTTTTGATTAATATTTATTGGTAAAAATATGTTTTTATACGTTTTGATTATCATTCATCGTGGACGAATGTTAACGAATAATTTTTCAAAGAAACTGATAATATCCACTTCGGTTAACATTCATTAATGATAAATGTTAGATAATTCTCTTAATATTCATCGTATGATATTATAAGTTATAAAAAGTAGTTTATCTATGAATATTCGTAGGTATAACATCGTTTGGTTAATTTTTCTATGAATGAATGAATGGTTGGGTTCCGGTGAAAACAAGAAGTTATAATAAAAACGGTGAAAACGATCTCAATTTGTATTCACAATTATTTTTAGTTGTGAACTTTTATTTTTTTTTGCTTCACACATATTTTTTTATTGTGAACCCTTATATTTTTTTATTTTTCGTAAAGTTTTCATTGTGAACCTTTACTATTATTTTTTAATTCACAGAAACTTAGAAAATTTTTAAATGTGAAGCTTAATTTTTTTGGCTTCACATAAATTTATAAATGTGTGAAGCTTAATTTTCAACCTTCACAATTCATAAATTTTATAGGCTGCTAAAAAAATAAGCTTTACGTTTAAAAATTAAGTGTGAAGCAAAAAAAAAAAATTCAACTTCACACATCATAAAATTGTGAAAGTCAACTGTTTTCACCATTTTTATTTTATTTCCACCCTTTTATATATATATATATATATATATATATGTTGATCTAAGGATTGGGATCTGTTTTTACCGTTTTTATTTTATCCCCTTATTTTCACATGATCCCATTCTCACACACACACACACACACACACACACACACACATATATATATATATATATATATATATATATATATATGTGTGTGTGTGTGTGTGTGTGTGTGTGTGTGTGTGAGGTTCAAATGATAATGGTAAAAGTGTTGAGAATAGGGGAACCAATGAGAATGCTCTAATTTCATTAGGGGTGGAGGGGCACTTTAGTCATTATACATTCTATTTAGTTCTAATTAAATAAATACAAAATTAAAAAGAAAAAATAAATATTAAATTTAGAAATATTATACATATACATACAGAAATATACATACAGTGAAATACACACACAGAACACAGGTACGTAAGGGTTTTTCAAAAACCTTCAATTCGCTCTCAAAAAAGTTGAAATCAAAGGTGCGGTTTTTGTTAATTCGGATCGAATTCATCAAATACATCAATTCGAATCAATGGTATGTAAATCACTGTGATTAAATTAGGGTTTATTTGTGCGAATTTCATCGATTGAGATTTTACGTTGTTAATTTCTGCTATTAGGATCTTTTCAACGTTGTTAATATCTGCTGTTTACGATTATAATTAATGAAAACTCGAATGTAAACTGATTTGTACTTGTTCAACAATCAATTTTGATTCGATTTGAAAAAAAAATCATAACACATACTGATTCAACGATCATGAAACTCTGTAATTCATGTACGATGATCATCAAACATATATGATACTAGTAACGAATTGAATATCAGTACTCTATCTTACTCATGTGATTCGGTTTAGTTGTTAAAAAATCATCAAAAACGGTTGAAAAAACTTTCAGCTATTGAATTTTAATTTAGTAACACATGTGATACCTGATAAACATGTATTATTGTGCAGTACAAAAAGAGATGGCTGTAATAGAGGAATGTAAAGCTCTGATGTTGAGCAACAAAATAATGCACATGCTACAGGTAATATGTGCTTTGATATCACATATTATAGTTATTAGTAACAAGTGTGATAATATGTGGATCCTTTGTGTTTGTTTATACAATAAGTACCACATGTTATCTATTGAAAAATTTTGTGCTAGTAGTGTCCTATGATTTGGTAAAAAAATTATACATAGCATCTAACTAAAAAATAGTAAGATATGTGATATGATCAAAAAAGTGATGGTGACATATGACATCTCTTACCATCACATGTGTTACTAGTTATTACCACATGTGTTACTAGTTATTACCACATTTGTTACTATCTAATATCACATGTGTTACTGGTTACAAAATCTTATGTTTTTGCAAACTCTTTTACAAGCTCAACAATTACACCAAAAACCATACAGTACGTTTCAAATGAGATTGAAACACCCGGTGGAACTAAAAATAAGTATCACGTGTCATCTACTAAAAAAAAAGAGAATAGCTTGTAGTGTCCTGTGATTTGTTAAAAAAAATATTTCATCCAACTAAAAATGTGATAGTAACACATGTGATATGATAAAAAAAATGTGATAGTAACATATGACATATGCTACTATCACACATGTGATACTGTTTACTATCACATGTGTTACTAGTTAAAATCAAATATGAAATGTGATATTGTCTATTATCACAAGTGATACTCGTTACAAATCTTTTGTTTTTACAAATTCTTTTACATGTTCAACGATTATACCAAAACCCATTCCATATAATGTGCAACAAGGAGACGTTGCGAAAGTCAAGACAACTGACGTACCAAGAGCAAAGGAAAGCAAAAAAGCGGAAGAAAAAACAAGGAAGATAGCAGAAGAACAGGCGAGGGGAAATGGAGAATGATTGCAAGTGATATTAACTATCACATGTGATATTACATTATACAAGTTGAAAACATTTAATAGGTGTTTAACTTTCAATTACATGTGATATTGATTGTTGGATACTATTTTTTTCTTCAACTTGATATAATTAAATTGATTTGATATTTTAGAAATATCTTTCATACAATATATGTTACTGGTTGCTAACACGTATGTTAGTGGTTGCTAACACATGTGTTACTTGTTTAGTACCACATGTGATACGACTTGATGAATACTATTTTTATTTTTCAGAATCTTGATATAATCAAACTTATTTGATATTTTAGAAATGTAGCATGTTTCATACAACATGTTTTACTTGTTGTAACATATGTGTTATTAGTTGATAACACATGTGTTACTTGTTTAGTACCACATGTGATACAGTTTGGTGAATACTATTTTTTTTTCTGAAACTTGATATAATCAAATTGATTTGATATTTTATAAATATAGCATATTTCATACAACATGTGTTACTGGTTGCTAACACATTTGTTACAGGTTGATATCTCTAAAAAATATAACATTTTTCATACAACATATGTTACTAGTTTAGTAACACATGTGTTACTTGTTCAGTAACACATGTGTTACTTGTTCAGTATCACATGTGTTACTTGTTCAGTATCACTATCAAAATATGTTACCACATGTTATACTATTTCTTTCACTTGTGAAATCGATTACTATCACAAGGGTTAGTAAAAACGGTGCAAGATTGTACATTTTTATTAACTTAATATAATGAAACTGTTTGATATCTTTAAAAATAAACATGTTTCATACAACATGTGTTACTGGCTTGGTAACACATGTGTTACTGGCTTGGTAACACATGTGTTACTTGTTTGGTATCATATGTGTTACTTGTTCCGTATCACTATCAAATTATGTTACTTAATACGTGACATATAATACTTGTTTGTGCTATGTTATTTACAACTACAGTGATGAATTTTACTTTGTATGTGTGTTAAGATCAAGCTACTGGTTGTTACCGCATGTTATACTACTTTAAAGTATCATATATGTTAGTAAATTTCAATCACTTGTGATAGAGGTGTTAGTAAACAGTGCAAGATTGTACATCAGCACAAACATGATCTAATGAGAACCAACTTACAACGATTTAGCAAAATCTAAAAATGGATTTAAACCAAAAAGGCACTATATATAACCAAATAAAATATAGTATATTTCATAAAATATGTGTTACTGGTTGGTAACACATGTGTTACTTGTTTATAACACATGTGTTACTTGTTTAGTATCACATGTGTTAATGATTGTTAATACAAGTGTTACTAAAAAACAATTCTAAAATTAAAAAATGACTGAAATTATAAGTAAGCTTACATAAAAAATAATAAACATAAGCATTTCAAAAAACATTAAAAAAAACATCTGCTAATAAAATGTTGCACATCATTACAAATGATCTAAGTAAACTATTTTCAAAGATTGTTCAACAAGATCTTACTGTTCAACAAGATCTAAGTAATATATGTGATATTGGAACTACATTCTACTCTTCAACAAAATCTTCGCAGTAACTTCTACTTTATTCTTTTGATCAGAGTCTTCATGCCTCCGTTTGTGGTTCTTGATTGCAAACTTTACCATCTTCTTTATCCCTTCATCGGTGTGTGCACGCGAAAACTCTTCAACAAGGGCATGGACCTTCTCTTTGTGAATGTTGAACTCGTGCAGAATAATCTTCGCAGCAAACATTATCTGCAAACAGCTAAGTTGCATTCGTTGCACACGCCCCTAGATATCCAGACCACAATCCCATTTATTAAGAGGCTGATCGGTGTACTGTTCCATTTGCATTATTACAAACACACCCCAATCCTGAACTTTTTCATGCATCTTCCACTTAAAACCCATCACCGCCGCCCTCTCTAGTTTCCTAAGTTTCTGAGACGCAGGGTGCCCAAACGCAGTCAAATACTTCACAAACAAATAATGCTATCAATATAGTTACATATGCGACACTGTGAAGAATATATACAACAATGTACAAATGTAAATAACAGTGTAGTAACACATGTGATACAGTACAATACCACATTTGACAGTAACTCCTATAAATCCTTGTGTTCAGCC
The DNA here is from genome assembly GCA_963930675.1 of Gnaphalium uliginosum. Taxonomy (NCBI): domain Eukaryota; kingdom Viridiplantae; phylum Streptophyta; class Magnoliopsida; order Asterales; family Asteraceae; genus Gnaphalium; species Gnaphalium uliginosum. The sequence goes on from OZ005680.1 coordinate 63,272,302, forward strand.
AACTCTTCAGAATCTGCATTTTGCAATTTCAGATGCTAAATTTTCATGCTAATCAATCAATATGACGACACCAGTTAATTCATATTTCGTTGAGACATTTCATTGAACACTTTATATGCAAGTTTACTTTAATTAACCCAAATGCACAAATTTCACTTTGATCACACATATATCATAATCATAAACATGATATTCATACTCAATGTAACTATATATGACCCTAAAACACATTCAATATAAATGAACTTTACCAAAACATAACTAACACTTGTGTTACCAAACCCTAAAATCAAACCAAACACATATACACATACAAGAGCATGTAATACAAGATCAAAAACAACTAAAAAAAATGCAATATCGACATATTTAACGGTAAAAATTAAAATAGACCTCGAAAAAACTAACGCAATGGCACGGATCGAAGAGGCATAACATTAATCGGCCTGGATGATGTTGTTACTGGAGCAATCTCGTCATGAACGTCCATTTGTACTAATTAATCGGCGTGGATGATGAATTTTAAGTTGTGTTTGAGAACTAAGGTTTCACAAAAACGAATTTCATTAAAAACTAAACCGTGAGAAAGAGTAATCGAAGAGTGTAGATGAAAGAAACGATGATTTATCAAACAACAACATTGATTTGATGATTAATTGGAGGATTTTGATTTCTAGGGTTTCAAAGTTGAGTCGTCAGAGAAGAGAGGAACAGGAGACAGAGGGAAATTGTGAAGGTTCTTTTTTTATTTTTGAAAAAAAAGTGAAAAAAGAATTAATTATTAGATGGTGAAATTACCATTATACCCCTCCGCCCAAAATCAGATTTAAATTTATTTTTTGTAATTAAAAATAGTGTATTATTTGGGCCCTTGATTTGCTAGATCTGATGGCTCACGTTCATTACCTCATTCTCAACCTATAGGTATGTACTCATTTGAACCCTACTCATATATACATACACACACTCTGAACTATTATTTCAAAATTAATCATTCACTTCTTCATTAAATATTTCTTTAACATACCAACTTCATTATCAATCATGCAAGAAAATTCAAATATTGAAATATATTTAATGTAAAGCACATATAACTTTTTGACTAATCTTCTTATATATATACACATACACATTTTCTTAAAAAATATAGAATTATAGCTAGATACTATATTTCTAAATGCTAATTTTAAGATTAAAAATATACGTTCCTTTAAAAACCAAAAACCAAAAAAAAAAAAAAAGTAATCATTTTATTATGAAAAAAAACGTCCTATAAATTTTATAATAATATTTTATATCAGAATGTTCTTGTGAATAATATGTGTTTGGTTTTAAACATTAAATTATTACATTTATATATGACATATGCAACACACACAAAAAACCCATTAATCCTTTAATCAAAACACATTCATTGTTGTATTGATTCAGTGTCTATTGATCAAACTTTATTTCGATATGATTATACTTAAAATCTCATAATTAATAAAATGAAAAACAAACCAAAACACTATCGACATCGACATAACCATCAAAGAGAGAAGATTTATAATTCAATGAATCAAGGGGATGGAGCGAACCTTTGCTAGCTAGGAATCCAAAACTTGTCATTTCTTCTGGTGTTAATTGCAAACTCTAGTTCTGGTCAATTCCATCATTACGTCAAAAATCTTGTCACGAATGCCTTTTGATCTGTGCTTTATGTATAGAAAAATTCAACGAAACACCAACACGTCCCGGCGAATGCCTTCCCTTCTGTAAAAGGAAACAAGAACATGTTCCAAGAGTCAACCTACAAATAAGCAAACAAAATGTTCAGGTAACCAATTAAAAAGCTAACAGTCTTATAAATGGTAAACATATCAAACACAACTTAACAAATTTTTTAATTTGACAGTTAAGTCCAAAGTATATATCATGTGCAAGTTGCCTGACGGCAAATGACCTGAGTACCCTCCAACCTTATTTTCATCATGAATTTTGATTCATATTCTTAAAAAATAAAATTCATTTAACTCGAATAAATGCACAAAAATTAGATAAATATATACAACATCGAACCTATCTTCATGATCAAACCCAAAATCAATATCAATATCGATACCAAAACCCAACCATAAGAATTTATATTTCAGAGATAGCAAGTGTTACCTAATCGTGTTGCTAATGGATAGAATCAAAAAAGCCTTGAAGCCACATTTTCTGAATAAACAAATCTCGATCACTCAGAAGACGACAATGCAACTCTGTTAGCCCATGAAGGCAAAGGGGCATGAATGACAACAGACAAACCAGTCACGGGATGGTCAAAAGTCAAACTCTCGGCATGAAGTTGATGACCATCATAAACCCTCCCATTCCAATCATAAACACCCTCATATTTCACATCTCCCCTTACAGGAATTCCAAGATACTGACAATGCAACCTTATCTGATGTGTTCTTCCACTTCTAGGATACGCTCTCACCAAAATCTCAACCTTTTTTCCATCACATGATCAAAGATTTCTCTTCAACAACCGCATCTAGTTCACTCATCTCTTTATCACATTCTTCCCCGTCTATTGATAATACTTCAAATAAATTTTCCATGTCTTTAATGGAAGATCCACATGGTAACGTCCTGCCCACATTTTTTGCAGCATACACACACCAAGCTCCAAACTTTGATTGCCCATGGCCTGACTTAAGAGTCATCTTTTTCCATTTTGGAGCTTGTCCAACACAGAAAGCGATCTATATATGTTTTTCTCACTTTGTCAAGAACACATGCTTTTATCGGACCAAAAATGGAGAAATATGGAAGATTGGGACCAAAACTACAAACCCTAATTGTGAATTGAATTATGGAATATGTGAAATTAGGGTGTACGGCAGTAAATAAATAACTAGTTACTTATTTTTATTATTAGTTCACTACTATAGTGTTTTTGAATTATATAAAATAACTAGAAAGATGCTAAGAGTTACAAACATCAAACCAACAAGCAATACTAGGTATGTTTTTTATATAAAAATAATTATATAAAATAATTATGTGGTAGTGACTTAGAAATAAAGAACTAAATAATTTCATCAAAAAAGTTGTTAGGTTGATTAAGCTAGGTATGTTTTTGCAGCTGCTCTTTCTTAATTAACCACTTCTTAATACAGAAATTGCCCTGCGTACATCTAGAGAGGGTAGGAGTATCATTCAATTAATCTAATCTAATAATTAATTAATTAAAATTAAATTTCTTTGTTATTTAATTTAATTAATAGTTTCTTTAATTGATATGTAAGCAATCAAGGAAAATATGTTGACAGAAAGAGTCAAATTAGATTCAAATACGATTGTCTATTAGATTAAAAACACATTATTAGTATCATTATATCTATCCAACAATTTAAAAACGGTATAAATTTTATTTACTATACAACTATAAAATAATAACCGTTAAATTCTTTTCACTTTTGTTTATTATTATTATTTAAAATTAATTAATAAATATATCCATTTAACATCTAACATCTAACATTTATCTTATTTGAAAATCCAAATACCTAATTTTCAGCCTAATGACACGATTAAATCCTATTACCACTTGAGATGCATGGTATATTCCTAATTTATACATGACTATATTTCCAGCTGGATTTATATATACATTTACATATATATATACCTAATACTTATATATATATACATGAATTTCAATAGTGTTAGTTTCAGATAATTCCATAATCAGCTGTAATCTTCATATCAATGGCTGCAGCTAATGAAAAAAGAATTCAAGATCATGATTATGAGCAACATCAGCATCATCAAGATAACAAACAATTTGAAGTTGGTCAATCCTCCAACACTATCAATCTTCAAGTACTCTCTTTTTAATAGTTATTTATTCACTCTTTCATACAATTAATCAGTTTATCACTTAATTATATATGTATGCATGCATGTGTACATATCGATCGCGTTAAATTGATCCTTTTTTTTTTCTTTTGTTAATTTGGGTTTGAATATTAAATACAGGTGGGGGTTAGTCCAATTGGATTGAATTTTAATATTCCAGCACTAATCAACCAAATTGAAGGGGCTATGATTCAAGAAACCCAACAGAATGGACATCAAAAATTGATCGTACAACAGCCAAAAGTCGAAAAGTCGAAAGCTTTTAACATCCCTGCTGTTTATGTGAAAATTGGGTCATGGATGGTTAGTTTTAATTCTTTCTTTTCAAGATTTTATTCAGTAATGTCATTGATAAACAAAAGGACTAGAATCTTTAATTCATTCTTTGTTGATATTGATTTATTGTTAAAATTTGACAGTGCGTATCTAAACATGAAGGCGATTTAGTAGCTAAGTTTTACTACGGAAAGAAGAAGCTGGTGTGGGAATTTCTTTTCGGGTCTCTAAAAAAGAAGATCGAATTCGGATGGTCCCAAATATCTGCTGTTAATGCCTTCGTGCACGAAGATAAAGTGTATCTTCAACTCGAGGTTTACAACTTCATTCCATCTAGTTACTGTTTGAGTCTTATTCATGATGAATGTTAAATGTGATTGATCATATGAGGACCTTTTTGCAGTTGAACACACAACCAGGATTATATGAGGAGGTTAACTACCAAGCGAAAAAGCATACCCAATGGAACGCCACTCATGATTTTACTGATGGTGAAGCTTCACGTTGCAGGTGCACAACCAATTTCTTGAAAACAGTTAAAGATAATTATACTATAAATTACGTAATATGAAATATAACGAATCCAAACATTGAAGAGATTTTGTTAGATGTGAGTGTGCTGAATTTTGTTGCAGCTACTTCTAAACTGATGATCCAGAACAGATTATTTGACCTTCAAATAGTTAGATAATTAGAATCAGTTCCATTGTACCAAAAAGTATTATAATCAACTATTTGCGACTTGAATGCTTACTTTTTGTTACAGGAGACATATGGTTGTATTTCCACCACGAGTTCTCGATGACCCCTTAAAGCAGCTTTTACAATGTGATAGCAATCTATTCAATCTAATTCGACAACCTTTTCCTACTCACTCTCCATTCTTCCAGAACCATAATATCATTGATTTCACACTTAACCGATGTGTCCATAGATCTTCTTCAATTCATGAAGTGAATAGTGATCATCAGGGAGCATTCGGACGTTTTGGTCTGAATTCTGCTCAACTAGGTGGTTCTTTTGCTGGAAATTACTCTAGTACTCATTTACAAATACCAGCACGTAACGAAAGTATCCATGTTTGTTATTCAATTCCTGAAGAAAGCAATGATAATAAGGGATCAGTTGTACCTTTTGGTCCGAATTTTGTTCAACCAGGTGATTCTTATGCTGGACCTTGTAGTTCAATTTTACCAATACCAGGATGTAACGAAAGTTTCCATGTATGTTATTCGGCTCCTGAAGAAAATAATCATAATAATAAGGGACCATTTGTACCTTTTGTTCAGACTGTTGCTCCACATGGTGGTTCTTTTGTTGAACATTCTAGTTCTCATAAAATACCAGGTAAAAATTATTAATTTTGCAACTTTTTCTTTTCTTTTCTTTTCTTTTGTGGTAATGTAGTTTTTGATTCCTTTGATATTATTCTTATACAGATTTGAGGTCCCCATTTTTGTATCAAAATGCTGAATTTTCATTTGATAATCAAATTTGGGAACATAGTAGATACAATCAGATTCAAGGTACTTCGGTCGGTCCCATTGGAGCTCAAAATCAACTTTTACCAAGAGATCAGATAGATTTATGTATTCCGGATCAACTACCCAAATTGGTAGTTATGGATACGGACAACAAAGAACCAAGCTTCACATTTGATCCAACCTGCAAACCGTTCACTGAAAGCTATGACATGAGGCCCACAATTAGTGATGAAATGGTTGATCAGTTACTCAATCAAATTACATTTGAGGACGATTGTGACGATTATTTGACCTTCAGGGCTGAACTTGCTTTCCACGATCAAAATTCTGCTTTGCCTTCTGAATATAGTATGCTAGATTTCAATAATGGTGTGAATCAAATGGAGTTTCAAGATAATGGGAATCATACTTTTGATCCATCAGGAGATGATAGTGCAGGTGCCTTCCACAATTCCAATTCCGGGCCTTCGTTTCAGAAGTAAGTAGACTTTGCTCGAGACCAGCAATGGAATTGTATAAACTTAAAAAGGAGTATAGTAGGATATAGGATCATAGTATTAAATTGCTTGCTTGAAAGATTTTTAACAGTTTTTTTTTTGACATACCGTACACTTTCTTTAGTACTATGTGTTATCTACCTTAATATCGATTTGTACACTAATTCGCTTATAAAAACTACAGAGTATAGTTGGTTAGTCACATATGTCAAATGTTTCAATTTTTCAATTTTTCACTTTTGACCCTCAAACAAATTTTTATTTTTGTCGGATTACTTGCATCCATATGTGTGTCTTACGGATCGTTTTGTTGGTTGGTTCATGTTTATTTTGCTCTGTTTCTAGCATGAGTCCTTATATGATGTGTTCCATCTTTCGATTTGATGTGTTTATGTCGTGTTCTTATGCTTTTCTCATTATCTGCAAGATTGAAATCAATTTAGTTATGTGTACAATGAATCGTGTTTCTTTCGTTTATATCCTGAAAGGACAACAAAGAAAAACTCATATGAATATGAAGAAAATATAAAATAAGGTACAAATTAAGTCTGGACTAACTGTTTGGCGTTCTATAAAAAAACGGCTTGATGAACCATGAAACGTTACAAATTTACAAAGTAGTGATCTCATCTATATATCTATGGAGTTGAGAATAAGGGGTGGCAATCAGATGCAAGCTAGTCTTTCTCCGAATGGCAGCTCCAAATGACTCCAACATATCCAAATCCCCATTACTTATCCCATTAGGGAGTTCCCAGTTGAAGTAATAGAGTAAACTTGCAAGAACAAGCTCAACGTTAGCCACACCGAATAGAATCCCCGGACATATTCTCCTTCCTGCCCCAAATGGTAAATACTCCAAGTTACTTCCTTTAAATTCATGGGAACTATCTTCAAATCTCTCGGGTACAAAATGTTCAGCGTCATGCCAATACTCAGGATCCCTTCCGAGTGCCCACGCATTAACTATGACTTTGGTCTTCACCGGTATCACATATCCATCAATCTCACAGCTTTCTCGACATTCTCTTGGAATTAATAAAGGAAGTGGCGGGTGTAATCTCATAGTCTCCTTGATAACCAGCTTTAGATACTTCAATCCATGAATATCGGCTTCGTGTACTTCTTTTTTCTCTTTCAGCACTTGTCTCACTTCGGATTGTGCCTTCTTTAGCACTCGATGATTTCTTACCATTTCTGACATGGCCCATTCAACCGTTGCTGCTGCAGTATCGGTTCCCCCTGTGAAAATGTCCTGCATAAGACCAATTCTTTTTAGTAATCTAATATGGAAAAGAATAAATTTATCGACTCTACTGAAATGAGTAGTATGTGCAGAGTACCAACCATCAAAACCGCCTTGATATTTTCTGTTGTGATTGGAATCTCAAGATCACCACTGTTTTTAAGTCTGAATAGAATATCGAGAAAATCTTCATCATCCGTGCCACTTTTACACCCTTGTGAATGTTCCGAGTTTTTCTTGTGTTCATCAAGGATGTTATTAAGAGTCTTGTCAAGGTTTTGGTGGATTTTTGTTAACTTGGCTTGCATACCAGTAAGAAAGTGAAGAAATTTATATGAAGGGAACAAGTCAGCCACATCAAAACCTCCGCCAAGATGAACTGCCTCTTGTATCATCTCTATCAATAGATCCTGATCTTTATTAATCTTTCCAAATGCAGCTCTCGATATTACAGTATTCATGAATGTAAAAATACATTTAGAAAGATTCACAGGTGATGATCCTGAGGATGAACGAATCTTTTTCATCAGTGCATCGACTTCTTGTTCCCTGATTGAACAAAAGACTGGACTTTTTTGGCACTGAGAAGTTCCAACATGCAAATCTTGCGCATCTGTCTCCAGTAATTGCCATACGGTGAAAACCCGATGTCTGTTGAATTGTATAACACAATCTTGGAGACTAGTGTTTCGAACCTGCATGCAAACGCAAGATCATGCTTTATAAGTATCTCTTTAGCTACTCGAGGAGATGAAACAATTAACGTGGAAATCTCACCAAGTTGAAGATGCATCAAGGGACCGTGTTTTCTAGTCAGGTTTCTAAGAGCACGATGTGGTAGTTCTGAACTTACCATAGACAACATGTTCCCGATGAACGGAAACTTCCATGGACTGGGTGGAAATTTTCTTGAGCTAGATCTTGTGATTAGCTTAATTAGATTGAACAGAGAGAAGAAAGTGAGTAGGAGGGTCACCAGATAAAATGGGGACATGATTTGCATTGGGAATGTTTTGTGATTGATTCTTGTATTAAAAGGGGTTTTTTTTCCGAAAAATGAATCAATAATTCCCGTTTTTGCATTTTCGGGTATCAACTAATTTTATTTTTTAAAAATAAACCACTAATTTAAAATCGAATATTTTCATGTATAAGTAACCATTTAAAACGGTAGCCATTTTCGGGTATAAGTAACCGAGTTTTGCATTCGTTGATAATGATTTTATAAAGGGTTTTTTGCCGAAAAATGAATCAATAGTTTCCGTTTTTGCATTTTCGGATATCAACTAATTTTGTTTTTTGCCGAAAAATGAATCAATAGTTCCCGTTTTTACATTTTTGGGTATCAAGTAATTTTGTTGGGACCGGCTACCGTTTTAAACGGTTACTTATACCCGAAAATGTTCGATTTTAAATGAGTGGTTCATTTTTAAAAAACAAAATTAGTTGATACCCGAAAATGCGAAAAAGAGAACTATTGATTCATTTTTCGGCAAAAAACCTATTAAAATGGCCAATATATATTTAGGCTTATGAATTCTTGTCAGTTATTGCAACAAAGTGATAACCTAAGTATAAGTTCACAGAAACTTTTATTTAGGAGTTTTGTTAATAGTAACAGCTTTAGTTGTCTTTAATAATGGTTTTTATGCATCAATTGTGGTAAGCTTATGTTAATTTTATGTTTTATTTTGACTAAAAACATTTTTCTAAAATAAATTATTCTGATTTTAAAATAATATATTTTATTATGATATGATTCAGGTCAAGTTTGTTGGTTACATGTGTCTGCTATTCTTTTATTTTTGTATAACTGGACAAGATGGCTAGATACATGAAATTTAGATGGTCAAAAGGTAGGGGTTCAATAATGGTTGGCACAAAGGTCACCTAATATGTTTGTCATTATCAAAACAACAAACCACCCGTATAAATCTGTGTATGTAGTCCATAACAAAAAAGGCCACTTTGAATTCTCAAGTGACAACTTGTTTAGAAATGGCACGATTGATATACCAAAATGTACAAAAGTTAAAGCTTATGGTACTCTATTCAGCTTATATTTTACTAATGCAAATGCACTTTCACTGCAAAAACACATCCAATTACCAAATCTTAAACATGATTTATTACAAAAATGATTATCAATGTCACATAATTAATTTCAGAAAGCATGTTGAAACACTGCCTTAAAAACATTTCAATAGCCAAAATGCACCGATAAAAGTTAGCCAAAAAGCAAAAGCATCATTCTCCTTTCTGTTGAACCAATTTCTCTAACTTCTTCATTATATAAACTATGAATCACCTATCATGGCAGCATAGAACAATTTCGGTCCATATCCGGTGTGGGCATTAGAGCATTGAGCTACTAGAAACTGATCCCTATGACCGAAGTTCCCACTTCTTCAAAAGATCAGTTGGCTGGCCGCCATTTTATGATATCTCGGCAACAATTAGTCTTTTAATATATAATAGTAAAGAATTTGGCATCCGGTAACCTACTAAAGTTTGAACTTGTTTCTTATACCTCGTCGTTTTCTTTATCCATCGAGTCAGTTAGAAAGCTCAGAATGAATTCGTCAATTTCACCTTCAAGTACTGAATCAGGGTCCGAAACCTCAAAATTGGTGCGAAGATCCTTCACCATTCGATAAGGCTGCATAATGAAAGAGATACAGAGTTTAGAGCAATGAAATAACATTAATAAGTAATATCTGACCCTCAAAAGTCGATTCAGGGCATGTTTCAACTTTTATCGGGTCAAACAGGTAAAATACGAAAACTTGGCTAAAAGATTGGGTCAAATGGGTCGAAAATCTCCCAAGTGTCATTTTAAGCATACACCTCCTAATTCAATTTACTCGGGTAAAAAATAGAAATAATATATCTTAGTAATCATATTTGACCCACTAATCGTTTATATAAAACTTAGAAAGACAGAAATCTTTTCAGGTCGACCTGACCCAACCGATTTAGACTCATACTAAGAAATTGCCCTTATTAACCTCATACCCAACCCGTCGGACAGGCTATTTTAGCCACCAATAAAATAAGTGATATCCGATAACATAATCCAAATGTCATATCCTTTCTAGAACCTATATAATAGATGAAAAGTGACTACACGTACATGTAGTACATACGAACGTATTTGATTTCCCCAACTATTGTCAGTAAGAGACTGTGTATATTGTGAATTCATCTGAGCCTGACGAGCCATCTCTCGCTGATCCAACCTTGATTGTAGTACTGCCATTGCAGAGGCCTTGTTCTGGTGTTGTGACCTAAAAACAAAAGAAAGTGGTCAATAAAAGCGGTAATTTTGACTCATCTGAGCCTGACCTAAATTGGCTCGATTTTTATCCCAAAGTATTCAAATGGGTAAAATCAAACAATTTAGCTACAAGTAAGACGTGTCAAACAGGTTGAAATACGGTGCAATCTTTTTATTTTCATTTATTTTATTCAAAAATTTAGATTATTATTGCAACGATTTGGTTTTTGTAATCATTATTGGTGAATTATTTACTTATTAAAAAGGGAACAAAAAATAAATGATTAAGAGATATGTTCATTGGTTAACCCAACCTTACCCGATTTGACCCTTACCGGTCAACAGGGGTAACTGTGTAAATTATAAATTTATACCTTTCGTTTTGGCAAGCAGCGGTGATTCCGGTAGGTATGTGAGTTATCCTTACGGCACTATCCGTAACGTTAGCATGTTGACCTCCGGCTCCCCCAGATCGGTATCTTTCTATTTTTAGATCTGATTCGTTGATCTGAACATGGTGAGATCCATCACCTAATATTGGAGTTACGGCAACAGCGGCAAAAGAAGTGTGGCGGCGCTTGGCGCTATCAAAAGGTGAGATACGAACCAGACGGTGAGCCCCTACTTCTGCTTTTGCATATCCATATGCATATTCACCATCCACTCTAACTGTTGCCCTCTGTTGTTATAATCAAAGACACTATTAACCCATATTCTTATATTACTACAAGTCGCTATAATCAGATCAGTTTCAAAGCACAAATCCAAACACACCTAACATAGCATACTCACTTTCACGAATTTGGAGACAAAAGAAAAGAAAAGACACAAGTGGAAAGAACTGAGAGAAAGGAAAGTACAATATAATAACCTTTTTCTGGTACATGTTCTCAAGTTGGATAGAAGTAAAATAAATGCCATTGTGAAATTTTTATTTCCTATGTTTTCTAGTCGTTTAAGGAAAAGAAAGCTGACAAATTAAAAAATATACCAATATACCGTTCATATGTAACATATAGGTTAGTTTAGATCAGAAAGTGTTTGATAACTAAAAGAAGTTATTAAAACCTTTCATACTGTTTCAGTCCGAATCTTACCAAATTTGGGTGGAAACTTCTGGAGAATAAATGACACCAGATCCCAAATGAAACAAACACAAAAACACAACCCTCTTTTTTGGTTCCAAAATTAGCATCGTGCATGGCGTTTTTTAGGTAAGTACATTAGTTTTTTTAAACATCATACTTGGTTTTGTCCGTAAAGCTTGTCTCTTTTACGTTTTTGAGATTCTTTTTCTTGAAGTTTCTATTTTAACAAAATAACATATAAAATTAACGAGAGATTGTGCAAGTTAAACCTTAATTCCTGCAATCTCACCACGCATTTCATCCACAACTGTGACTCCATATCCACGGCGTTGAGCCCACATTCTATACATTTGCATCACCATACCTGCCCAGTCCATGCTCTCAGTGCCACCAGCCCCAGCCTGAACCTAACATATCAAAAGTCCATTAAACTAAAGAAAGCATCACCACCCAACAAAACTAGCAAAAGAATACTCTTGGCATTCCAAATAAAACAATGTACAGTTCAATGTGAATGTCAAACAAACACAGTATACCACACGGTTTGCACAAACAATTACCGCAACCCACATCCACATAGTGCTTTGACACAAAAACATAATGACTACTATCAGTTACTAACCTTGTGTTTTACTAAAAATCAGAAACTATATATCCATCAACAACCATAAAATAGGAAATCGCATGGACCAAATCTTTGTTATCTAATATTTTGCAGAAAAGTAAAGGGGCAACTATTTTAGGGACAGACAGAATAGTTTTATGTGACAAATCTAAAAAATCAATACAGGCCTTTCAAGAAAGAAGTCAAGTTCTTTGAAAAGACAAAATGAAACCAACCTCTATGTAACAAGAGCAAGAATCATGTTCGCCGGCTAGCAAAGCTTCAAGCTCCTTTTCTTTCACGCCTTGTCTCATCCTCAACAATGCTTTTAATGATTCCTGTGCCACATTAAATATGAGTTAAAAGAGTGTCATTCAGATCGGAACTAGACATAAATTGTTTGGAAATTGAAGTATAAATTGATTAACGAACAATAAATGATATGAAAAACGTCAATAAAGTTAAGCTAAAATATTGAACTAAAAAGAAAACCCGCTGATATTGACCCGATACCCAACCCACTCCTTTTGCCACCCCTAATAATTGTGCACTAGGGAAAACATGAAATACAATTAGAAAAAAAGCAGGCAGAAACAAAATAAATGGCAAGTGAAACAAGTAATGAGAGCTGACCGATTCCAAATCAGGATCATCTTCTTCACGAGCAAGCTTGATCATCTCAATATGCTCGATTAATTCTTGCTCAAGTCCATTAACTTCCTTCATTTTACCCATGAGCGAGCCATGTTCACGGCTTATTCTTCCAGCATGAACAGGATCATCCCAAAGGTCTGGCTTTTCCAATTGAAATGATAGCATATCCAACCGTACTTTTAACTTCTTCCACTGTCATATCCAAAATAACTCTTACATAACATCACTAAAAAAACTGGACTTCTACCACAAAAGTACAAAATATATATTATTTTTCCTGCACACCACTAAATGAGTATACTTTAATGTCAGATATGATGGATAGATAGGGTGATATGAATCGCTTACGTGCTATATTCTTGGGGTAATGATTCAATTTCCTATATTAACGAGATTTGGAGATTAAGTAAACTTGGGGAATGAGGACAGGAGTCACAGGACAGTGTTTGCCTATTTGGCTATTTATATAGAACTTGGTTGGTAGGATTTTGGTGAGGAGGTTGAGCAAATGAGAGAGTATATGAGAGTCTCCCTCCGTCCCGTGTGGTGGTCTCGGTGATTCAATAACGATGGAGCGAATTCCGTTAATGTAATCTACCAGTGAGAGCGGTGTGAGGATACGTGATAATATTCAAGAGTGTTGAGAGGCGCGTCCATTTTGTAGATAGTGGAATTTTAAGTGGTCGCTGGTCCCGTGGTTTTTACAATAGCTTGAGAGGTTTTCCACGCAAAAATTGTGTGTGTCGTGTTTTTTGTTTTTGTTTATTATGTGTTTATTATACTGGCTGATACAAGGTTGTGTGATTTGGTGGGATGGCGATCGATCTCAACGAGCGGTATGAGAGCGGGGTCGATCCCAACAACATATATAAAGTTATAACCTTTTTCATATTAAATCCAAAACAAGCATACTTAACTTAAAATATAGAAATGTCGGTCAAGATAATAGTACCCTAAAATCCGAAATTAAACTCAGAATTAGCCTCATTATGATTTGGGAATATACCTGCAAGCGTTTCTTGATAAGGCAAATCGATTGAGCAATAGCGGAAGCATGGCTCTTCCAATCACTCTCACTCTCATCAAGAATCATCCATTGATTGGCAACAATGCCATCGACAGTTAGTCCATCAGAGGTTGATGGTTCTACAGCTGGTTGAGTACTAAATAATAACTGAGTACTGTAATTCAAGACAGGGCCACATGAAAAGTTCAATCTTTTATTCAAAATTGAAGAAAACCCGGATGAATTCTTGGATAAAAATCGAAACCCAGATGCATGATTTTGTGGTTTATTGATGGGTTGAGGATTAGATGGAGATACAAAAATAGTGGGAATAGTTTGGTAACGAGATATAATTGAAGATGGGAATTTGTATGTTCTTTTGAGTATGTTTGATGACATAATAATAATAATTTGTTTTGTGAAAGATTTGGGTTCAGATTTTAAGCTCTGTTTCAAGATTGTAAAAACCCCCCACGATCATTGAGAAACAGGGTTTACTGTGCGGAAAGGTTCCCCAATTCTTGAACTTTATTTTCACAGAGCTCCCTTGCACTTTGAATTTTATAAAGCTTTCACCCGTTAATTTCATAATGCGTAGTGTATTTTTTTTAAGTATTTTCCCTTTTTAAATTATACGGAGTACTAAATGATATTTATAGTTTTATATTTATATTTATGTTTATATTTTGTAAATATATATATATATATACTAGATACAAATCCGTGCGATGCACGGTAAGATCAAATATGCTTTTACCAACATCACCTGATAGCTAAAATCATAATAAATCGTCCCTTCGATTAATCCTTCGAAACTATATACAGCTACAAAATCTGTCAGAAACTAAATTTTTATGAACTATATTAATAACGGAGTATTTAAGGATAATCCTTCGATTTATTATATTTATATTCGATTCGAAATATGTAGTTGGCATAAAATAAAATATAGAACACCACTTCTTATAAATTAAAAACGGTGGTTTGTATTTTAATAAATATAAAATAATTTTTTTAAAAGATCTTTTTGAATTAAAAAATTTAGGATGTGCTGTGAGATGATTATGATACCTCAAATTGTACGTATATGTATTTCTATATATTATTAAAAAATTATTTTTGTTGTTTGTATGGTTATCAAACTAATAATTAAATTATTTTATTTTTTATTATATGTAAATTTTAAGAGATTGCCACGTGGCATATTTGTCTATGTGGTAAATTGTGGAGCAATTATTTATACTCCTTTAGTATATATATATATATGTATATATATATACATATATATATATACATATATATATATATATATGGGAAGGATCAAGAAGGAAGTTCTAAATTTGAGGGAAGGAGAGAAGCAAACCTCAACCACATATTTCATTGTATCTTCTCCAACTCATATACAATACTCATTTCATCAATTTTTGTTTAAAATTCAAAATTAAAGCATGTAAATCAATCAAAACATTATAAATTTCAAATTCATCAAAGGCATTCATACATATCTTCAATTTGTCATAATTCATATTCATCAAATATTAAGAATTTTGAGTATAACTTTTGGGTTTTTGTGAAAATTTTGATTCACCAATGAATACAATAAAATTAAACAAATTTCAACATACAAAACTTATAAATAAATAATTAATTTAATTATAGTCGTCATTAACCTTCTAATTTCACAAAAAAAAAAAAATTAGAACATTAACATTCATTTGGAATGAATGTTGATCAAAATTACAATTAATATTCATAAAGAATAATTTATGGTGAATATTAACTTATATATGTTTTTATACATTGTTGAACGAGATAACTTAACATTCATCAGTGTATAATAATGTATATGAGTTAACATTCATTGTAAAAGAATGTTTAAAAATATTAAGTTGTAATTTTGATTAACATTCTTTCCAAATGAATATTAATATTCTAAAAATAACTTGAGTTATTTACAATTTTGCCACCGTGTTGACTTTTGAGTTAACCAAAATGTATGGCTAGGAATAGCTACCCTCCTTCCCTCATTTTTTTACTTCCCTCTTGATCCTCACCCTATATATATATATATATATATATATATATATATATATATATATAAGTTCAATGTAGAATGCTAAAAAAATGTAGAATGAATGAACCAATAGGATTGCTCCATTCCAGTTACCTATTTCCACCTTTTTTCTAAATCTAAATATCTCAGAAACCGTATATTCATAAATTATACAAATTACACCTTTAAAATCAGCGTCTTTTTATCTTTAATTAGAGATCTCACATGACATACTTTCGACGAACTTTTTTTTTCGTTTTCTAATAGGTATGTAAAGTTCGTAATAATAAATCACGTGTGATTTAACACTCACATGTGAATATATTTACAATCAAATTATAAGTTTTAAATCACTATCTATAATCACATGTGAATAATCAAATTTACAAATTATAAGTTTAAAATCACATAAAAATAATTTATTTGATAATTTAATAAACCTTCAGAAAAAAATTTAGTTATAATCACATGTGATTAAACATTAAACCGATATGAATTAGTTATAATCACATGTGAAAAAAAACTTGGGCGTTTCAAGTTGGTATCAGAACGGTGGTTTATGAGAATTAGATAATCCACGATAGGATTATTTAAACTTAAACTGATATGAATTGCATGATTATGTTTTTAAAGTCGCGAGTTCTTTAATTGTTGGCTAAATGATTATGTGCAGTAGTGTAGTGGATGTAGTCGGACTGAAATGACTCCCCATTAGTGATTACTTGATAGTGCTATATGTCAGTTTAATATACAAGATGTTGAATGTTATATGCTAGATTAGTCCCAATCTAATAGAATGATGCTATGTTGGTAGATTACCTGTTTTCTAAGGAAGAATATGGCATGTATGCAATAAAATGAGTAAATGAAATGATTATGAGTGTGAAAGAATAATATAGACGAACTGATGCGGATAAAGAATGTAAATGAATAATGTGACGATATGTAACACCCCAAAATTTGAAGTAATATTATAATGTACGTAAATGCTTTATTTTATAACTTGTTGTATAAATTACGTGTGCCATACCTAGTCGTGAAGTATTTAAATTACCTAAACAATAAGTTGGGAGTAACCAATTAAATGATGTGTTTTAAAATGACTGGAACTAAAGGGAATGGGGGTGTAAATACCTAATTAAAACACTAACTAAATAAATATACATACATACACGTACGTACATATGAATCAAAAACACAGAAACTTCCAGAGAGAGGGAGAGAACGCGGGAGAGGAAGAGAAGAGAAGAGAATTCAGCTACAAACATCAAATTGAACTTTGTTAACTCGAATTCAAGCCCTTCCAACCTTTTCTAACTTAAGGTAATCATGATTCTTGTATAATATAACCTAGAAATTGGGTTTTATGGGGGTTTTGGGAGGTTAGTGATTATAATCCAAAATTAGGGCTTTAATATGTTGAATTAATGCTAGTAAAGTTCATTAGTGAACCTAATTACAAGTTAGAAGTAAAGAATTATAAGTTGTGTTTATAGTGATTTTGATGAATCATATTGAATTATTGTAAACTAGTGTTAACTAGTTCAAAGTATGGTTTGAAAGTGTTATTATAATATAAATATGGTGTTTTGATTGAAATTAAAGTAAAGGTTCAAGTAACCAAACTTTAGAATTGAGTGTTTGATTCCGAAGAAAGTTTTGTTAAAAAGCTTAATAATCTATGGAGTCATGAAAAAGATGAATTAGTAATAGTTTGAATGACTTTGATGTTGACCTTGTTGTAGTGGAGTTGATGAACAATCTAAATTAAAAATGTTAAGTCATTCAAATGCTTCTAATTATTATAAAAATGTTGTAAAAGTGATGATTTAAGGTAGTAAGATGTATAAATAGAAGTTAACTTATAATGACGAATTGAGAAGAGTAAATTGATATATAAAGTAGTGAATTTAGTGGTTAAATACTTGAGTTGATTATGTTCATGAAAAGTGTAGTCGTGTTTAGTTTGACTAAAAGTCAAACTGGTCAACCCAAGGGGGTGATGGGTTGATGATGATGATGATTAGTTGATCACGATGGTTGTTAGATGCTAAATATGTTGTTATATTATTGTGTTATGTGATAGTTATTTAAAAGACGTGGCGTTTATTATTGATCGTTGGATTGCTCAATTGACTAAAACGCCAAGGTGAGTGATATGGGGGTTATTTGGGTAATGGTTGTGTGTTCCGGATTGCATACGTGCAAGAGGTTCACATGACCGAGTGGATTGTTATTATATGTTTATGTTGCTATGTGTTGTTGATTTGACATTGTAGAGATTAGCTAACTTATGTTAGCCTCAGTGGTTACACATTGTGTTTGTTGTTGCACTTGTGCTAGTTGTTGCAGTTGTTGCACATTGTGCTTTGTTGTTGCACTTGTGCTCACTAAGCTTAAAACTTACCCGTTTAGTTGTTTAATGTTGTAGGTGTCTATGGGTCGAATGTTAAAAGGTGAAACTAGAGGTGGCAAGGGATTATGCTAAATGAACGTGGATTTCACTTGCAAAGAGGTTTGACAAGTGTACTTTTAAATTGTCGAGTTGCTATTAGCTTGTTATAATTCGCCCAAGTTGCATTTTGGTTAAAGTGTCAAAATGGGCCGTTTTTGGTTAAAGGGTCAAAATGGGCCATTTTGGTGAAGTAGTCGAAATGGTAGTTTTGGTTATGATTTTGGACATGAGATAGTGGATATGTCGTTGGTTTAGAAGTCTAATAACTCAATTTGTCTTTGATTTTCCAAACGGGTTGAAATGGATCTCCCAAAGGGTCATTTCGTTAAAACTTGTCAAAATTATAGTTTGGACAACTTTAATGTGTGTCGATATATTAAAATATGCAAGTGAACTTGCTAGAAGGTAATTGGAATGATTGAGTCAAAATGTTTGCAAGTTTGGTTTTTGAAAGTGTCCAAATGGTCTCTTTTCGGATTCAAGTCCAAGACCGCCATTAGTGTGAATTTTAGAAAAGTGCCAATTGGGAAACCTTTGTTATGTCATATGAAGTGTGTCTACAAAATTTGGTGAATTGATTATTAACGAGTCAAAAATTATGCGCGTTTGAATTTGGATCAAAAACCTGAGTTTTCTGTGCAGGGGAAGTACTCGGTGGGTACACTTGGTACCCAGTGGGTACTCCTTCAAAAACTTGATCAGAAAGTTGTCTAAAATGGGCTACCCGGTGGATACTCAGGCTACCCGGTGGGTACTCCCTCAGCATTTTGAATCCCATTTTTAAGCTAGAAAATGATTGTTCGAGTTATGTAAACTTATAATTAGTATTTTATTGAGTTAAGAAACATTATTTGATAAGAAAAAGTTTTTTTTTGAGCGTTTCGTAAAGGAAATGGAGTAACAAAGGTTAATACAAAAATCTAATGCAAATAATTTACTACCCATTTAAGTATGTTATTTAACAATTTAATACAAAAATCAATTACATTTAAGTAATTATAAAAGTTAAATTAATTATTACTATACAAATAATTTAACCATTTTATAGTCTTTAAAATATTACAATAAGTTACTATTTTACCATCTTAGTTTTACAACATCTAATGCAAATTGTATATGAAGCAATGATTTATTGTTTATATATTTTGTAAACATCATTTACTTAGTTATCAAACTTAATAGCTAGATTAAAATTCGTAGCTCAATTTTTCTTATAAACTTTCAATTATTATAATTTGAAGTTTCAGTTCGAGTCAAGTCAAATTAGCCGGTTTGAAAAAATTTCAGATCCGAAGTTCAAAAACTAAACTCGGTCTGATTTTATAAACAACTTGATGAGTCAAAAATATTCAACCGAAACACGATTCGCATAGTCCGTTTAAGTAAATAAGAAAAACAAGTTGATGGATTGGATAATCTTTTTTGTTTAAAAAAAATAAAATTATTTTTATGGCTGTTTGATCGACCCTTGACCAAACCTTAAGTAATCGAACGACATGACCAGAAAACAATTTATCTTTGTTTAAAAATTTGTTACAATTAATTATAATAATTTGAAATATATATATATATATATATATATATATATATATATATATAATATATATATATATAATATATATATAATGTATACAATAAAGTTATAAAATAATATAACGTTATTTCCTTTTTTAAATTTTATTACAGAAAGACATGTAACTGAACAAAAATACCATAAGTAATTTTTTTTTATGTCGTTGTATTGCACAGATAACATGATATATCACATAAAAATGGACTCGTAAACTTGTAGCATATCCTCATGTTCAGTTGTAATTATACTACGATGGACTAACATGTTGACAAGACAATCGTTGAATTTGAAGTTGTGAAACGTCCAAATTAATTATAAGCTAAAACTAATTTTTAGCATCTCTTTCTTCTAGCAGTTTGGAATAACGTCGATATGAAGCTCATCGATGAAGATCAATTGAATATCGAATATGATGTGTTGACCTTGAAATTTAAATAAGGTAGATAAAGTTTTTCCAATTAATATGTTTTTTGTTCGATTTACTATTACCGCCGCATTGCGGGGGTATGTTTCTAGTTATATAATAGTATAGATATAGATAAGTTTTAATTAATTAGAATTGAATGTTATGTGTTTATTACCTTAAAGTTTAATAATGATAGTATTAATGAGATAAAAGTATGTTAGTAATTTCAAATAGGTTTTTCAAACATTTAAAATGCAGTGAATTTAAAATGCAGTGATCTGGACTGTTGATCGAAAAAATTAAAGACTGAGATGGAGAGTTGGTTGTCCCTCTTGCCCCTCATATAAGGGCTACACCTCTGAACCTTACCCTCAATGATTATCGACCTATATCATGTTGCAATGTATTGTATAAATGCATAAGTAAGATAATTACGAACCGTATCAAAGATAGGCTTGCTGATGTGGTTAGTGATAACCAATCAGCATTCGTTCCAGGTCGAAAAACATCTGACAATATTCTTCTAACTAAAGAGTTAATGAAGAATTATCATATTTCAAGAGGGGCTCCTAGATTTGCCTATGACACGGTCGATTAGGATTTCATAAGGTGTATTTTACATCACTTTGGGTTTCATAACACAATGGTTCAATGGATTATGACGTGTGTTTCATCTACTTCTTTTTCTGTCAACATTAATGGTGAATTACATGGTTATTTTAAAGGAAAAAGAGGGTTGAGACAAGGAGATCCATTGTCTCCATACTTGTTCACAATGGTGATGGAAGTGTTGTCGTTGATTTTAAAACGCAGAGTGCATTCATCTAATGCGTTTCGATTTCATTCAAAATGTCATAAACAAGAGATTATGAATGTTTGTTTTGCAGATGATTTATTCTTATTTGCTCGTGGTGACGTTGAATCGTGAGGGTTTTTCATTAAGCTTTAAACGAGTTCAAGAGGTGTTCAGGTTTAGTACCAAGTTTACCGAAACACACTGCTTTTTTGCTAATGTTCCAAGGTCGGTAAAAAACACCATTCTAGAAATGATGCCATTCGAAGAGGGTACGCTTCCTGTTAAGTACCTAGGAGTTTCATCAATATCTTTTCGGTTGCTTCATAGGGATTGTATGGTTTTAACGAGTTAAATCTCGTCTAGATGATTGGAAAAATAAATCATTGTCATTTGCCGGAAGGGTGCAACTGATTATTTCTGTGTTATCCTCTATGCACGTGTACTGGTCATCAATCTTTATTCTTCCGAAATCCATAACAAGAGAAATTGAAAAATTAATGCGTGGATTTTTATGATGTCAAGGGGAGATGAAATGAGGGAAAGCTAAGATAGCATAGAATGTGTTATGTCTTCCAAAACTAGAGGGTGGCCTGGGCATTAGAAGTCTTGATAAATGGAATATCACCCTCATGTCTACTCATATATTGCGTATTTTGACACATAAAGATTTTTTATGGGTTAGATGGATTCACTCATACAGGTTGTATAACCAGAATTTTTGGGACGTTCCTCTGAAGGCTGGTGCAAGTTGGGGATGGCGCAAATTACTCCGAATGCGTAATGAATTGCGTGCTCATTTCCAATTCTGTGGAGGTAATGGTTCGAACATATCCGCATGGTTTGACTTATAGTGCCGCAATGCCTGTTAGCCAGTATTATTCCAAAACATGAAATTACAAGAGGGGGTTTTCAGCTAACTGATTCGGTAGCGGATGTCACTCATAATGGCCAGTGGAAATGGCCAGATGCTTGGCTTGTAGAGCACCCAAACATTGCAATGATTCCAACTCCTCAAATGGTCCAACACAATGTCGATATGTAGTATTGGCGAGATAGGATGGGCAACCTTAAAGACTTCTCGGTTAGTATTGTTTGGGATTCGATAAGATCACATGCTGATGAAAAAGGTTGGCACGATATAGTATGGTTCTCGCAAAACACGCTTTTTTAATGTGGTTGATAATGGGTCAAAGACTTAAAACCCAAAATAAACTCATATCATGTGAGATTCCAAGATCAATGAATTGTGTCAATTTCAAGTGTTCGTTATGTAATACATAAATGGACTCACGTGCACTTGTTTTTTGAGTGTGTTTTTGCAGCTCAAGTATGGTCGAAGGTGAAAGTATATACCATGTTATTTAGTATATCAAATCATTGGTGATATAGTCACACTCTTGGAGCCTTTATCTCATCGAAATAGAGTTCAGAGTGTTGTTGCTCCTCTTGTGTTGGGAGCAACGCCAAATATAATTTGGCAAGAAAGGAATAGCCGATTGTTCAAAAAAGGTTCAAGAACAGTAACACAAGTTTATGATATTATTTACAATACTGTTCGGTTGAAATTTTTTACGCTGAAATTTAAATCATCACTGCAAGTGTCAAGAATGTTCGATGCGTGGAAGATTACAAAAGATCTATTGTCTATCGCGGAAGCTGAGCTATAGGAGATTATAGCGTGTGCTCATGTCGTTATGAGTTTTGGTTTTCTTTGATTGGTTTTTAAGCGTTTTTATGGCATATCATAAAATGCTTATTTTTTGGTTCGTTTTTTCATTTGTAAATATGTTTATCTTTTTATAAATTTACCGGGTAAGGTACCTTTTAC
Organism: Gnaphalium uliginosum; assembly: GCA_963930675.1. NCBI lineage: Eukaryota > Viridiplantae > Streptophyta > Magnoliopsida > Asterales > Asteraceae > Gnaphalium > Gnaphalium uliginosum. The sequence goes on from OZ005680.1 coordinate 63,295,439, forward strand.
CCAAAAAAAAATCCAATTAATCCTAAGAAATCATTTGGTTTACGACAAAAAATTATTAGTGACAACAAGAATTGTTTTATACCGTGTCATTTTTACATATTTAACCTCAAACTTTACTGTATATACAAAGTTAACCGGTCAACAGACAAACCTTGCAAAATCAGGCAAGGGCAAAGAAGAAAGAAATGATTGCCGTGAACCCTAACAAGTTTTGTAGATCCAAATAAGGCAATAAGCAAATCGTCGAACAGCTTGTGTTCATCGTCTTACTGATATGTTTTCTCTTCATCGTTTACGATCTTCCACACGATTCCCCTGTTTATCAATCGCTTATTATTCTTCACAGCCTCTTCAATTTGACATACAAACAACTTGTGATCTAATTAAAACACAACAACGGCGTACTCTCAAAAAATTCCTAACAGACTCAACAACCCCTAACCAACTTCTCCAACAACTTTTCGATTCAAACGCTCCGTTCGACGTCGTTTTACCATACTTTAGATGGTCCGTACATGAGTTTCAGGTATCTTACTCACTTGAACATTACTGTAAGCTGTTTTATCTGCTAGCCAATGCTAACAAGTATAGTAAAATTAGGTCGTTATTTGATAAAAGTATTGTTAGGGATGCATTTTTTAAATACTCGTGCTGTTCGATTCTGCGTGTGCTTGATAAAGTTTGTGATAATGTATGTGCACATTCGATAATTGTTGATTTGTTGTTGTTAGCGTATGTGAAAAATGAAAAGACGGAGTTAGGGTTTGAGTTGTTTGATAGATCCCGTGATTATGAGTTGAGGTTATCCGTTTGGCCATGTAATCGGTTGATTAAGTTGTTGGTGAAAGAAGAGAAATTTGGACGTGTTGAGTTTGTTTATAGAGAAATGTGTAAGAGACGAATTGAGGTTAATTTGGGGACATTTAATATGGTGATTAACGCGATGTGTAAAGCTGGGAGGTTGCGTAGGGCGATGGATAGTTTTGAGGATATGTTAGTTAGGGGGATTTTGCCTTCTGTAGTGACGTATAATACGCTAATTGATGGGTACTGTAAGAAAGGTGGACCTGGGAAAATGTATAAAGCAGATGCACTTATGAAGGAAATGGTTCAAAAGAAGATATATCCTAATGAGATTACCTATAATGCACTTATTGATGGGTTTTGTAAGGATGAAAATGTTGTTGCGGCGATGAAATTGTATAAGGAAATGCAAGTGAGTGGGTTGAAACCTGATGTGGTGACTTTTAATGCGTTGATTAATGGGCTTTGTGGTTTGGGGAAGATTGATGAAGCTCTTGAATTACGGGAGAAATTGGTGGAATCGGGTGTGAAGCCGAGTGTTATTACTTATAATGCTTTGATGAGTGGGTTTTCAAAGAAGAAAATGGTGAAGGAATGTAAAGAGGCGTTTGACGATATTCCTAAGCAGGGGTTGGTTCCGAATGTATATACGTTTAATACTTTGATTACGGCATATTTCCAAGCGGGAAACACAGAAGAAGCGGTTAAAGTGCTTGATTCAATGTTGGAGGGTAATACCGTAAGTCCAACGGTTTCTACTTATAACGCGTTAATTGCTGGATACAGTAGGGAGGGCGATATGGATTCTGCTAATAGGCTTGTACAGACCATGAAGGACAAAAATCTGAAAGCTGATCTTGTAACGTATAATATACGAATTGGTGCTCATTGCAAGAACCGGGAGTCAAAAGAGGGAGTTAAGCTTCTTAACGAGATGTCTCGAGTGGGTTTGATTCCGACTCAACTAACGTATAATACATTGATGGATGGTTATTGTGAGGAAGGAAACCTTAGGGCTGCTTTAAATGTGATGACGAGAATGGAAAGAGATGGGAGGCGACCAAATGTTGTGACGTATAATGTGTTGGTTAAGGCCTTTTGTGAGAAGGGTAAGCTGGAACAAGCTAATACGTTTCTTAACAAGATGCTGGAAAAGGGTTTGATACCAAATCATATAACATATGATATTGTCAGGGAGAAAATGATGGACCGGGGATTTCTTCCTGATATTGATGGGCATCTCTATAACAATCCTGTTACTTCTTGACTGACACATCATCACTAGAGCTGGCGATTTTGTTTACGGGTAAGCGGGTTGATTTTGATGTAAGTTTGTCTCTAACTGGTCAAGTGGGTGAAGTTTGAAAGATCAATGGGTTGAACTGGTCAAACTTTTTAAACATGTCGAAAGTCATCCAAATATATTCAAAATTATAAAATCTTGTATCACTTAGATATCACTGTACTAATGAAGTTTAAGTTAATTAAACTTTAAAGATGAATTGTTTGTAAAAATGTAGAAAAGACAGAAAAAGTTTGCGGGTCAGAGTAACCTGATCTGACCTGACCCGTTCAATGCTTACTTGTTTTATCTGGTTGACTGACATGTTTGTTGTTGAGTGTCAATGGATTTCCAAGGGTAGATGCTCCTAAGAAATCTTCTGTTCTTATAGTGGAACCATGAGAAATTTGAGTGTGGTTGAAGGACGAGATTTGAGATTCCACCATCTTCTGGAAACCACTTATAATCAGCTTTCTTGTATGTATAAGTCAATCAATGACATATTAGTTCCATTTGGAGTAGATGAATTCCAAACTCCAATACTGTTGGCAGTAATTTGAAAGTCAAGAATATGGGAGCATGCGGCTTTAAGATTCTACAATTTAGAATCTACATTTACAGAGGGATTGTGGATAAAGCTGTATTTGCTCCCTTTGATGTTTTAAGTACTTGCAGTACACTAATACAAAGTTGAGTTAAAATCATTAACTTTTTGAAAGAGAGAGTGAAGAGCCTCAGTCTGGTCAATGGTCATACAGTTCAGCTACTTCGCAACAGGGTACATGCTTATCGTCGTGTGTTTACCTTGTTATTTTCCAAGTCTAGATCTTGTATTAAGGTATGATTTGCTTTACATATCAATTTAGTTACTACGATTTCATGTTTAGCAATGATGTGCTAAACAAAAATTACTTTTTCTTTCTAAAAAGCAGTTCGTCGTACCTTCTGATGCTCATTGCACAAACTCACTGAATAGATTTAAACTGTTAAACTATTAAATTTATGAAGAGGGGAGTGAGTGAATCAACCAGCTCCTGTTATCTTAAAAATAAATTGTTTGCCTTCATATATGCCTTCTGAAAAGAATAAAAAAATGGTAGGAGCCAGATATTCTGTTGGCCTTTCTTCAGTTTTTTGCAAAGAGATTTAGAGAAGTGGATTTTGCTCTTTAAAATCATTCTGAAAAGCATAAAAAAATCGGTCATCACACCTTAATCATTCTGTTGCAAAGAGATTTAGAAAAGTGGATTTTGTTCTTAAAAAGCATTGTTGGCCCGACACTTGTTACCAACTCATGTTCTACCAATTTTCTCTTCGTTAGAAATGAAGACAAATGGCTGGAGAAATGACTGCATACCAGAGTGGCAGAGTATGATGTTTATGGTCTTCAACTGTTCTCAAAACGGGGTTCTGGTGCATCAGCTTGTGTTGCAAAAAGGGTGTGAAATTCATAACGGTTGTAGCTAGCGAGAAATAAATCACTTGATACTTCCTCTTGTAAAGCAGTCTCACAAGCATGAAAGTAAAAAATGCCGCTACCAAAGCGCATATTTCTGAATTGAATCTTCTTGAAGCTGTTCACTCTGGAAACTGTATGACCAAAAAGATTTACAGGTTTTCCATTTTGGGCTTTTGGCTAACATTCATCTTCTTACATCATTTCTTAGCATTTATCTTCATCTTATCGGTTGTATCACGTAGTCTCGTTAAGACGCAAATACAAAAATATTTAATACTATGATTATTTACAGTGATAATTTACTAGTTATATTAATAAGGTTTTTTAATATCTAAAAATATTTTTAAATAGTTCAAAAATAAACTTATTTGTAACAGGGAAATGCATTTTCATTGTATAATATATGATCAACTGGGCCTAAATGGTCATAAGTCATAAAAGGCTTTAACGGTGGTGACTGGTGAGCTTATTCGTTGGATTTTGATGAGCTTGTTTTTTTTCTGTTATTATATACAGAAATATTATATTAGACCACTTGGAGTAAATGTTTTGATAACCGATTTTTTAGTCAAATCGAGCTCTCCGGTTCCGGTCGAACCGGTTGGACTGGTTGAACCGGCCAGTCGAACCGGTTTAGTGTTATTTTCGACAGAAACTTAATAGGTTGTACATCTTGTATATATAGTGCAATCTGGACAGAAAATCTGGATAAAAATTTTTAAAAACACATACAATGCAACATCAAAGTCATACATGATCTATAAATTTCAAACAAGCAACCATCAAACAAGGAAATATCAAGCATTAACTAACAACTATATACAATTTAACAACTAAATAAATGAACAAATATACACACACTTACAAGAAAGTAACATCTAACATCTAATTAAATCTTATAAGTATACAAGTCAACAGCTAACTAAACTAATTAAAATTACATCTAATTAAATAAAAACATACTGTTTGATTATATAAATTAAAACTTACAGAAACATTACATGGTCACCTAATTAAAACTTACAGACACATATTGTGTCTGTTTGATTATATAATTACATAACATCTAATTGTATAAATTAAAACTTAATAAACGTTTTTCCAATTTGAGACGTGTCCAAACTCACAGAAACATTACATGGTCACCTGCGAACTCATCATGGTCACCTGTTGGTATCGACAACATATTTCAAACCAATATTTAATTATATAAAATGCCTTAATAGATAGAAGCTTGGCCAGAAAAGCAACGTGCGGAGAAGGAGGGAGAAGGAGGGAGAAGGAGGCGGCGGGAAACACGTCAACACGGCCGGATTTGGCCGGATTCGATTTTTACTTTCTAGGGTTTGGTGGTTTGGTTTTTTGGTAAGAGGAGAAGATGAACCCTTTGCACGCTTATATTTTTTTTTCTTTCCAATTTTAAGTTTTTAACCTAACATAAACAAAATTTGATTTAATATTAAAAGTGGAAAAAATAGGGTCTATTGTTTCGTTATGTATTAAACTTTACACGTTTTACTATTGTATGAGTCGAACTTTGAAAACTTCTATTGTATGTATTGAACTTGTAAATACCGTCTATTGTATTTAAACGTTCCTTTTTGGGTATGGCCAAAATAGGAAAGTTTCCTTTTTTGGCCTTACCCAAAAAGGAAAATTTACATACAATAAACGATATTTACAAGTTCAGTATATACAATAGAACAAATGAAAGCATGTCTCATACAATAGTAAAACGTGTAAAGTTTAATACATAACGAAACAATAAACCCAAAAAAATTAAAGAAAAAAAATCCAGTCGAAACCGGTTACCGGTTCAACCCGGTTCGACCAAAAAACCAGGCGGCTTGACTTATTTGAAAAACTCCTTAGTAACCGGTTATATATGGATCGCTTTTCTCTAAAAATCCGGTTCGACCGGTTGTACCGGTTCGTTCCAACCGGTTATCAAAACATTGTTTGGTTTCGTGGTGGAGTGAGGATGGGACGACAGGTGAAGTGCAAACCGTCGTGGAGTAGTGTCGTCAAGATTTTGACGGAAGAAAATGGGAGAAATGGAGGGACCGACTTCAATATTTAATTATTTTTCATTTTTCGTTATTTTTTTCATTTTCTTGAATAAAATAGTGGGGCCTAGATTGTAGTCGAGTCGTGGGACGATAATGCAGTCATGGACTCATGGATGACGTGATTTGCAGTCGTGGGACGATATGCAGTTACGAGCGCAAGTGGTCTTATATATCTTAATAATAATTAAAACTTATTTTATAGAAATAAAAACTGGATTGTGTGACACCCGGTGAATTAGGCCGTCATTAGTGATTAATCGTAATTTGTTATCCCTTGTAATTAGTGTGAAATAGGACTAATTACGGAACATTTTGTATATTATATTATACACTCATACGTAATTTAAATTTTAATTACGCAATTTCAATCGGATGGAGTCCGACTCGATTTATATGGACGTTGGTGAAAACCCTTTTCCATAAATAACGTAAATCTATTTTATAATTAAATAGTAGTTGTTTACATTATATTATTATTATGTAATAATATACGAACACTTTACGTTTTGTGCGAAATGTACAATACGTAACGCAAACCCGCGCGAAAACATAAAGAAAACACAAATTTAAAATGTAACAATGTAATTGAACAAACAAATAAATCAAAAAGGGACAAGTGAAGAGAATCAGGTGGAACCCACCTTAGATAAAAGTTCTGCACAGCCTAGGACTTCCTAGACCGGCCATACATCCCCCCAATGTAAAGTCATCATCTTAGCTACTTACACACACAACTCAACTTTTCATTGATCAAAATCTCAGAAGACTTTACCCAAAACTCTCTCTCTCATTCCTCTCCTCACAGCAAACACAAACAGAAAACATTTTCTTTCACTTTTACTCTCAAATCTCACCTCAAATCGCAAGAAGATTAACGAAGAACTAGGAGTCAAGCTTCACGATTTTTCATTCACAACTTGTTCATCACACATTTTCGGGTAAGAACACGTTTTCTCAACTTTCCTTTGTTATTCGTAAGATTTCATGGATTTAACATGCTAGTAAGTTCACTCACAAAGTATAAACTGAAAACCCACTCGAGGTTACCCTAAAACGAACATTTTAAATCTACCAGAGAATCGTTGGCATTTCTTTCCCAAAAATTGAACACTTTCGGGCTTACCAAAATAGATGAAAACTTACTTTTTAAGAGTGTAAAACTATTAATATGTAGTTTATAATAGTTTCGGGACCAAAGCAAACTCATTTAATCGAAACCCTTGAACAAAAACGAAGTTAGAAACAAACAGTAGAAACAAACTAGCAGTGGTAACCGAGGAAAGGTGCTAACAGTAGTAATAAAGGAAAACGTGCTAGCAGTAGAAACCAGGTAAAATGCACCAACAGGGGAAACTAGGTAAAATGAACTAGCAGTGGAAACTAGTAAATACACTAGCAGTAGTAATAAAGTAAAATAACTAACAGTGGAAACTGAGACAATACACTAACAGTGGTAACCGGGTAAAATGAACTAGCAGTGGAAACTAAGAAAATACACTAACAGTGGTAACCGGGTAAAATGAACTAGCAGTGGAAACCAAGGAAATACACTAACAGTGGTAACCGGGTAAAATGAACTAACAGTGGAAACCGGGTAAAATGAACTAACAGTGGAAACCAAGGAAATACACTAACAGTGGTAACCGGGTAAAATGAACTAACAGTGGAAACTAAGGAAATACACTAACAGTAGTAACCGAGTAAAATGAACTAGCAGTACTAATAATGTAAGCAACTTAACATTACTAATAATGTAAATGAACTAGCAGTACTAATAATGGCAATGAACTAGCAGTAGTAATAAAAGAAGAACCAACAGTAGAAACCACGCGAGCAGTAGAAACTAAGAGAACAGTAGAAACTAAGCAAGCAGTAGAAACTAAGAGAGCAGTAGAAACTAAGAGAACAGTAGAAACAAAACGAGCAGTAGAAACTAGGTGAAACCTTCAGTCTGTGGAATTAGCGACACAATCCTTATGTCGCTACCTTTGAAACCAGCAGTATTAACCCAACAGTATTAACCTACGACATAACCTTTGTGTCGCAACAATTATAACCAGCAGTACTAACTTGTGTCGCAACAATTATAACCAACAGTATTAACTAGCGACATAAATGCCAACAGTATTTACTAGCGACACAAAGACCGACAGTATTAACCAGCGACACATTAGCCAACAGTATTAACCATAGAACACCAAACCAAACAGTATTAACCTGGAACCCGAATAATCAACCAACTTACTACTTTATTTTATTATCCGTAACAATCAAAGTTAAATACTTACAGGGACAACTTGAAGACACCTAAGGTACATTAACCTTATCAACTTAAAACACAAAACAACCATGATAATATTAATGTGAGAATTAACATCATTTTCAAACTCTTCACCAACGGGCCATACTTGTTTTTCTAAACGTAATTATGGAACAAACAACATCGAACATAACTAGTTGAGTGGACAACTAGCATGAATGATCTTTTGAGGCATTCACTCATATATAACCTTGTGCGTTTAGGGCGCCAGAAGGTTACATCTTTGGACATACGTTTATTAATTTAAACGCACTCTTTCAAGACTCAGGTGAGTCTCATAGCCCCACTTTTACTGTTTTATACTATGGGGTGAGAATACATACACTGTTTATTATAATCACAAGTAACTGAAACAACTCTTATACGGATTGCATGAGACCTTTAATCCACTGAAAGTCCTCACCTTATCATAGTTCGTTAATCGTATGAGCGCGAGTATTATTGGATAGATCTATCGGGGATTGACATCCCCGTCCGGGCTAGTCGCTCTAGCCGACCCACGGACGCATTAATATTTGATTGTTACTGGTGTATTGGATTATGCATCTGCCCGAGGCACAAACTAGGTTAAGCGTCGAACTGTGAGACTCATGGCAATAGTATACTCTTATTTTGCATTCGTGCAACACTGATTAAATCTTGTGATTATTACCAACTTTTGATAACTGTTTCAAACCTATGAACTCACCAACATTATGTTGACCGTTTTAGTATGTATTCTCAGGTTCACAACAGGAGTAGGACTACCCCAGGACACGATAGCTCGAGTCGCATGCTTATAAACATCAGAAATTTTCTTGCATTACTATTTTGTAACATTGGTCATGTATTAGCATCTCTTGAACTATTCGCGAACTCAAATCTTAATGTAAACGGTTGAATTACTAATGTAATTACTTAGTATTATTTTCAAAACGTCTCATATAGAGTCGTTTGCCTTAACTTTGTGTAATGATCCATGATTAGTCGCGCCCCGACCCGACTTCCGCTGCATCATAATTTGGGGGTGCGACAGATTGTAACCAGAGTAACTAATTCTAAATTGTATCTTTATCTTTATTTAAGTACAAGTAAATAACGTTGAAAAGTTGGATCGTATAACCTTCATTTTTACAAATTTATATACGTACCGCGCGTATAAATGTTTCATATGTACTATACTCCAATATTTTTTCATATATAAAATCTTAAATTAAATGCAATTTATACATTGAATTATTTTTTATTTATGTCATAGAATTTTGGCATATAAAACTAAGCAAAACAACTTTTATATATCTAGTGAAAATATTTGTATAAAACAGTATATGAAGATGGTGTGAACACGAGAAATGTGAAAGCATAAGAATATTTAGTATCTAGTAATCTCACGAGTAGTTTGACTCATTTACACACTATCACTTATTGTGTAAGGTGTTGGCCATGACGAAACTTGAAAGACGCAATTATAAACCCAAAATCGAATTCAAAACTTAAAAAATTACCAATGGTATATTGTAGGGTATCCAATTTACTATACGAACATCAACTAATCCTACATTATAACAGCAATTTTCTTAATATGTATATGCTGAAAGCTATAAGCATTTCATTATTATTAAAAAAATAAAATTATTTATCCATATTGGGAGAACTTTAATTTTTAATAACATGATATCTTAACACAATAGCAAGAAATGGAATGTAGTGAGTGTGAACAAGGCAAGTATGAAAGCATAAAATCTTGTAGCATCTATTGACATCACAAAGGCAAATATGCATACTTAATGCTGTTTCATAATTACTTACATGAGACATCATATCTTAGTTATTAAATAATAATTATTAATAAATAATATGATGTTGTGGTGTTTTAGAAATAAAAAACAAGCAAGGTTCATCCCTTCTTCATGGGTCTTAAATCATGACTATAAATAAGAGGCAGACCCCTTGACAATTATTCACAAACAAATTTTGTTTCTTAGCCTACTAACAAACAAAGAGTTTAACTCATTTAGAAATTTTAAAAACCGTTTCGAGTTACAAAGTTCAAACTTTCGACATGGAATCTATCCAATTCCAAGAAGAGATCACTTTGATAGAGAAAATATGTGAGATTTATGACAAAATTTCAAAGCTTGAAACTCTCAAACCCTCGAAAGAAGTAGACAAACTCTTTACTGAACTCGTCCACACATGTATCCCACACTCCTCTATTAACATATCCACTCTACCGGCCAATGTTCAACAAATAAGGTCTAAACTCATTAGACTTTGTGGTGAAGCCGAGGGCCATCTTGAAGCTCACTTCTCCACAATTTTAGGGACTTACAAAACTCCTCTTCACCATCTGAATGTCTTTCCTTACTACTCCAATTACCTGAAGCTTAGCCGTTTGGAGTACGAGATCCTCAATCAGCACTATCCCACCACAAAACAAGCCCCCAAGCGTGTTGCATTTGTGGGGTCGGGGCCCTTACCTCTCACCTCAATTGTCTTGGCTTCTAATCATCTAAAGGAGACAACTTTCCACAACTATGACATTGACTATTTGGCAAATTCAATGGCCTCTCGTCTTGTTTCATCTGATCCTGATTTGTCCAAAAGAATGGTCTTTCACACCACCGATATAATGGATGTAACTGATGAATTAAAAGAATATGATGTGGTTTTCTTGGCTGCACTTGTGGGGATGGATATTGATGAGAAAGTGAAAGTTATCGAACATTTGGCCAAGTACATGGCGCCTGGTGCCATCCTTATGCTGAGGAGCGCCCATGGTGCTCGTGCTTTTCTTTACCCCGTGGTGGACCCTAATGTCCTTAAAGGGTTTGATGTTCTCTCAATTTTCCATCCTGATGATGATGTTGTTAATTCTGTTGTGATCTCACATAAGTTGGTGGAGCCGATGAACATTGATCGTGACTTGGGGATTGGGTCTATCATGCCATCAAGTTGCAAGTATTGTGATTTCCAAGCTTTCAACAATCCACTTGGCCATATGAAAATGATTGATGAGTAGATATCAATGGTGTCAAGAAGAGTATTTTCTGATGTTATAAACTTATATTTATAATTTATATATGCATGGCTAAAGGTGTGTGACTAAATGTATTTGTCTTAAGTTCCTGTTTTGTTACCAAAATTGAAGAAATAAAGGATCTATGTGATGTTTGAAATGTTGTCCTTTTTTTATGCTAAATAGTAGTAGTTTCATAATGCTAATAGTGATACATACATAATGGACGTTGACGTAGACATACTTACAGCTATAAAAGTTGATTTGAAAGGATCTAAAACACTGAAAAAAATCCAGCCAAGATTGATGCAATATGACCTTCTCATTGATCACAATTGCAAACCCAAGAAACAGAATGTGATTAAAACACTGCCCACAACCAATCAATAACATTAGAAACCTGCTTGCATAATTGTCTCATTCTGCAGTTTAGATTAAAAAATTTAACAGATTTTGTTAATAGAGTTCAAGGACATGAGGAGTTTAAGTAAACTATATTTAAGAACTAAAAGATGAGTTCGGCCAGCATAATGTGAAATAAATTTTGCGTTAGGACATGCATTTCTTTTGTGATATCAATTAAAACCTTTTTTCAGTATCTATATCATTTATTATTTAATGTCAGAGACTGGACTTGGTGAAAGGACATGATTCTGAACCGTTTACTGGTGTGAATCTACTCGTCCCATGGAAAAATAGCCACGGCTGTTTGTTTTGGATACGAATAGAGTCATCGAGACTTTGTCATGGGCCTGAAGGTCATTTAGGACGTTGAATCAGGTGGTCGAGAATCTGATGAATGCTTAGCCCTCATATCTGAATTAAGTAATTTACAGCTTTCCGGTGGCGCATACAGGATTTATTAGGCTTTATCCAAATCTGCTATCTTCTCTGTTAGGTCAACTCAACAAGCTTTTATACAACCTGTTAAAGTGTGACCGGAAATTGTGTAGTGATTGAATATATATTACACTAATATTTGTAATAAAACATGTTTTTGTCCATGTCAATATGTCACACTTTGACAAGCTGTTTAAAAATCCAAAACCACATGATACATGAAGTGACTCCAATACTCCATTGTTGTCATTCAAAAATATGACAATATATAGTTTTTCTTTTTCCAATTGGTCTTGTGCTGTAACACACTTGATAAAAGTCAGTTGTTTGACCTTTGTCGTAGTGTAATTCCAGCTTGTTGACAGTGGTTATAAAATAAATTTCTGAATTTGAAAAAATAAATAAATTACAAACAGAATTTTTTTGTGTATCCAATTTATAATACCAACTATTAACCCTAAATTATAATTGTGAAGTTCTTCATATTAATTATGTATTGAAAGATGTAGAAAGAATTTCACTATAATATTTTAGTTTTTCACTGAAAGTGGTCAAAGTGTGGTCTAGTCAAGTGAAAGTGGTCAGGGCGGTGTACGTATTTGGTTGATGATCCATTTGTATAGAGTGTACTGTTAAGATAGATTTGACTGGTATGCTAGCAGGTTCCCTAGATTGTTATGCAAAAAAGTTTATACCTTTTGACTTTGTGGGGTCAAAGGTATATTCTGCATAATGAAGATCATGATGGATTTATGGAAGTTTGGAGGCAAACTGGTTAAGACAGATTGGTTATGATTATGAGTGCAGTGTGTCAAAAAATGAGAACCAATTGGGCCTGTAATGGAGGAACCAAAATTGGTTCAGTTTGACTGATTTTAGGACCTGACCATGGCATGTGTGCTGAAATTGGAAAAATTATAACCGGATGTGAAGATGTAATGATTGCCAAGATCCAAAATGAGAAAATAGATGACCAAGCATTTGAAATCAGAATTGAAGAAGGTCAGATTGTGCATTGGATCTAAAAAGAGAAGAGCTAATTTGTTGCAGTTGACTGTCAATAGTCAACAAGGGAATAGAAGACGCAAAATGGACTTTATTGAACATTTAAAGACTAATGTTTTGAGTAATAGATGCATTAATTTTAGTATTACTACTTCACTTGTGGAAATGAGTGCGGATTCAAAATGTGATGAAGAATGGCAATTTGACACATCTAGTCAAAATGTCCAAATGATGAATAATACAAGCCTCAATGTAGCTTATGAATGCCTTACTGAAGATAGCGATCGCCTTATTGTGGATATTGGGAACCTGGAAATAGGCAGAAAACAATCCGAAGTGAATCAAAAACTTCTTCAGTTAATTTGGTGGAGGAATTTGACTGATTACAATCAAACTTCTTTATTGCATACTTAGTTTCAGTAGTAGATAAATATTGGATTGCATAGAGATAGTGGAATTATTGATAATCTTGATGGTAGTGTTTGTCTTTGGTTGGGATGTCCATTAAATCCATGCCGGCGCGCGCCTAATTAATTTTGTAAATATCTTGTCTTTGTGTTTAACTACCCATCCCCAGGTAATATGAACAGAGAAAATCATTGTTTACGTCTTTTCCTTTGTGTTTAAATAAAAGTTTGTCCGGGTTTCGTCCCCTTTACCCTAGAAATATTTTAGTATTCATAGGAAAGTTGTTATTACCATAATAGAAAGAAATAAATAAAAAGTAGCCAGTGTAATATGAAAGCATAACATCTTGGAGCAACTATTGGCCTCACAAGGCAAATTAAGATGCATATTTAATACTGTTTTATAGTTATTGTGTGGCATATCTAAACTACAAAAAATAAAAATAATAAAAGCCATAGCTTCGATAAGCAAATTTCGTGGACATCAACTTATCAAATAACAATAAATTAATAGGTCGTTAGTATAGCTATGCGGCCTCTGGTGCACTCGATTCTGTTTCATAAATAATATTGTTCAGTTGATATTCAGACATAATATATTCTACATGAGTTTTCAAAGTTATTATTTATTTATTATAAAAAAATAATATGAGGTTGTGGTGTGTTCCAAATAAACACCAAGCAAGGTTCATCCCTTCTTCACCATTTTTATGTGGGCCCTACAAGTTCCTACAAATAAGAAGCAGATGCCTTGACAATTATGCACAAATAGTTCTCAGCCTTCAAGCAAACAAAGAGTGATTCAACACAAGTCTTTTAGAAAACCATTTTTTGAGTTAGTAAGTTCAAACTTTCGACATGGAATCAATCCAAGCCCAAGACGAGATCCCTTTGATAGAGAAAATATGTAACATTTATGACAAAATTTCAAAGCTTGAAACTCTCAAACCCTCAAAAGAAGTCGACAAACTCTTCACTGAACTCGTTCACACATGTATCCCACATTCTTCGATCAACATAGCCACTCTTCAGGCCAACATTCAAGAAATAAGATCCAAACTTATTAGACTTTGTGGTGAAGCCAAGGGTGTTGGGTTAATCGGGTTTATTCACGAGTCACGGGTTCACAGGTCAACGGGTATGGGTCATCAGTCAACATGGTCGTGGATCAGGTGAGGAATTGGTCAGTCAATTGAGTTGGAATATGGCTTAATAGATGACCGATTTTAATGGAGAATTAAATGAAAGTGGGTGTCCATGATTAGGAGAACATGGTTGTCATGCTAGTAGCTAGTTATCCACTTGTTTAGGAAGTTAGTTTATTTCCATTATTAGTTTAAATAGCTAGTTTTATTTTGCATCCATTGTAACTTTTCTATTAAAGTAATACACAGAAAACAGGCTAAAAAACTTGGTGTGTGTGTGTGTGGTGTGAGTTTTCAAACGGCCTGAACAAACACTTGGTATAAGAGCCGAGTGCTCGTAGGTAGCGGGTTTTAAGATCGAAGGCAGCCTCCGCCGGCGGGTATGTCGGTCGGTGGAGGGCAGACGTGAAAGGGATTGAAGGTCTGGTTAAATACAGCAGAAGACGGAGACTGTAAAGTGTTTCGGTTCAGCCGTTGTCGTGGTGGAAGTACCGTTTGAGACGACGGGGTGACTGGTGATAAACGTTGGTGCTCCGGGGTTATTAGCGACTATCAAAGAAAGCAAATTGTACTCTTGATCGGCTTGTTTCGTGATAAGAGGAGACCGGCGTGTGTGAAAAGCAGGGAGAAAGGATCTGTCAAAGCAGGTGGCTTTGGGTTCGATTCGCTTGGCGGTTGAAAGAAATAAGGTGGTGGCTTTGTTTTCTTGGTCGGTGGAGGCCTCTTTGAACAAGTGTGATCGGAAAGAGGTAAAATTGTCAAGATAAGAAGGGAATGGAGAAACAACACTGTGTGAACATTATGGGTTTGAAGGTTCAAATCGGGATGACTTTGGACGTGGTCGGGGAAAAGGGGGAAGAGGTCGTGAGTCCGGGAGGAGTTGAGATGGAAATGAACGTTTCCAACGGGATGCCATGTTACATGTTACAAGTGTTGTGAACAATCAAAGCTAAGGTAACGGAAGAACAGATGGTTCGATTTTAGTTGCAGATCAAAAGAAGGTGGCTGTGAGAATTTGAACCGAGAAGACTTTGGGCGTGATCGAGATGGAGGTCGGGTATCTGGTAAAAAGTCTAGATGGTTCGAATAGAAGACGATTAACCGTTTGTAGTCAAGAATGGTGTGAGTAAACAACGATTAAGGGGGTGATTGTTGGGTTAATCGGGTTTATTCACGAGTCATGGGTTCACAGGTCAACGGGTATGGGTCATGAGTCAACATGGTCGTGGATCAGGTGAGGAATTGGTCAGCCAATTGAGTTGGAATATGGCTTAATGGATGACCGATTTTAATGGAGAATTAAAAGAAAGTGGGTGTCCATGATTAGGAGAACATGGTTGTCATGCTAGTAGCTAGTTATCCACTTGTTTAGGAAGTTAGTTTATTTTCATTATTAGTTTAAATAGCTTGTTTTATTTTGCATCCATTGTAACTTTTCTATTAAAGTAATACACAGAAAACATTTTAAAAAATTTGATGTGTGTGTGTGGTGTGAGTTTTCAAAGGGCCTGAACAAACAGAGGGCCATCTTGAAGCTCACTTCACAATTTTAGGCACTTTCAAAAATCCTCTTCATCATCTGAATGTCTTTCCTTACTACTCCAATTACCTGAAGCTTAGCCGTTTGGAGTACGAGATCCTCAATCAGCACTATCCCACCACAAAACAAGCCCCCAAGCGTGTTGCATTTGTGGGGTCGGGGCCCTTACCTCTCACCTCAATAGCCTTGGCTTCTAATCATCTAAAGGAGACAACTTTCCACAACTATGACATTGACTCTTTGGCAAATTCAATGGCCTCTAATCTTGTTTCATCTGATCCTGACTTGTCCAAAAGAATGATTTTCCACACTACTGATATAATGGATGTAACTGATGATTTGAAAGACTATGATGTGGTTTTCTTGGCTGCGCTTGTGGGGATAGATATTGACGAGAAAGTGAAAGTAATCGAACATTTGGCTAAGTACATGGCACCTGGTGGCATCCTTAATGCTGAGGAGCGCCCATGGTGCTCGTGCTTTTCTTTACCCTGTGGTGGACCCTAATGTCCTTAAAGGGTTTGATGTTCTCTCAATTTTCCATCCTGATGATGATGTTGTTAATTCTGTGGTGATCTCACATAAGTTGGTGGAGCCGATGAACATTGATCGTGACTTGGGGATTGGGTCTATCATGCCACCAAGTTGCAAATATTGTGATTTCCAAGCTTTTAACAATCCACTTGGACAAATGAAAATGATTAATGAGTAGATATCATGCCATCAGGAATAGTATTTTCTGAAGTCATAAAGTTTTATTTATATATATGCATGACTAAAGGTGTGTGACTTAATGTATTTCTCTGAACAACTTGTTTTTTTTTTACCAAAATTGAAGAAATAAAGGATCTATGTGATGTTCCAAATAATGTCCCTTTTTAGATGCTAAATAGTTGTACTTTCATTATGCTACTAGTGATACATAATGGACATTGACGTAGACTGCATACCCAACTTAAAACTAGTATAAAACTTGATTTGGAAGGCTCTAATTAACATGAGTAAACACTGAAAATCCAGCCAAGATTGATGCAAAAGCAGCATAGATATGACTTGATCAATGATCACAATGGCAAACCCAAGAACGAAATGTAAGAACACTGACTGCAAACTGAGAAACCAGCCAACATTAGAAACCTAGTTGCAAAAATGTCACATTCTGCAGTTTAGATTATAATTTTAACAGATTTTGTAAATAGAGTTCTACGACACGAGGAGTTTTCTTTTTGTGATATCAAATAAAACCTTTTTTCACTATCAATAACATTTATTATTTAAGGTCAGAAACTCAGCACGCGATTGTCCTTGGTGAAAGGACATGATTCTGAACCGTTTACTGATGTGATTCTACACATTGCATGAAAAAGTAGCCATGGCTGTTAGCTTTGAAAATGGATAGAGGCTTTCTCATGGACCTAAGTTTAGGACGTTGAATCAGGTGACTCGATTCAGGCAAAGGGCAATGCTGATTGGAGATGAAATGTTAGTACGTGGTGGTTGAACATCTGATGAATGCTCACCCCTTAGATCTGAACTAAGCAATATTTAGCTTTCCGATGGCACATATTGTTGGGTACAAACCCATATCTGTAATATAAGCTCACGAGCTACTCCCTATATCACCAATTGATTTTAGAGTGGAATTCATCCGGCTTATATTGGGCTAAGTATTGGTCCTAACATATACATGATTTATTGGGCTTTATCCAAATCGGCCATCTTCTCTGTGAGGTCAACTCATCAAGCTTTTAAACAACCTGTCAAAGTGTGACTTGAAATTGTGTAGCTAGCTATTAAAAAACATTCAACATTATTTGTATAAAACAACATGCACATGATATAGACATGAAGTCATGACACCATCATATCGCTGCCATTCAAAAATATGACAATATATACTTGTATAGTTTTCCAAATTGGTCTTGTGCTTTAACACGCTTGATAAAAGTCATCTGTACGTTGGATCTTTGTCATATTGTTATTCTAGCTCCCTGCCAGTGATTATCAATTAAATTTCTGGATTCGATAAAGAAAAAAATTACGTGCAAACGGAAATTTTTAGGGTATCCATTTTATAATACCAAACAGTAATCGTAATTATAATTCTGAAGTTCTTCATAGTTTGTATGTACTGAATGTTGGGATATAAATATTAGTACGGCCAATCTTGAGAAGAGTTAGTACTGCTATCCAAAGTTTCTATTGCCAGTTCATTTCAAGAGTTTCTACTGCTGGAACAAAAACAAGATTAGTACTGCCAGAAGGATCTCAGAGTTAGTACTGCTGGTATGATTTCCAAGATTAGTACTGCTGGTATGATTTCTGGAGTTAGTACTGCTAGACCAGTTTCCATAGTTTCTACTGCTGACCTTGTCCAGAGGATATGCGGCGCACGTGGGTCTGCAGTTACCTAATCTTGACAAAGCATACACAACAAAGCATGGGTTGCTTTACGACTACAAAGACATGTTTGGATAGTTTGACTTCTAAGCATTAATTACTATAACGTGTAATTGGAACTCTACAATTTATAAGTAGAGTTCCATACCTAGAAGCATGTGGATGTAAGATATGCTCTGTGTATAAATATACTCCTCTGTAACTTAGTTCTATACAACTTTCAAGACATTTTGTGTGTAATTGTGAGACACGGCAAAATAGTTAGCTTCAAAGTTATTGTAACCCCAATACAACCAAGTGTATTCGTATTATTTTCATTAATAATATTGGAGCTTTTGTTATATAATTTTGTGTGTTCTGTTTCTTATTGTATACAAACAATTACACAAGTCACATATCAATATCTTTCAAATTTAACAAGTATTCTTCCGCAAATTTCTTGTTAAGAAGTTCAAGCATAGTTGAAGTTAATCTTGATCTTGATCAAGTCAATCCTAAAAGATGTAGAAAGCATTTCACTAAATATTAATTAATGAAAATATTAATTATTCATAGGAAAGTTTTTATTTATAAATTGATGCCATCATGAAATAAAATGTATAGTAGTCAGTGTGAACAGGGCAAGTAAGAAAGCATAAGATCTTGGAGCATCTATTGGCCTCGCAAGGCAAAGATGCATTTTTTATTTTTAAAGTTATTGTGTGGCATATCTATAAAAAAAAAACAAATAACTTACGAATTGAAGTTATTATAAAACAAAAAACAAAAAAAATGAGGTGGGGGTGTTGTCAAAATAAAAACTAAGCAAGGTTCATCCCATCTTCACCATTGTTACGTGGGACCTACAAGTTCCTATAAATAAGAAGCAAACCCTTTCACAATTATGCACAAACAGTTCTTAGCCTTCTAACATTCAAAGAGTTAAATTCCTTTAGAAATCTCAAGAACAGTTTTTCGAGCTAAAAAAATCAAACTTTCGATATGGAACAAATCCAAGTCCAACAAGAGATCACTTTGATACAGAAAGTTTGTGAGATTTATGACAAAATTTCCAAGCTTGAAACTCTCAAACCCTCATAAGAAGTCGACAAACTCTTCACTGAACTAGTCCACACATGTATCCCACACTCTACCATCAACATAGCCACTCTTCCAGCCAACATTCAAGAAATAAGGTCCAAACTTATTCGACTTTGTGGTGAGGCCTAGGGCCATCTTGAAGCGCACTTCTCCACAATTTTAGGCACTTTCCAAACTCCTCTTCATCATCTCAATGTGTTTCCTTACTACTCCAATTACCTAAATCTTGGCCGTCTCGAGTTTGACATCCTCAATCAACACTATTCCACATCAGCACAATCTCCCAAGCGTGTTGCATTTGTGGGGTCCGGCCCACTACCCCTCACTTCAATTGTCTTGGCTTCTAATCATCTAAAGGAAACAACTTTTCACAACTATGACATTGACTCTTTGGCAAATTCAATGGCCTCTCGTCTTGTTTCATCTGATCCTGACTTGTCCAAAAGAATGATTTTCCGCACAACCGACATTATGGATGTAACTGATGATTTGAAAGAATATGATGTGGTTTTCTTGGCTGCACTTGTGGGGATGGATATCAATGACAAGTTAAAGTTATTGAACATTTGGCGAAACACATGGCACCTGGTGCCATCCTTATGCTAAGGAGTGCGCATGGTGCTCGTGCTTTTCTTTACCCTGTGGTGGACCCTAATGTCCTTCAAGGATTTGATGTTCTCTCTATTTTCCATCCTGATGATGATGTTGTGAATTCTGTTGTGATCTCACGTAAGTTTGTGGAGCCATTGAACATTGATCGTAATTTGGGGATTGGGTCTATCATGGCATCAAGTTGCAAGTATTGTGATTTCCAAGCTTTCAACAATCCACTTGGCCATATGGAAAATGATTGATGAGTAGATATCATGCTGTCAAGAATAGTATTTTCTGATGTTATAAAATTATATTTATATATATGCATGGCTAAATGTGTGTGACTAAATGTATCTGTTTTAAGTTCCTGTTTTGTTACCGAAATTGAGGAAATAAAGGATCAATGTGATGTTCAAAATAATGTCGTTTTTTTAGATGCTAAATAGTATTACTTTAATTTCATAACCCAACTTATAACTATAAAACTCGATTTGAAAGGATCTAATTAAAATGAGTAAACACTGAAAAAAATCCAGCCAAGATTGAAGCAAAAGCAACATGTGTTTGATTTTGATCAATGATCACAACGGCAAACAGAAGAACGGATTGTAAGAACACTGACGGCAAACTGAGAAACCAGCCAGAATTAGAAACCTGCTAGCAAAAATGTCTCATTAATTCTGCAGTTTAGATTAAAATTTTAACAGATTGATTTTGTTAATAGAGTTCAAGAATATGAT
The DNA here is from genome assembly GCA_963930675.1 of Gnaphalium uliginosum. Classification (NCBI taxonomy): domain Eukaryota; kingdom Viridiplantae; phylum Streptophyta; class Magnoliopsida; order Asterales; family Asteraceae; genus Gnaphalium; species Gnaphalium uliginosum. The sequence continues at coordinate 63,316,122 of OZ005680.1, forward strand.
GAGTTTAATTAACCTGTATTTAAGTACTACAAGATGAGATCGTCCATGATGTACGTCAAAAGAAATTTGCTTATAGGACTTGCATTTCTTTTCTGATGTCAAATAAAACCTTTTTTCAGTATCGACAGCGATTGGCCTTGGTGAAAGGACATGATTCTGAACCGTTTACAGGTGTGATTCTACACGTCTTATGGAAAAAGCTGCCATCGCTGTTAGCTTTAAATAAGGATAGAGGCTTTCTCGTGAATCTGAATTAAGTAATTTACAGCTTTCCGATGGCACATATTGTTAGAATATACAAAACCCGGTGGGTGATTAAGTTTTATTAACCAATTATGTAAAATGCAAATTACATCACAAACCCTAATGAACCCAAAACTCACAATCAGGTTTGGGCCCAACCAACCTTCTCTTAGATACTTCACGCGGTCCGAGCGGCAAAATCGCAAAAACTTGGACTAAAGTAGAAAATTTAAAACATAAAGTGAGAAATAGTTTGTTGAAGATATCGGACAACAAGTGGAGACAAATCTTCAAACTACAGCAGCAAAAGCAAAACAAGCGTTAAAGGTTGTTGGCTGACGGCGGCGTCTTCGACCGGAAACTCTTTTTTTCATAGATCTTATATGTATGATCCAAATCGCCACATATAAGCGTAGATCTGGAAAAACATTTTTTTTTTGCGACAGCCGGCTTTCAGCGGCGCGTCGTGACGGTGGCGGCGGTATTTTTGTTGTGTCTGATGCAGAATTCAAATAAGAAGTTGATCGAGATATACTTAGGAAGTTGGTTGTGGCGGCTCAAGATGGCGATGGGTTTTAAGGAGATAGAGAGATTTGACGGGGTGGCATAGAGGCGGTGGCTCATAGTGACCGACTAGGTCTAAGGATCAGACCCGCTCTAATACCATGTTAGACTGTATATGGAAAATTTCGTGGGTGATTATGTTTTATTAACCAACTTTTTATAATGCAAATTACATGATAAAACGTAATGGACCAAGACTTACAATCGGGTTTGTGCTCAACTAACGAATTTCATAATACATACAAGATTTATTGGGCTTCATTTATCCAAATCTACCATCTTCTCTGTGAGGTCAACTCAACAAGCTTTTTAAACAAAACTGTCAAAGTGTGACTAGAAATTGTGTAGCTAAAGAACTTATCGTGAATCATGATTTTTTTCAATAATACTTCTATCATGAGAAACTGAGATTTACGAGATTAATAATGCTGTTGCACGTGGATAGATTGGCTCAAGATATGAATTTGTTGACTTAAAATATTGAATTAGCGGAGACTTGGAAATCTTGGATAAATAGATAAAAACATTTGAACAAACAAAAAATACGAATATTCGATGTTACAAGTATTGTAAGTTTGATGTAAAATCGACGTACTTAATGAGATTATTATATGTTAGGAGTTAGGAGACATTGTTAGAGTTGTTCATTTTGTAAAGATTTTACATTACACCGTATTTATAAGCTTAAACAGAATGACGTTTAAAATCATTTCCCAAATATAACAACTTGCTTCAAGACAAATCACCAACTTCACCAAAACATACCTTTTTATTAAACATAAACCAAGTACCAATGAATTGGAGTAACGAGTACTATCATAACAAACAAGTTTAGCAGAGATTTGAAACTTAGACGATATTATAATTACGTATATTTTAGTTTAACATGTTGTAGAATATTTACTAATAACTATATGTGTTTGACAGATGATAAAGTTAGTAATCCTAATTATCCGTTCAGAAACATTTTAATTACAATATTTTTATGGGTTAAGCGCATAGAAATCCAATTAACTGGGGTCTGACATTCGTAATGTGTATCTAAATACTCGGATGTACATTGTGTGTAATAAAATTGTTATTTATTGACATTATATGTATTTTGGTGACGTGTCAACTTGTAAGGATGTCACGTAGCACCTTTTATAGATGACACGTCAGTAAAAATACCATAAATTACATCCAATAGTAACAAATAATAAGTTTCTTACACACGATAGACGCCTGAGTAGTATACACCACGAATATCATACTTTAATTAATTGCATTTTAGTGCACTTAACTCTATTTGTATAAAACAAAATGTTTCCGTCCATGTCACACTTTAACAGGTTGTTCCACATGATACATGAAGTGACACCATCGTGGCCATTAAAAAATATGACAATCTATAGTTTTCCAAATTGGTCTTGTGCGTTAACACACTTGATAAAAGTCACTTGTTTGATCTTATCTAACTGTAATTCTAGCTCCTTGCCAATGGTTAAAGTATATATCAACATTCTGAATTCGATGAAGAAACAAATTATAAACGATGTTTTTCAAGTTATCTGTTTAATTATACCAAACATTAATCCTAATTATAATTCCGAAGTTCTTCATATATTTATATGTACCGCAAGATGTTGAAAGCATTTCATTATAAGCTAATAATATTAATATTAGTTATCGCCATTGGAAAGTTTTATTACGGAGTAATAAATAAATTGATACCATTATTAAATAGTAGGTTTAGAATAGTAGACCCTAACCCATAATCGGGCTCGGGCTACTATTTAGGCATGAGCCCGATCAGATACCATATTAAAATATGAAAACCATGTAACAAAAACTTTATTATGATCCAATATTTATATAGTACATTGTAATCCTAAAATTCTAATTATAAACCTAATTTCAGCTCATCTACATATTACATATTGGGGCTAAGCTCTAATACTATTATCTAATAACCATAATGGAAAAAAAATAAAATGTAGCCAGTGTGAACATGGCAAATATGAAAGCATAAGATCTTGGAGCATCTATTGCCTCAAAGATGCACATTTAATGCTGTTTAGGAGTAGTTATCAAATAATTACTAATTTATTATTAGGTTGTTATACTTGTATAGCTATGCGGCCGGGTGCACTAGATTTTAGATTCACAAATTTCATATAAAATATTGTTCAGTTGATATTTAAATATACATGACCTCACAAGGTTCGTTCCTTCTTCACCCTTGTTATGTGGGACCTACAAGTTCCTATAAATAAGAAACGAACCCTTTGACAATTATGCACAAACAATTTTTAGCCTTCTAACATACAAAGAGTTAAATTCCTTTAGAAATTTCAAGTACCGTTTTTCGAGCTAAACAGATCAATCTTTCGATATGGAACCAATCCAAGTCCGAGAAGAGATCACCTTGATAGAGAAAGTTTGTGACATTTACGACAAAATTTCCAAGCTTGAAACGCTCAAACCCTCAAAAGAAGTCGATAAACTCTTCACAGAACTTGTCCACACATGTATCCCACACTCCACGATCAACATAGCCACTCTTCCAGCGAGCATTCAAGAAATAAGGTCTAAGCTCATTAGAATTTGTGGTGAGGCCGAGGGCCATCTTGAAGCGCACTTCTCCACAATTTTAGGCACTTTCGAAAATCCTCTTCATCATCTCAATGTATTTCCTTACTACTCCAATTACCTCAAACTTAGCCTTCTCGAGTACAACATCCTCAACCAACACTATTCCACATCAGCACAATCTCCCAAGCGTGTCGCTTTTGTGGGGTCTGGCCCTTTACCGCTCACTTCAATTGTTTTGGCTTCTAATCATCTAAAGGCAACAACTTTTCACAACTATGACATTGACTCTTTCGCGAATTTAATGGCTTCTCGTCTTGTTTCATCTGATCCTGACTTGTCCAAAAGAATGATTTTTCACACTACCGATATAATGGACATTACTGATGAATTGAAAGAATATGATGTGGTTTTCTTGGCTGCACTTGTGGGGATGGATATTGATGACAAAGTCAAAGTTATTGAACATTTGGCTAAGTACATGGGCCCCGGTGCCATCCTTATGCTAAGGAGCGCCCATGGTGCTCGTGCTTTTCTTTACCCTGTGGTGGACCCTAATGTTCTTCGAGGGTTTGATGTGCTCTCCATTTTCCATCCTGATGATGATGTTGTGAATTCTGTTGTGATCTCACGAAAATATATGGAGACGGTGAACATTGATCGTACTAGTAATCGTCGTGATTTGGGGATTGGGTCTATCATGCCAAGTTGCAAGTATTGTGATTTCCATGCTTTCAACAATCCTCTTGGCCATATGAAAATGATTGATGAGTAGATCGATGGAATTTTACTATTGCTAATATGTTGAACTTATATTTATATGCATCGTTGAATGTGTGTTACTAAATGCTATTGTATCAATTTCCTGTTTTGTTACCGAGGTTCAAGAAATAAATTATGATATATGTGATGCTTAAAATAAGGTCCTTCAGTCCGTGTTTAGATCGATATGATCCTGCTACTTCCATGATGCTTATGTTCGCTTACCTCTGTTCGATTGTTTATGTACTCAAGAATAGCAAGATCGTACGAAATACAATTATCAAGAGAGGAACACTCGTACGGAACCACCTAACGAAACCCCATCCTACACCCGGCAACCCAAATAAACCTAAAAATACAATAGACCTATAAAGGCACCCACAAGCCACGACTTGAATAACAATGCAAATGTTAAGTCTCATTTGACCATTCAATTTGACTCAAAGAATTCATAATGTTTTTCGATCTTAGTCTCGAAGACGCGCTTTTTTCCACGTTTTGAAGTTTTCACAATAATATATATGAACTAGATCAAAAGGATTCATAGTTTTCTTATTTAATTGATCAGTTTTTATCAACCATTGCCTCCTCCTAGATTTGAGAATTTGGATGCTGATGTTTTATACAGTACCAAGTGGATGAGGTGGGTTTAAATTGTTTTCTACAGGTCCAAACATAGATTTTAAATGACTTCAACTAAATCCAGCCTAATAGAATTCAATTTGGAGGGCCTCGATAAGATAGGCCCATTTTCATGTGATACGAATTCAAGGTTCAAATCTTGATATATATTACTAGTTTTTAAAAAATAAAAATAAAAATGACCTAGTATATTTACATGTCACATATATGGAAGAAATTCAATTAGATGCTATATTATATATTTATATGTCACATGTATGTATTGATGTAAAATCGCAGAAATGGAACAATTTAATTGGATGTTATATTGTATATTTTATATTTTATATTATATGTCACATGTATGTACTGTTGTCAAATCGCATGAATGGGAGATATTTGATTAACAAGAATAGCTTTAAAGAGTAGATATATATTAATGTTAAATTGCATGTATTGATGTTAATATGAAAAAAAGCGCTAGCTTTAAAGAGTACGCATATATGAAACAAATTTGATTAAGAAACAAACAGTATATCCAATTTAAAAAGAGTAGGCGAAAAGTTCTTTCTTTTGGTATATTCGTATTGAGGTAGAATGTTAAAAAAATATAGAAAGAAATAACCAATAGAATTGTTCCATTTCAATTACTCATTTACACCGTTAAAATCAGCGTCTTTTTCTCTTTAATTAGAGGTCTCACATGACATACTTTTGACGAATTTTTTTTTTTTTTCGTTTTCTAATGGGCATGTGGAATTCGTAATGTTAAATCACATGTGACTTAACACTCACATGTGAATATATTTACAATCAAGTTATAAGTTTTAAATCACTAGCTACAATCACATGTGAATAATTAAAGTTACAAATTATAACTTTAAAATCACATAAAAATAATTTACTTGATAATTTAATAAATCTTCAGAAAATTTTTTAGTTATAATCACATGTGATTAAACCTCAAATCAATAATCACATATGATTTTGGCCGTGAACGAATTCAATTCTTAAAATCTTATTTATAGTTATTTATGTGAATGAATATTAAGTCGTAATCATGTGTGAGTTAACATCCACAATTGATAAATAATTGTGTACCAATATTATATTTTTATCATAAATCACATATAATTATAAATAAATTCAAATGTGATTATACGTAAAATCGCATGTGATTATATAAATTTCATTTTTTTAAACCCGACAAAAATGAAGAAAAAAAAAAGTTTGTCGAAACTATAGCTTGTCGGATCTCTAATCGAAGAGAAAAAACGCTGATTTCGAATATGTAATTTTTATAATTTTTAATCATGTCGTTTGTGAGATTTAATTTTAAAAAATCGAGTGGAAATTGAGTTTTAAAGAAAATTGAGTATTTATATTGGTTCTCTCATTCTACATTTTTTTAGCATTCTACATTAAACTCACCCCTATTCATAGAACTTTAATTTATAACCTATGCTTATGCTGCATGTCAAATTAAGGCTTTCAAAATATTTGAAATCTTAAAACTTGATAAGTAATATACCCTCTATTTATCAAGTCGAGAAATATTCTAAATGTCAAATGGGCAAACTGCTTAATATTGTATGATAAGCATAAATCGAATAACCGCATATAAATATACTTGTATTTTATATTATTCAACCTGAACATGACCCGATTACATGAACGGTTAAGTATTTAACCGTATCTCGTTTTGTTAAACGAGTCAACCAAGTTGTATTGCACGATTTGCATTTGACAGGAACTTGTTTTATTTGGAACAACACATGGGTCTAAATGGTTTAATGTAGAATTTCCTATTATGAGTTTTTAAAGTTAGGAGGGACCTGAACTTGTCTATAAATATAAATATATGATATGATGATAACCGTTAATACAATTAACAGACAAAGAGTTCCCTTTTTGATAACCGTTTTTACAACTAACCAGTTCAAAGTGATCAGGTATGGAATCACAACAAACCCAAAATAAGATTCGGTACAAGTTTCACCGAAAACTTGGAGAACTGAGACTGGATACATATGAAATTCGACCTCTTAAATTTAGAAGTATCAGACATCTCCAAATATTCATAGAATTCTCATATAATTCATCGTTTACATAAAGTACAACTTAACACTACTCAAAGAAACTAGTTCATCTACGATAGACTTGAAAAGACAAAAAAAAACTACCATGTGATCTAGAATCTTCACAGCCTTTGAAAAATAAAGGTTACACGTAAAGAAGAAACAATTTAACAATGAAAAGATGTAAAATTTAATACAGCATTCAAAGGGCCACACGTTAGAAGTCAATAAACCAAACGGATAACGGAGGAGATTTTCCCATTCAGGTTACCCGAGGGTAAATATTTTAACTCAAATGTACACGACCTAAATGGGTATCCCAATGACCCGTTTCCGATCCTTTCCCTTGTCAAACCAAAATGTTTGTCAAACCAAGATGTGTAGTTAGTGAGGTTTGAACCTGAGAAAGTTTATAAGTATTTCAGAATGTCAACCACCATCTCATCTTTGGTGATGGTTAAGCCAATCAACTAAACAAGATGATTATCGAAACTCTCACTGAGGTGGGTGGGTGGGTGGGGGAATCATACGAGATTTTGCTAGTATCTTAAACTCTAATAAAAGGATCTTGAGCTCATAAGCCTAGAGAGTTACATCTAATACATTAAACCATACGAGTCCCAGTTTCACATGCGTTACAAAGTTAATATCATCAAGTGACATACAACTACATGTCCTAAAGGGGTCAATCAAGTTAATTCTTACATTTGATCTAAAATTCTGACATGAATTATATCGCTACTTGCAGCTAACTAGAGATCCATCATTTCTAAGCATATCTAGCTGCTTTTAGAAAGTTATCAAAAGGGCTGGCAGGAGGTAGCCTCAAACCAATCATTCCAGCACGAACTGGCTCATCTTCACCCATAATCTACATTAAAACAAGTCAGGGGACGATGAGTAGCCGTTACAACTTCAACGATCACAAAATAGGTCAGAACAAAAAAACAAAAAACAAAAAATACCCTCATGAGATTTAAATTCTGATAACCAGGGGCACTCGTGTCTGTTGGTTTTGCATCGCCATTTGCATGAGAAAGCCAAGTGGAGAGCTTTTTCCTTGAATCTGTACCGAGGGCTTCACATTGGCCAGCCATCGCACTGAATGGAAGGGGAGAAGTTGAGACCGATGCTCCAGCCACTTGACCAGCTGCTTCTAGTGCCTACAAGCCAAAATTGCAGCCGTTGTTTAGAATCTAGACCGGGCAAAATAGGATATGTGTAATGTTTACTTAAAACGTTGTAGAATCTACAACATGTTCAATTTTCATGTAGGGAGTATGTACAACTACTTTGCATTCACTCTGTACAATACTAATTGCCACATTTGACTTAAATGTGTTTAGGTAAATTGTTTGAATGTTTGTCAAATATCAAAAACATAATTTTATGTTAAAACTAAGAGATAAATCTCATGTACCCAAATCAAGGTCGTAAAAATGGCCAACAAACTAATTTTGATATAGAAAACGAAAGAAATACGGTGATGTTAACGGGACATCCAGAAATGGGATTTGCAGCCCAAAAAAATTAAGTACAACCATTTTGTACTCTTCTAATAATTAGAAAAGAAAAGAGGATGAAAAGTGAATATTGATCCCATTTGCCCAACCAATGTCATGGATAGTACGGTAATTTCAACAATCAAAAATTTCCAGTGAAACAGGATTGTTGCAATCTTTATAGGACAGATGGACGAACAAGTGATTAGAGGAATTACTGATTCAAGAAGTTGCCGAACGCTAATAGCATGAGACATGGAGCCTGGTGTTGGAGATTTAGTTACGAAGCGGGATAAATCCGAAACAGATGATTCACTGCTTGCATCATCCTCAACTAATGAATTGGTAGGGTAATCCTGCAAAAAACAACAGCTATATAAATTCCAAAAAGAAAAGAGAATTTAGACATCTGACACATAAATTGCACAAGAATATGCAAAAGGTTACCGTCTCAAAAGAAATAGATTCTTTCGAATGAGCAACTCTATGAGAGTGATCCAAATTGAGCATCGATTCTGGACCAAACATTGCATCATCTGGCATGAATGTTTCAAATAACTGTATACGCAGTTCTTCTGCTTCCATCTTATGAAAGTAGACAAAAGACACAAATACTCATCAGTCCCAAATCCATAAAATATAAGTTGATTTAAGTTTAATCTCGAACAGGTCCAATGCGTATTTAAAAAAAAAAGAAATACATAAATAAATACAATAAAATATAACAGCTCATATCGGTCAAACTTGTGAAAAGATGCCTATAGTTTTGTTAATAAAAGAAAATAAGATTGTTATCATAATAATATGGTTATAAACATCACTTTCTGCAGACTAATTATTTTTAGTTTTGTTATAAAAGTTAATTCAGTTAAACGCAACCAAACCCTATTACCCAACGCACCATTTTGCCACCTCTACAGAAAGAACAATAAAACAATAAACAAATGAATGATCCATCAGAAACTGTACCTTGGTTATGCTAGATAACTTCTCAACTAAAATATCAATAATTTTCTCATAAGATTTACACATCTTGCTTTGCAACTTGGCAAGTAAACTATTAGCCGCTTGATTATCATGGTCAGAACAATACTCTTTCATATCTGCCCGAGGCTTTATGTAAACTTGAAAGTCATCACTGATACCCAGGTAGTTATCGATCTACAATGAAAACAATTATCAGGATGAAATTACATTTATTATAAATGTTATTTGGTTACAGAGTAAACTTACATCAGATTTAAGCACTGGCTTTAGTAAATCAACAATATCAGGAATTTGATACATCTTGGCAGCAAACATCAGCATTGCTGCTGATAATGTAAGAAGCGATCTCTGGTGTGCCGGACATAACATTCCTGACCAATAGCAAAAAACAACTAAGTTACATAATTTTTCCCAACAATTTACTTTTTCCCAAATACGAATGTCGCAAATGCAGTTTAACATACCATTGCTATGATCTAATGATATCTTCAAAAGTGACAGCGGAAGTTGGAAGATGCTAACCACAAGATTGTCATTAGGATTCTGCAATAATATACATCAAAAATGTCAAATATAAGTTACAGTGAGATATGGCATTATACAAAGCAAATAAAAGATGCATGCCATCTTCTCACCCTAAGACGCATAGAAATCAGAGTTAGGCAGAAAGAATAAGCTAAAGCTTCAATATTTGGGAGATTGTTATCTGGAAGATTAGCTTGTATCCAGAAGGCGGAAAACAATTGAGTTATTTGATCCTCACTAAACTTCATTACAGATGGTTCCTGTCACAAGCATCAGTTAAAATATGTGTGTGTGTGTGTGTGTGTGTGTAGTAAACTAAATATATTGTCATCTTGTGCCAAGTCGGGTTGTTGCAGCTTTCAAGGGATTGAAAAAGTGTTGTACTTGTCTACTTGATAAAAAGATCACACTATTGTGGAAAATCAACCCATTTACTTAAAAATGTGTCGATTTAGGTTATGTTCAACCTCTAACGCGTCAAAAAGGGAAAATAAAAAATAACTTTAAGAGGAAATGAGTGAGATGTGTTGAACATTTCAAATAGGTCAAAGAACACCCAAAGAGCATTTTCAATGCATAAAACCTCATGATCATATTATTCAACAAAATTCAATTCTTAAAGAAGAAAAATGAATTTGTAATAATATTTCCCACAGTAATTATTCATTAAAACAATTATATTTGGACATAAAGTATTTACAGTCAACCCGGCCTGTTTCGGTCCGTAACAATAAGATCAGCCATTATGACTCTAACCCATTACCCAACCGGCCCAAACCACCCGTTTATCACCTCTACAAATACGTAAAACATGATGACAGCCTGACAGATGCTTACTGCATTAGACAATGCTATTTCTCCAGCAGTAATGGAACTTAATTTCTGAAAGTTGGTGGATTTCTTGGGGCCCCACGCATGTTTCCTTTCTGCCTCGGTGTTTTCTTTTTCCAAGAAACCATCCTGAATACAAATTTCACTTTTTTCAACTACTGTTCCATCTTTTTCTTTCCTAAGCTTATCAAGTAAAGACGTAACCGAAGCGAACACAGATGCACTATCAGAACTCCATCTCCTTGTACTATTAGAAGCATCGCGCCTCAAATGGCTAGAGCTTGGAATGAGAAGAACAGAAAAGATCTGATGTCCACTCAAACGCATTTCAACATCTGAATGTAACATTAATTTCAAAAGTTGAAGAAGAAGACCCTCTGGAAACACCTGTTACAAGAAAGTTTATTAAACTACAAACTTCAATTGAAACAAAATAAAATAAAAAGAGAAGAAAAGAAAATAAAGATAATTAGGTAATGGATATACCTGCTGTGTATTTGATGAAACAGATGCTATGACGATCATGTGGGCAAGAATAATCATTGATCCAGCAGTTGCCCTGGCGACTATACTACTAGCAGGCAAATTTTCAAGTGTTGTAGACATTACGTCAAAAAGGGGGCGGGCATCAGCAATCTAGCAAAGACATTATAAAGCTCAAATCAAAAAAACAGAATCAGAATCAGAAAATATACCTGTGTAAAGTTGTTGGAAAATAGACATACCCCTTTGGCTATTTCGAGTAAGCAATCTTCTATTGATGATTGAAGTATGGTATTCAAGCTGAACTCATGTTCTCCAACTGATTCAACAGTTGCTTGAAGGCTTTTCCTTAAATGCCGGCAGAGATCACTCACATATCCAATATCTTTCAAGGCAACTTCAGACCTAACCTGCCGAGCCAAAGAAGTAGTAGTCTGTATGACGTATGACTTCAATTCAGGATCATGTGAAACATTTTTGTGGTCCAAATGGTGAACAACTGAAGCTAATATCAACTGCTTGTTTTCTGAAATTAGTATACAAGCAAATTTAGTATTTATAAATACTGCGAATAACATATAAAATAACCAAGATACAAATAGAAAAATTACGTACCTGGACTCTCTACAAAGCAGGCCATATCGGATAAAACAATCAACCCTAACCCACGAGGAGGAATCCATTGTTGGTTAGTATCAAAATAGACAAACATTGGGTCTAACATTCTACGCATCGTTGTACTTTCCTTAGCGAGTTCTACCATTCTTTGAATGCAAATTTGAGCCCATATTTTTGGTGTTTCAGCCTCTTCTCTGTACCGGATGCAAAGAAACAACTTTGAAATTAAATAAAATGGAGTCACACATGTTATTGAACTACAAGATTTTCATCTTAAGGAAGGAAAGACGATAACCTAGTCAAAAGGGAAGGATCTTTCTTTTGTGCCCGTGGTTTTAAAGTCAAGTAGCTAGAATCAGCTTCATTGATAGCCCCCCTTCCTTCACATCTAATCACTTCATCCACCCAGTTATGATGTGCTTCCCCTCGCTCATCATCTTGTTTGGTGGTCGAGGTGGACTCATAGTTACTCAAAGTCACATGTACAATCTGCATTGTTGGAGTTCACACGAAGCAATTTGAATATAGTCACAAATGTACTTTATTATATTTGCAACAAAAAATAATAATAAAATAGTGACAGAAATTGACGAACCTCATTGAATTCATCAAACATGTGTGAGAACTCCGTCATAAACCAAATCTGCATTTTTAATGTGTTATCTAAAGACAAAGAAAAAGAAATTTTCTTCCAAATTTAACAAAAAATGAGTCGTAAAACTGTATCACGTATTAACCATTTGTTAATCGTGTACCATGGCTGAAAGACATTGCAAGCTTGCTGCCCTTAATCGTGTCTTTTCATCCTCTCCTTCAGTTTTACGGGCTAGCATACAAACCTTTGGAACTAAATTTTCAAGATTGTATGTGTAAGTTCCATCCACCTGCAGAGAACCATGTCTAACGTTAGATACCATATGGAAGTAGCAAACTTGTTACCACAAATATTGGAGGTACAGAAAATGGAACGGTTGGAAAAAGGGTCTAAATGAGTTTTGGTCAAAATAGGCACTCTTTCGTTGCAGGTCTAAATGGGTCACGTTGAGTGACCTGGAATACCTTTTGTCCATATTAAACTAATTAGTGTGTCAGAAATGATTACAATAGTTATATTACTTTAAACAATAATCTAATTTTTTAACCTGTTTCCTATTTAGCTTAGCTTCTTGATTTACCTGTTTCACTGTTTGGACTGTTAAAGATAAAACATAACCAAACTCGACCATTGCATAACTAAATGGACCAATAACTCAACCTCTACAAAGATACATGTAGCCATTTTTCTGCAATGTCAATAAATTAGAATAATAAGGAAATTCACCTGACTATAGATGAATCTTGTTAGGGTTTGACATCCAATTATCTGAACTGTATCTCGTTTGGAATCATCCAAAAGTTCAGTAGAAACATTCAGCAGGTTGACAGCAAAATATGCCCTGAAAATTAAGTAAAAAGAAAACAGCATTATTTCAACTACTAATAAGATGCATTAGAAACACATTTAATACAAGTTAAATGAATGAAAAAATATTACTCTGTAGAAAACAGCTTACATTTGCTCTTTACACATGCAAATCAACTTACTATACACTTCTGTAATAACATTGATCAGTTGGACATGACCTACTCGCAACTCCTTGTAACATCGTTCCTCAAGATACTTTGCGATCTATACAACAATTTCCAAAGTTGGCTAACACGAGTTATTACATGTCACTAAATCATTAACTTAAACAATACAAAAAGGAAAAGGTCACTAACTTTCGGAATACGAAAAGGGTTTTTAGCAGCATATTCACACAATTTTGCAATTTTCCGGTCATTCACAGAACCACCCTGCACCAAGAACATAACTTCACTTTCTTATATAATGAACAAAAGGTCTCCTTTTATGACATAGATACAAGAACTCTATGTATAAAACATGGTATACAAAAATCAAAGAAACTAAACAACAATGTAAGTACTAACAGGTGATTTGGGAAAGATTTCTGCTAGTAGTTTCTTGTATCTCTTCACAGGTTGCCTAGAACGTGAACTCAGTGCAGGACAGCAAACACACATGTTTACACATGCTGGAAATAACTTCCTTGAAATCACACCCATTTTCCTGCAATATTTCATCACCCTAATTATACATACACCCTTAAAAAAGCTACATGAACACATTCTGCTATAATTTACATACAACAACAAAAAAAAAAACCCAAAATGTAGAAAGAAAAATAAGTATAAAAATTGCCTCTCAAAATACAATCTTGAAAAATATAAAGATGAAAGCAACCCATAACCCTAAATTTCATAAACCCACTAAAAATTAGCGTAAATTTAACAAAAGCAGCCAAGATCAACACTTTTGAAGCAAACCCAGAATAATAACTAGTAAAATAATAATAATAAAGTAAGAAAGTTGTTACCTTGACCCGGAAGAGGAGCGGATCTGGGTATGTGAAATTGGGATTTTTTAGAGAATGGTGTTTGAATGTGTTGAAATTTGGAAGACTTGTGTTTTGTTAAGCAAGGGTACGGTGGTCACGTGGGTGACAGTGGGAAGAAGAGAGTAAAACAAGAGAGAAAGGAAGCTTTTGTCAGAATCTTGGGAGACTGGAAAAACACCAATTTAGACTTATTCTTTTTTTGTTACCTACTTTTTAAAGTTTTTTTGAATTTCGACTTTTTATCTTTTTGTGTTGGTTTGAAAGATGAAATGATGGGTTATGATTTCATTTTGTACTATTATAGATGTTATTGTAAATTCGTTCGATTACAAAATTTGAATTATTTTTTGACTTTTGTGAGGTAATCGTAGATTTTCTTCTTACTTTGATTTCGGACTCAACTTTTAAATGACTTTGATTAGAGTCGTTTATTGACTCTTACGAGTCCTGTGTGACTCTTCCGAGTCTCGTGCGACTCGTATGAGTTAGGAAATCAGACAAACATTTAGTGTAATGTAACACAAAAAATATAATGACAAAATGGAAAAATAAATGACTATAATCTATTTAAAATTAAGTATTTTTGTTGATTGACGGTCAACGACTTAAGTATCGATTCTCACCATGAACACAACATCTATATAGCTTGAGAACCGGATAGTGTTGTTTTTGCAATTGTAACTAATCCAAGGTCAATACACTTTCACCATCAAATTCAACCTTAACTTAAACTTAATGAAATTTTAATCTTTTGCGCGCATACGCGTGCACACACACAAACCCTGCAACTACAAAGAGAGGTTTAGACTATCGAGTACCATGATTCACTAACCGGTACAAATCTAAAAACGATTTTTACCGGTAACCTTTATAGTATGTTACAACGTTTTTCAACCTTATTGTAATGATGGAAAACATCATAAGGAAGTACCTCAAGGCAGTGGAAGTAAGAATGAAAATGATTTGCTATACCCAATCATATGCGAGCATACTGTCTAAGGGTGTTATTCGAATGTATTATTTAGTTTTCAAATTATTCGATTCTGATTAATCGAATTTTGGACAATCGCAAGTTAACCCTTTAATCCAAACCAAATAAGAAAACGATTAATCGGATACAAATTAAACGGTTCGGTTTAGTGTTCGGATTAAACGGTGTCATCCGAATTAGCTCAAGTTGTGGGTGTGATATCAATTAAGACTAAATTTAACAAATGGTTTATGTTTAAATCAATTATCTAAACAAACTATAAGATCAAATTCCAATTTCTAACGTTCTAACATACAATTTAATCCAAAACATATTCGTAATTTCTAAAAAGGAGTCACAAAACAATAAAAAATTCTTCAATCTTCTTTTCTTTAAAATTTTATATGACAGTAATTCTTATATGGTAAACATTAATATATTAGTAAAAATATATAATTTAATTACTTAATTTTTATTCAGATTATTTGAATATATCCAAAAAAAATATTTTTGATCATTTATCATATCCGTGTAATCCATTTAAGTAATCCTTAGTCCGTTTAAGCAATCCGTAATCTGAATAAGCCGATCCATTTAATCTAAATCGGATTTAGACCGGATGGATTATTCAGATTCGGATAAAAAGTGACACCCCTAATACTATCTACAGCTACCGAAATAAACAACATGCAAGTTTTAACAACAGCAGGGTAAATAAATTACAAGTTAGAACAGCCCGTGGTTCAAAAGATATATGTCATAAAAGACAGCACAATTTACATGCATTAAAATAATCTGCAAAAAAAATAAAACAATAACTGCAAACATCATACCATAAACATAAACTGTAAACAAAAAACTCAAATTTATGTCATAAAATACAGCACAATTTACATGCATTTATATAATCTGCAAAAAAAAGTAACTGCAAACATCATACCATAAACATAAACTGTAAACAAAGAACTTAAGTTTATAGAACTGCTTCTGGACCAAACGTTTACAGTAAAAGTAAATCAAGCAGATAGATCACAAATAATTGATTGCAAGTCAAATTAATACATGATTCCATTCAAAGTAAAATAAGGCTCTCGATATAATCTTCTTCAATGATGTATTTATCAGCCGAGACTCCTTCAAGATCAACTAATCCCATGTTGCAAGATCAACTACTTCCCACTTTAAAGCAGTCGCAACACAAAAGTCGCAACAGGAATTGACTCCATGAACTCGTGGTTAGTGGTTTAATTTCCCAGGGAGAAACACTATCTGGGAGAGATTTGGTTACAGGTGCATTCCATTCAACCTGAACTAGATGGCAACATTATGTGATTAAACAAATAAAGTTGGTCACAGTTAGAAGTCCAGCAATAAAAGATCTACCACAAAAGCTGAAACAAGCTCACAAAATTAACTTAATATGAGAGTGCAGAGAGCAGATCAACTAAGATGCTAAAATGCTAGTTATAACGACGTGGTTTTATATCTAATATCATTCACAGCAACACAAACTATCAAGATGTCAAGCAGAAATATCTTTGCCTCCTCGAGTAATCTTTGTTTGTAGAAGTAAAAAATAAATTATGCTCGGTAGATAAGATGATTATTCATATGGAAAGTAGAAAGAAAAGCATGATGATACTTCAGAATCAGCTTAGGGATGTGCTTATAATATTATTATTTTATTATATATATATATATATATATATATATAATTCATGAATTGAAGAGAGGGGTGCATGGTGTTGTAAGCCAAGTCTGTTGTGTTGCTTCTCAAACTTTGTTGTAAGCCGAGTATTCCACGTCATGAACGAGAAATCTCGGCCTTGTCCTCATTGTTATCGAGTTTGCAATTACGACGTTGTGCATATACGAAAAAATAATTCACGAATTGAGTAGAATATACTGTGGATTACTTAAGTGTGTTAACTGAGCTTTAGAGAGAAGGAATTACCAGGATGGAACGCCATTCGGAAGTTTCGTACCTAGAACCTGCAGTATTCCCCACGTCTACGATGGTCCCATTAACCCTGCATCAATAAGTAACAAATGTAAATGCTCAAACTGAAAAGCAACTTATAGAACGATTCATAGGTGGTAAGATGTTCGATGAGATCAAGTGAGCCATGGTCTTACAAATATTAGTCGATGAGAAGTGTTTTATCTATAATGGTTGCAGTTACTATAATTAAATGTTGCAAAAAAGGGTTGTTATATCTCACATCACAAAATTACTGAGTATTACTTTTTTTCTAGAATGGACATCAAAATACTGTTGATTTGAAGTGTCGGTGTAATTTCCCCACCACTTTAAACATTATTAAAAGTGCAAAAGGTTGTGGTACGGATCGACCTACAGTAGCATTCCATTACTACATATTATAACGAGTTAAATATAAACTGTTAGCCATGATGGTCCAGTCTATAGAAGGTACCTTTCTTCAAGAACCTCTTTCCCCTCAAATTGCATCTTGAACCTCATTCCAGCAGAAAGCCTGTAACTTTGAGCCTCCAGATACTTGTTAAGGCTGATAACAAATGGAGATTGACAAGTTCTGTGCACAAATAATGCCAAGTTCAGCAAACATATTTTCTCTTGAGAGTTGATAAAAAACAAGCTGAACATAATACTTTCTCGTGTGGATGCACAATTAAATTTTGTGCAAAATAGATTAAAAACGTCATCGTGCTCTCACATTTTCACCCCGATTACGAAGTCAACACTGTAAGCTCATGCAAAGAACAAAAAGCCTCTTCACAAAATAGAACGAACTACTGCATACAAACACTTCCCTCCACAGAGCCAAGAAGTCATGATACACCCATTCAACCTAATTAAACTCAAGCTAATAACAATGCTAATTCTAACAAGCTACGATCTTTTAGGCTCATTACGTAAACAGACATAAAGTTCAAATCTACTCATTGAAAAATTAGCTTAAAGGGACACTGTTTCAAATAAGTTGAGATGAATGGATACCTGGGTTTGTAAATAACTGAGAAAAGGGTCCCGGCTGCAATTGAATGGGAGGCAACAGCTAGGACGCCAAGATGACTTTGACCTGACGTCTCAGATGATGGCACACAGTTTGAAACACGCATTTTCTTTCTTACTCCAACATGCAGGTCCCCATATTCCCCCCTGTGGAAAAGATGAAAAATGATTGTCATATTGTAACCTATAGAGATTAAAATATAAATAAACTAATCATCAGGTCCAGTTGCTCTCTATACAACTTACCGTAGAAAGATAACAGCATCACCAGGATTCAACTTTTTAGCCCCGACAAATTGACTCCAACCAGCAGTCAGGAAGTGACGTTCGGGTTGACCTGGGATATATATTCAAAACTTGTCAAAGTCCAATCGAATAAAAAGAAAAATTGCTTAACAAATTCAATGAGTACATGACCAAGGATATTGCCTAAAAGCTAAAGACTATAACCGTTGTGGAATCACACAGCGCTATTTGCTAAAAAGGAAAATGCTTAAGGAATAATTAATAGACAATACCTAATGTTAAGTTTTGACAAGAAGAAAAAAAGAAATTATTCAAATGTTCTCTGCGGGTCTATGCAAAAGAAGACGAGAACACAAAAAACTAGCACATCTGTTAGATGACAACCGACAGACATATTCATGAAGCTATTACACAAAGTAAACGTAGACTTTACTTGTAACAAGATAGGTATACTTAACATCATTGCTCCAACTTGAGGAGCGTTAGAGATATTGTACAAAGCATTTAAGGTTTCAAGATTGCAGTAAGTTACGATAAGGATTGACATCATTAACTCATAAGAAATACACATTGGGGGTTCCCCCAATCTGGTTACAACTTACAAATGCAACCCACTTCATTACACAGAGCATATATTTTCAGACAAATGCACATATATGATGCATTATTCACAAAAGCAAGTAAAAAAACTGTAACCTTGAAGTGTGTGACAAAGATGCCATTTATTGCCGTGAATATCCCAAGCAACTAGTTCTTGTAAAGGTGGCTTCTGGGATGTATCCTGACCATGAAACTCATAGTTAGTAACTTAGTACCTAATAGCTTAAATCCAAAAGCAGACACCAGCCTATAAAAGCTAAAGCTTTACCAGGGGAGGCAAACAGTCAACTGCATGCCTATAAGGGAGAGAGAATCCTTGCTGTGTGGTTATGTCCAATTCAGTAAGAGTCTTGCACATTGAGTGGACAATGCAGCTCGGAGGTTCTGGATGTGGAGGATCTGGGATTGTTACTTCATTTTGCTGATTCATACAAGGAACATAAGCATAAGCGGTCGAAGGCTGAAGAGAGTAAAAGTTCAACTTAGAAAATATAACTCAAAAATAAGCTCACATCATGATCGGGAAGAAGCGTTATACGGGCATATACTTCTTCGGTCTCCGGGTCAGCCTGAAAACATATCCAGATTCATTACTCGATCTTATAGCTGGTGAATATGATAATGCCTTTTCTTTTACTTTGAAAGGTTACAATGTCGCCAAAAGAACCTTTATACCACAGGCTACAGCCAGACCCCCACATTAGAGAACATTTTATCAGTTGATTTTAACCATATTTTTCATGTAAAAAGGATAAGGCATTCTTTCAATATCTTATACAGTTAAATAGATTATCATGGGGGATATCAAAGATTCCTAAGAGGACCCATATCAACCAAGCTATAGTTTGACACAACATGAAGATGATACAAAACTACAATACCCGAATAAGATAATACTTTATAATGTCCAAAAAAAAACAAAGTTGCCCTGATTCTGTTACCAAGTAAGGAATGTTTGGAATTGCTCATTTAAAAAGCTTATGATGAATTATTATTATTTATTTATTTTAATAAAAAGCATAAGAAAAATAGCTTACGGTTACACTTAAGAAAACATAAGCATATCAGCTTCGTGAAAACAACCTATTTCAACCTAAAGGTATAACTTTGAATTCAGTACGTATAATACGTCTAAAATAAGCAATCTCAGTTGGCCTGGCTTATTTAACCTTAATATAAACAATCAAGCATCAACATTTGACAACAAATTTATTCATCCAAGCACTCAAAAAGTGCTTAGCAGCTTAAGAATGCAATTGGCAGATATTCTGTTTAAATGATCCCAATTACAACCTTCCCTACTCAGTCAGACATGAACCTATCACCAATAACAAATAAAGAAATCTTTATGATGCACTAGACTTACCTTAAGCAGAACATTCACCACCTTGCACAAAATTTTGTCCGGTAGGTACATAAATGGATCCTTCTCCTCATGAGGCATGGAGGCCTCAAGCTGTAAGAATAAAAAAAATTTGCTGCCAAATTCAGGTATTGACGGGCATAACAGATATATAATGAAACTGATACAAGACAACTTGCAATTACTGTCGAGAAGTGAAACAGTTTATTATATCGATGATTATCAGATAGAGACTACACACCTTGCATAAAAAAGAATCGTCAATAAGAGAAATTCAAAATAAGCTCTTAAAAGAAGATGAAATAACACACCTGTTCCACGTGGCCTTGAGGGAAGTAGAAGGCCCGTTCTCCTATACGGGGGACACTGACTAATGGCCCCGCACACAAATGCCATAGTTCAGTTGGAGGTTCAGAAAAACATGAAAAATTAATCAACATAGGTGAAAAGTTGTAGAAATAAATAAGAGAACTCAACTCTGCAATACGTAATTTGCTGCTGTTTCAAGGAATGCTTAGTATACCAATTATTTATGGCTTACAGTATTCTATATGACTTGGCAAAAGATTGTGCGATTAGTTATTGTTGTTATTCCTGTTGGTAATATTGTTTATCATGTTGACTGAATACATCGTTTTAGTGCGGATCAAAATGATTGGTATTTGCTGTTGAGATGTGAGTTTTCAAGTTGATTCCCCAGTTTTGAAGAAGTGAAAACATATTAAAGGCAACAAGAAGTATTCATACAAGTTCTCCTAAGAGTTAAAAGCGTGCAGTGAATACGAAAATTAGTAATATTCTGTGTTGATATGAAGGATGGAGGCTGGGCCGCTGGGGACTCGAATCAATGTCAGTTCCCAATAAAATAATAAATAAATAAAATAAAATCTCTAAGCTGATAAAAGCTTTCAAAAGTAAGTCAGGTTATTACCAAATTGAGACGCCCCATAATAGGAAGTAGCACCACTATTTGCCATTGTGGAATATAGTAAGATAAAAAGAGAAGCACAAGAAAGAAGTAAAGAGAGCAGCTTGATCTGGAAAGCACGTCCTGTACTGACTTTAATTGATAAGTAGAATGGTTGTTCACAAAAGGGATGGCTTATAATCCCGTGGTATCATGCTTATATAGTTAAACCTTTCCGTTACAATCTGCTTGCGGGCCTTAAAGTCAGCCGAAAGCACCGGCTTTATCGTATTCAGCCTCAAACTCATAAAAAATGCATGACTGTCTCACACGATAGATGCATACGTTACGAACCCCCTAATTGTATTTTTACTTTTACAAACTCCCCACAAAAGTACAATGTCAAATGCTTTTCAGTTTGGACAAATCCAATAGCTTTACGGTTCAACCTTTCCGTTACAATCCGCTTTCTGGCCTTAAAGTCAGCCGAAAACGCCGATTTTATCGTATTCAGCCTCAAACTCATAAAAATCGCATGACAATCACACGCGATAGATGCATACGTTACGAACCCCCTGATTCTTTTTACTTCCATCACTAAAACTCTCCACAAAAGTACAATGTCAAATGCCTTTAAGTTTGCACAAATTCAATAGCTTTTACACTATAAAAAGTTAGTTAATACATAGTAAAAACACAGCCACAAATAGCTCAAATATCCACATCATTAATATCAAATCAATTATAAGTGCGCATAACCTTTAATTATCTAAATACACTCATGAGGGTGGAGTTTTAATTATTTCCTACCACTTAAAACTAAAAACTACAATGGTGAATGGTGATCATTATGCAATCAATAGAACTACAA
This sequence comes from Gnaphalium uliginosum, assembly GCA_963930675.1. Classification (NCBI taxonomy): domain Eukaryota; kingdom Viridiplantae; phylum Streptophyta; class Magnoliopsida; order Asterales; family Asteraceae; genus Gnaphalium; species Gnaphalium uliginosum. Next base: position 63,338,297 of record OZ005680.1, read on the forward strand.
AGCAATAATCCATGGGCTAATTAACAAAACAGGTGGTGTGTTAACAACCAGTATCGTGCAAAAATACTCCAGTGTTTCCGTACAATCCGCCTTCTGGTCTTTAAGTCAGCAGAAAAATTCAATTTTATAGTATTTCATCTCAAACTCATGAAAAACACATAACTACCTTAAGCAATAGATCGTATGCTGTGAAGCCCCTTTAATGTATTTATCCTTCCATTCTTGCTAAGACTCACCACTAGGTAAATGACAAATTATTTTCAGTTCACACAAATCCAAGAGTTTGAACATTATTTAAATAATACTTAAAACATAGTAAAAGCACTGCAACAAATAACTCAATTCTACACATTGTTTTGGGCATAAGCACACACTTAAAAGTGTGTACAACTGTGAACATGTACGAAGAAATGTGTTGTGGCAACTTAAATCACACCACAAACTTTGAGTATGAATGGCTAAAAATCTCCATGATGTCAAGTGTGAAGAAATTTTTAGATAGATGGATCTCAAAGCTTCTAATCACCAAACTTTTAAGTGTCGATTTTTTTGCAATCTCTTACACGTATATGAATGTAGAGTTCCATAATGATTTACATACCAATTACAAACTTGCTATACTTTTATGCACTTATAAATGCAACAAAAACTCATTCTTTTATACATTTGCAAAATCCATTATCTGCAAAATTTTCACACATTTCAAGCAGTGAAGCATTAAAAATTACATCGACAAACTACCATGTAAAGTAACTTCACCTAAACAGCTATGTCCCTCCTTTTCATCTACCATACTCCATACAGGATACACAGCAAAAAGTAAATCCCCTGATAGCAGAGGTAACCAAAAATCCAAACACAAGAACGAAAAAGGAAATAAAATTAGGAACAGAAACGAAATTAAATATATGCACTAAGTAAACACAGTTTCAACAGCTATTAAAGCAAAAGGTTACCACAGGCGAAAAAAAATAAAATAAAATAAAAAAATATCAGAATAAGTCAACGAGACAAAGTAACAAGTTACAACGAACGTACCTACGCGTTGAAGACAACATGGCCAATGCACATACCGATCACTATCAAAAGAAGGAACAAATGGTGGATTAAGAAACTAGGATAAAGAAGTAATTCTGGAACTGATTAAGGTTTTAAAGAGCAGAGTAAAGGTGAAAAGGGGGCCGATTAGATATGATGTCTATTGATAATATTTGCCTGGTTGAAGCCAACACCACCACTGCACACACAACATTTAAACCCATCAATATATGATTCAATTAATGTTGTTAATTATTATAACTGACACATTTATACAAAATATTTTATCAGTTTTACAATAAATATTTCTTTCAATTTTACAAAATTAAAGACTTAAACTCAATACGTAGTTTAATAGAGGCTGAATAACAAGTAAACACCTTGAAAATTCCTCACGACGATTGTGATAACTTGCAAATCACAAACAATCTTACAAAGATGTTATAGACTATAACCAAAACCAAATAGGTATATTTGCCCAAAAAAAGGGAGAAAAAAATATTTTTTATCTGTTATCCCAACTGAACTATAGACTTTTTTCTCCACCTCACCATAGTTGGAGCTGTTCCTTGAGCCTTGGAGCCAGAGAAGGAAGGCATGATTGAAAAACACATTAATGAACATGAGAAGTGAATTCAAGATAACCTATTTTGGTGAATGATGGAATTGATATCTCTTCTAAAGTTTTGAAGATGATACCAAAAGAGCTATTCCTAAAAGTCCCCCAATGCAAGAAGGAATACTTGGTGTTGATGTTAATATCCTTTCTTCAAACGATTTTTCAAAATATATCTCCTGAGCTTGTAGCAAATCAATGCCGTCCATTTTGTGATTTTTGTTGCGTAGTTAGGCATTTATGTTTTCTGTTGGTTTATGGTTCTCTTGATGAAATGCGTCTTTGGTATCAAAGCGCTGTGACCCCAAGTTGAAGTCCTTGTATTCTGATGACAAACTAGAGAAAATAAACTCAAATGAAGCAGTTGAATTGTGTTAATATGTACAACCATTTTATACTTGTGCACACACATGTACACCTAATCCACATGCTGTCACGGATAATAGAAACCAACTAACTAAAGTAAAATGACTAAGAGTAACTTAACTGTATTGTTTTATCCAATCAGTAGACACCAACATAGAAAATAATTTTTCATAAAATTAAAATTAGCATTGTGTAGCTCACTATCTATCTCGACCAGTTTCCCAAGGCGCTGAAAATCCAGACCAGCTACCATGAAGTATAAAATATATGTATAAATTATCTTTGGCGACGCTATGGTTAAGTGGTACAGACAGTCTAGAACTATACAAACTTAGAAAAATATACACAATGAAGCTTGATAAGTAGAAGAACAAATGAGAGAGTATAACACCTACAACACCATGAGGCGGCTGAAGAAACAAGTAATTAAGTATTAATAATAACTTATTCAAACAAATGAGAGTATATAGCCTTTTAATCTGTTTAACTTCCAATGAACCACCATCACAACTACATAATGCAGGTAGACTTATAGTGCATTTTTTTTCTATGCTGCATAAACATGTTATTATGGCTCGAGTCTATAATAGTACATATCAGACTTCTCTATGCAACATTTTCATTAGTTTGAGAACCTTGATTAATTGTCCTTCATCCTGCTATACCATCTCAAGCCCTTCTTTACAAGTAATAATCTAAATCTATAAAGATCAACATATGATCAACGTCTTCATTGTTCTTTGTAAGTTTCACTATAAGCATCCAATCTCTTCATCTTCAACTCAAGTGAGGTCAACCCAGGGATTCCCTCATAGGAAAACCAATTATTTCACACAAATAGCTGCGTGCACAATACGTACTATTTGGCTACCAAATCATTTAAGAACTGAAATATAGCAACAAACTCTTGTTGGTCTCAAACTTTCTACAAAGTCAAAATTACGGTCCTATTCAAAATCTTGTTGATTTCAATAGCCAATGAAACTTAACTAGTGATAACCAGTTCATAAGCGTGTACATAAAAATATGTATATGCATCTATATATGTATTAGTTGATGAATTTGGTTAAAAAATTGCTTATATGTACTAGATACATATAGATACTTACTTGATAACAGCATACATTAGCTTAATAATAAATTATTGAAGCGAAAAGCGTATGCTTACAGAACATATTGTGGATGCAAATCATTCAAGTAAATCATATTGTGAAATTTCAATTGGAACGGAGTTACCATGGCTTGATGAACTTCCAACTTCATGTCGAACTAACTAGGGTCTGTGATCAAAATGTCTCCCCAAAAATCCGTTACAATTGGGACTGATGAACTGTAATACACGCTCGTAGAATCAGGGGAATTATGTTGGTAGCCTTAAAACCTAACCGAAATATCTAACATAAATTTGAAATATTATATTTTTCAATTATTTAATCCGTTTATTTTAAGTTTTAATTAAAGTTGTTTAATAAAGGAATTTTGATTTCACTCGAATATGAATTACTTGACACATTTAGTGGCGGATCTTGCGTAGTGGGAGGCAAAATAGTATTATTATAAAAATTTTATAATACCAAATTACAAAACTAAAAATTTAACCTAGTGTATATACAAATTTTACTAAAAATAAGTAAGAAATGTTCAGAAAGAGGGGAATTTTAATATTTTCTTCACACAAATAGACTATTTATGGGGATCTAATTGCATTTGGGTTTAAATTCTAATAAAAAATTACATGTATTTCTACTACTAAGCCCAATGGAATGGGGGCCAAGGCACCCCCTACTAACACTCTAGATCCGCCCCTGCTTGACAACTAAAATTTTAATGCTATCTTCTACTCTTATAGGAAATTTTTATGTTCTACCTTTGATATCCATTTCTTTTGACGGAACAAAATCAAATTGATAAAGAGTATGTTTGGCAACAAATGGAAATTGTGGATGGGTATAATAGTGGCTAGAGATTCTCTTCAGTCCGAGTAGTGGGTACCTCGTAGAACCTCGACCCGCCTATTAAGGTCTTGTATGGATATGCAGGAAGGCGTGCTCCTAGGTGTGTGTAGGGGTTGTGTTTGTTCGCGAGAATGGATTTCTCGTCAAGTCAGTTTGGGGGGTGTGGACACACTTGCGCAAATTCAGGTACATAAATGATGTTAGGATGGGCCGACCCATCCTCGGAATCTAAAAAAAAGAAGAGGTCTAGAGCAAGGCCTAATTAAAAAAGAACCGAATTATTAATTGTGTCATAAAAGCCTAAAAAGAGCGATTGGGAATCTCAAACCTCTCTTTAGTCCGTTCGTTTTTCCCTTCTTTGGGCCCGGGTCGATAGTCGTCGTGTTTGGCAACTAACTGTCTTTTTCATGTTACCAAATGTGCCTTATAATTCATAAGGGTTGAAGATTATTGAAGATAGAATCTTAATCCCCAATAAACTCCTAGAATCCCTTGCGGCAAACACACCCAAAGTGCACTTTTCCCATGTACCGTTTAGTAGAGTTTTAGGTCGTGTTTCAAATTCAATTATAAGTAAGGAGTTCAGTAATTTGATTAGACTTTATATAGTACTCCGTAATTTGCAGTCGTGTTAAGATACAATCAGATTATATTTCTTTGACAAGGGCATTTTTAAGTGTCAAACTTTGAAAACAACAGGTATCTTAGCTGTATATAAACTTATAAAACCAAACTAGAAGACACCCGCATTAAGTAGCGGAATTTGAAGTTTATTATCGATAGTTCACCAATTGTAGTATATGCTCATTTAACGATTTTTGTGATAGTAAAAGAATGCGGTAATCGTTAATGTGTTATAGTAATGGAATCAAACTATTTTAGGATTCATATATTTTCCGTAATTCTAATATGGAAGGTGTTTCAGTTTGTTGTTTATGGAATGAATATTTATAGCTGTAATATAATGAGTTATAAAAATCTTGGATGTGAAGCTTAAACAACGGAGAAGAAAACGAGCATAAGGCAAGTACCCGGCTGGTACTTGTCGTACCCGGTTGGTAGTATTGGTGTATCCGGTGGGTACAACCAATGGAAACTTGTAGCCTTAGTGTAAACGTAAACAGAAAAGTTGTGCTTGATGTGTACCCGGCGGGTAAAGAGATGTACCCGGCAGGTACTGGGTCGGTTCCAACTAAAATTAGGGTTTCTTGTTGCATAAGTTTGTACAATCCTATATATTGTAACCCTTAATCTTGTAAACCTTGAACTATGAAAAATATAGTGAAAAATCTCTCGGTTTGGTTCTGTGGACTAAATCAATCTTCAAGTTGGAGATTGGACATAACCACGTTAAATCTTTATGTTCTTTATTGCTTTCGTTTATCTTGTTTGCTTGTTATTTTATCCGTTTATTGTAGTGGGTGTAACCTCATTTACACGTGTGTTAGTTAGGTTGTTTTTTGCTAACGAGTTATCAGAGTGATTGACTGATTATTGTTAGTTGTTCCGCTGCCAATTCCTAACAAAAAAAAGGTATAATACGAATTTTGCATCTTTAAAGTTTAAGTTATGTAAAGAAAATGTATAAACTCTTTATAAGGGTGTTAAATGAATAGCTACTTATTTTGGGTAACTCTGGTGTTTATAAACAGGTGGATGTTGCTTGTTACTGTTCACATCATACATTTGGTGGTTAATTAGGTATTGCACAATCCTCTGCTTTATCATCACATGATTAACTACTTCCCCACACTTTTGGATCCCATGTTGCAAGATCATGGCTCATTTTGCAGAATATCAGTTTTACTGACCTAGTAAAGTTAAAGTCAATAGGCTTGTAAAACGATCTAGGCAGGAGTGGCTAAAGGGTAAATATTGAAGCTAGCGATTTAGGCCCCCGATTTTGTGAGGCCTCAAAATTTTGATAACTTGTATTAGATATAGAATAATGACAACGATCTTCAAGATACTTTAGCCTTTTAAGACCTCAAAGAATGTAAGACCTAAGAGATTAGACTCAAATTGAGCTTAAGTCGTAATATATTAAGCTCATTATATGTGAACAAATGACTATGCTTATTAATTTTAGTTTTAAGAAGGTTATGTACGATAAACAATCAAATAAAATTAGATATGATATGAACAAAAAAGTAACTAGTAATTAATTATATGCATATACAAACACTCATAATTAATACAAACATATACAATTATATTATATGCATGTTTGTATATGTATATGGCATATCTATATCTATATATTTTATAAAAGAAATCATAATAAAGATGTACTTTTAATCTATTTAAACCATTTATAATATCCTCCGGTACTTCAAACTGGTCTAATCGGTTAGACTGGTTGAATCATACTGGTTCGATTATCTGGTTCGATTTTCAAAACAATGTGTAGAACCCTAAATCCATGATTAGTTGATAACTCGATCCCATTTCAAAACTCTATATTTAACTAAGGAAATGATTGAATATGATCTTTTTGAAAGGATACTTGCTTTTGTAGATTTTTTTTATTTGTCTTCTTGTTATCAAAACATACTAAACATGATACTTGCTGCGAGTAAATTAATAGTGATGACATTAATTGAAGATCATTTTTCAAAAGAAAGAAAAATTATTTTTCAAAATACAGTCCAACTATTCTTTCAAGCCTAAAAATTGAATAGTGATGGATGTTTTTAAAACATGTTTTTTAATTCAAGAAAAGTAGAAATTGTTTTCTACATCAATAAGTCAGCAACCATGTATTCTTTATGACAATAACCGAAGATCAATCGGAGCAGATTTCCCACAATATTTAATTTAAAAGTCAAGTGGTTCATATTGTAGTATGGCCATGCGATTGGTCTATATATTGAGTAGGCAATGTGTAGTAGAAAATTGTACCAAAACAGCGAGTTACAATAGTCTCCTCTTAAGAGTATGAGTTTTTATTTTCATCTTTCGCAACACTACAAATATGTCTTCAAGTTTTATCAAATAAGAAACATTTTATGTGAGTGTTTATCTCCTACTTCCAACATAAATTGGTATAAGAGCTTGTTGGAATTTTTTTTGAGTTAAACAAGTTACAAAAAATTTTAAGCAACAATCACGACACGATAAGGCTTTGATCTTTGTCATGTTGTTGTCCCAAATTCAATGGTGAAAATTACAATTATTGGTGCGTAAAGATGGAGACATTATTTAAGTCATTAGATGTGTTCGGTAATGTAAAGAACGTACACATTTGAAGAACCTGAATTAATGGAAAAATTAACCGTTGAACAAATGGTGGAAGTGAAGACAAACAAAAGCAAAAACGCGGCTGTTTTAAGTATGATTCGACGAGGAGTTACCCCGTCAATCTTCCCGAAAATGATGCGGATAAAAAGTGCCAAAGAAGCTTGGGAGGTTCTCAAGCAAGAATTTCAAGGAGACGTAAAAGTAAGAGCCATAAGACTTCAGACCCTTAGACGCGATTACGAGAACATGAAAATGAAGGAAAGTGAATCAATGAATAATTATTCATCTAGATTAATCGATTTGATTAATCAAAAGAAAAGTTATGGTGATAAAATTGAAGACCATAGAGTCGTGGGGAAAATTCTCATTAGCATTCCTGAAAAATTTGAACCAATTATAGCGGTCATTGAAAACACTAAGGATCTTAAAAACCATGGGTATTCAAGAACTTCTAAGCTCTCTAAAATCATATGAGCAACGGATGACCTGTCACTCTGGCAAGATGACCGAGAGTGCATTTCAATCAAGCTTGCAAGGTGACAAGAAGCAACCACAAAGTTATGGAAGAGGGAGCTCATCCCGAGGTGGTAGAGGCGGCAGAAATTTTAGAGGCCGAGGACGTGGTCAAAGTTAAGGAGGATCATAAAGTCGAGAAAATTCTGATACAAAAATATCTAACGAAGGAAACTCGCAAAAATGCTCAATTTTCAAAAGAAGATAATCAAGTAGAAAAAGATTGTTGGAACAAGGAAAAGTCAGGTGTAAACTATTGTGATAAATTTGGTCAGCTTGAAATTTTTTTCCGGCAAAAGAACCAAGAGGAGGCAAACTACTCGGAAGAAAAACAACAAGAAGAAAATGTTTTCTTTTGTCACTCAGCTACCGTGGAAAGAAACAGCGTATGGTTTCTTGATAGTGGTTGTAGTAACCACATGACTGACGATGAAAGTATTTTGGTCAAAGTTGACACGCCAGTAAATTCTCAAGTGAAATTGGGAAATGGAGCATTAGTGAAAGTAAAAGGAAAAGGAAGCATCCCGATAAACACAAGAATGGGTATCAAATACATCACTGATGTTTTACTAGTTCCCGACCTTGAGCAAAATTTGCTTAGTGTTGGACAACTTGTAGAGTAGGGATATACTCTTAATTTTTATGGTGACGGTTTATGTATTTACAACAAAGTAAGAAAAAAAAAGGAAGAAATGCATAAGATAACAGTGGGACAAAATTGAAGTTTTCCCATCACATTTAGATATGGAGAACGCATTGCGCTAAAAGCCTCAATTATAGATGAGTCTTTTTATGGCACAAAAGACTTTGGCATTTAAATTTGCTAATATGGTTGGAGGCTTACCACGAATTCAAGAGATTCAAGGGGTTTGTGAAGGGTGTGCTCTTGGGAAGCATCATCACAAACCATTTCCGAAAGGAGTCGCTTTGAGAGCCATAAAAAATCTCGAGCTAGTACATACCGATCTTTGTGGCCCGATGAGGAATCTCTCTCATGGTAATAATATCTATTTCATTCTATTTATTGATGATTTTAACATAATGACATGGGTTTATTTCATGAGAGAAAAATCACAAGTTTTTAGAATTTTTAAGAAGTTCAAAATTTTTGTTGAAAAGCAAATCCGGTTAAAACTTTGAGAAGTGATTAAGGAAAGGAGTACAATTCAAAAGAGTTTGATAAGTATTGTGAAGATGAAGGCAAACACACACAAGTCACGGTTAAATATACACCTCAACAAAATGGTGTAGTCGAAAGGAAAAATCAAACCGTTGTAACGATGGCAAAATCCATGTTACATGGGAAGGGTTTGATAAAAAGTTTTTGGGCAGAAGTAGTGTATACAACCGTATATTTAATGAATAGGAGTCCTACAAAAGCACTCGATGACAAGACTCCACTTGAAGCGTGGAATGGAAGAAAACCCTTGGTAAGACATCTTTTTTGGGGTGTGTATGTGTTATTCTCAAGTACCAAAGCAAAAAAGAAGTAAATTAGACGAAACTAGTGAAAAATGTATATTTGTAGGCTATAGTAGTAAATCAAAAGCTCATAGATTATATAGCCTAAAAAGAAAAAGCATTATAAATCGTCTCCTGGTAAGAGTTTTTGAGTTTTTATTTTCATCTCTTATAACACTACAAATCTGTAGTCTAAATTTAATCAAATAAGAAATATATTATGTGAGTGTTTATCTCATATTTCACATTGCATGAAAAGGAAACATCAATGAGAAAATTTGAAAATAAGCTCTACGAAATAACTCACCTATTCTTTGTGACCTTTTGGGAAGTGGGAGACCCGTTCTCTTTTATGGGGGACAGTGGACACTAACTAAAGGCCCCACACAGAAATGCTATATTTCATTACAATCAACATAGGTAAACAGTTGTTGGAAAAACAAAATGAGAACTCAATTCTGCAATACTTGTGCTATTATTTATTGTTAGTTATGATGACTGAATCCATCCTTTTAGTGCGGTTGAAAATATTTAGCATTAGCTGTTGAGAAGTGAGTATATATTTCTAAGTTGATTCCCCAGTTTTAATGAAGTGATGACATATTTAAGGCAACAAGAAGTATTCAGGATACTGCGTTCGGGGATACATCACCATGAAGCTCATTAAAGTTCTCGTAAAAGTTAAAATATGAAATTAGTGATAATCTGTCTTCCTGTGAAGGATAGAGGCTGGGGGTTACCAATAAAATAAAAAATTAAATCTCTAAGCTGATACCCGCTTTCATAAGTTAGTCACGTTATTACCACTATATGACATTATGAAATACGAATGGATGAACGCACCACAAGAAAGAAGTATTGGAAACACTGTCCTTGTACTGAATAGCTGCAACAGACACACACCCCATACTCTACAAAATGACAAGGCTATGAAACTTACCATGTGCTAGAAATAATTCAGGGGGCCCCTCAGATTGGAGTAATTAGGAACGAAGTAAACCGTTCATTCTGCCATGTTCCGACCGAATCATGTTAATCAAAATAGGCGATTATTATTTTGATGGGGCAGCGTAAAAAAAACCTATTTTGATGAGGGTCAGAACATGGCGGAATGAACGGTGCTGTTCGTTCCCAATGACTCCAATCCGAGAGGCCCCATGAATTACTTCCCGGACATGGTAAGTCATAGATGTTAATATGTTTTCTGTAGGTAATAGATATGGAGAATTGATGTGGTTGTTCACAAAAGGGATGGCTTATAATCCCATTGTATCATGCTTATATAGTTCAACCTTTCCGTTACAATATGCTTTCTGGCCTTTAAGTCAGCCGAAAAATCAGGCTTTATGGTATTCAGCCTCAAACTCATAAAAAACGCATGACTATCTCACGCGATAAATGCATACGTTACAAACCCCTTAATTGTATATTTCCTTCCATTCTCACTAAAACTCTCCACAAAAGGACAATAACAAATGCTTTTAAGATTATACAATTCCAATAACTTTATGGTTCAACCTTTCCGTTACATTCTGCTTTATGGCTTTAAAGTAAGCCGAAAAATCCGGCTTTTTCGTATTCACCCTCAAACTCATAAAAAACGCATGATCCTCTCACGCGATAGATGCATGCGTTACGAGCCCCTTAATTGTATTTTTCCTTCCATTCTCACTAAAATTCTTTACAAAAGTATAATATCAAATGCTTTTCAGTTTGCACAAATCAAATAGCTATAAAATAGTTGTCAACTTGCGATTCAACTCGTAACTCGAAATCATTAATATCAATCTCGGTACTCGACTCGGTCGTATAAGTCATAACACGTAAACATATATAAAATTAGACATCAATATTTATCAATATATCTTATAGATCCCAATACTTCAAGGTTAATAGATAAATTTACATAATCTATAAAACTTAAGAAATTAGACTAAATTATAAATAAAAGTAATTTATTATAACCTAATAAGAATATATTGTATGTAAAGTAAAAAAGTTAAAATTTTGAGATTACGTGGTAATCGAGTGGGTGACACTATTGTAAAATTTTGACTATTCAATAAGCTATTAACTCCCAATTGTTTCTTCAATCACAACTCCTTAATTATAGTCACTACAATGTCCTTAAGATATCACTCAAATGAACAATTATTGTATAAGATTTATATTACTAAGAGAAGTAGAGCAGTACGAGGGTTGACAGTCAAGTAGTCGATGGAGAGTGAAGTAGTGGATGGATAATACCACTACGGCTTTATCTAAAACACATTGTCATTTTTTTTATATTTTCTTTTCTTTTCTGATATTAAAATAAAAGTTTGCCTAATTTATTGGCTCGCAAGAGTCACGAGTTGGCACGACTCGGAAGAGTCGATAGATGCAGAACTTGTAAGAGTCAAAGCCATTTAAGAGTTGGGTTCCAAGTGTTCTTGTTTTCAGAATTTTTGACTCGACTCGTAAGAGCTGACTCGTAAAAGTTTAACAACAATTGGTGTGTATAATTTTACACCTTTATGATGTCATCAATTAAATAGTTTCAATTTAGTTAATTAAATCCCTTAATTTCACTTAATTTATAAATATAACCCCTACAAATTTCAATTTTAATTTATATAATTATAATAATATTATTATATATTAAATAAATAAATTAAAACAAACAAAGAGTCAATTGATAGGAATTCAACAAATATACAAAAATTAGCGTTTTTTCTATATTATATTCATCATTTATATTTATTATAAGAATAACTTTCAATTTTATAACAATCTCAGTAGTCCTGAGTGATTTGAATTGTAATTGAATACAACTTATTTACTTACGGTATTTAATCAATTGCCTCTTATTCTTAAATAAATCATAATTCATAATTTTATTGTAACAATATATACACATATGTAACATACTTTACACTTAATGATCTATGAAAATCCAACACTCAACGAGTATTAATCTTTAGAATTTCTAATGGGGCTCAATTTTGATTGTTTCAAACTATTAACAGGTTTTTATTTGAAGCTCAAACCTAATGTCTTTGTATTTAATGAAATCCTTTTGTGGTTCAAAAAATAAATTTGTATCTGAAAAAGGAATTTTGTAAATTATGTAATTTGAGTAATTATAATAAACAAGAAACAATCAATTATAATTATAAGTATAATATATGCTACTAAAATATTATGTATTATGCTAACATCAAATGACATGTGTGTACACATAAACCTCAATTGTCACGGAAACGGTAACAGATACGGTGGAACAAACAACACATGGCCAAATACGCTGGCTGAAGTTTATTACAAGAAGAAACACATACCCTTAGCTAGATATGATCCCAAACATCAACGATTCTAATAAGAAAAATGGCTGAAGATCAATTGATTAAAAGCAGTACAACGAAAAAAGTTTCTTTAATCTCCCTAACAAGAACTGGCGCCATGACCTCCTGATATGTGATTCTCATTCCATCCCAAAACATACATGGGTTTTGCGTTAATTATAAGTAAGCTAAGTTATCAGATGATAATCTGTTGGTTACCAAAAGTAGTCTTTAATTTTACATCTATGATAATTGTATGTCGTGTTTTGTTAAATGGGGGTTCTTTACAAATTATATCAGGTACGTCTACTAGTGAAGAACCTGATGCCAACTCTCATGAACCAGACTGTACGTGGAACCAAGTTTGTATTAGACGGATTATCATCATCATCATCATCATCATCATCTGTTACATGCAAACCGATGAACTTAGAACAACTGCCGGTTTAGTCAAAGGACTATAAAGTGGAGGGTGTAGTTCACGTAGCCCTTTAGATTTTTAGGTTTTCGAAGAGTGATTTGCCGCATATCCGAAAACCTTTATCTTCAAAGGTTATTTAACTTCTTGGATGATTAAATCTTACAATCCCAAGTTTCAGCATTTACAAGTGGCCAGTCCATTAATCAAAAAGATTTAATCATTAGAGAAGTTAAAAGCATGGAAGATTAAGGTTTTCGGAGATGGGGAAGATCACTACCGAATAACTAATAATCTGGAGCACAACGTGAACTGAAACCTCCACTTTATACTCCTTCGATGAAACTGATTGTTATAATACGTTCATCAGTTTGCATGACGCAGATGATGATGATGATCCATCTGATACAAACTTGGTTCCGCAGTCGAGTTCATGAGACTTGGCATCATGTTCTTCACTTGTAGATCTGATAGAATTTCGAAAAATACCTCATTTAATAAACACGACATATACAGTTATCATAGACGTAAAATGACTATTTGGTAACCAACCAGTTATCATCTGATAACTTGTAGCTTACACATGTGATTGTTAAACATGTATGTTTAACGTATTAGATGAAAGGATGACCACAACTAAGAAGTATATAACACATCTTGATCAAGGAAGCACCGTCCTATACCGACTTGCTGCAACAGACACACAGGTATACAATGGTAATTGATATGCAATCAAATGTTTAACTAATGTGGTTGTTAACAAAAGGGATGGCTTAAAATCCCATAGTATCATGTTTAAATAGTTCAACCTTTCCGTTACAATCCGCTTTCTGGCCTTAAAGTCAGCTGAAAAGGCCGGTTTTATCGTATTGAGTCACAAACGAAAAGAAAAAAATGCATGACTGTGTCACTCGATATTCTCTATGAACACTTTAATTGTAATTTAATTCCGATCTCACTAAAACTCTCCACAAAAGTACAACAATGTTAGTTAAATGTTTTTCAATTTGCTTTAGTAGTTTACACCTACATACCAACAAACATAATAACATGTACAAAATTTGTGTCTTTAATATGTCACACTTATATAAAGAGATAATTGATGCTCGTATGTATCAAATTGTGCTTGTATAATCAAGAAAATACAAAACGACAAGAAGTTCTGTCGTAAATCTGTAGCAATTATAACTATTTTGTGACAGATTTGTTACAGTCTATTTTGTTTAAATTTTCTAAAAATAGTTTAAAATAGAAAACGGACGTGTATGTTTTTACATATTACTATATGGTTCACTAATACGTAAAAAAATAATAAAAATGAATGAATATGTATATCTATATATACAATAGGTATACATGTATATCAACGCCTACTTATGTGAAATATATATCTATCTATTAGTAGTTTAAACCAACATACCAACAAACATATTAACATGTACAAAATTTGTGTCTTTGACATGTTACACTTATATAAAGACATAGTTGATGCTCGTATGTATCAAATTGTTCTTGTATAATCAAGAAAATTCAAAAAGACAAGAAGTTCTGTAGCAATTATAATTATTTTGTGACAGATTTGCTACAATTTCAATATTTTTATTAATTTTATTATTAGTGATTAAATTTTACGACCAGTTTGCTTCATCTTTCCTTTATTATTATTTATTCTATTATTATTTTTAGTTTAATTTTGCCACCGATCTGCGACAAGAGTTTTATCATTGTAAATTTATAATCATTTAAGATTTTTTTTGTTGCTTAGTTGTCGCAAATTTGACACAAATCCGTCGTAAAACTTGGTCAAACATTTGAAAATTAAGTCAAGTATTTGAATTTCTAATAAGTTGTCGCAAGTTTTGAAATGCCCGAATTTTTTTTACATGTGTTACGCGATCCTAGCCATTATCTGGGATCGCGTACTTGTGCACAAAAACGGATCAGAAAGCTTTCTTCATGGTTACGCGATCCTAACCACTTTCTAGGATCGCGTACTTGTTCAAAAAATCGCAACAGAAGACTTCCTTTGAGGTTACGCGATCCTAGCAACTTTCTGGGATCGCGTAACTACACCTGACTCCTGAACTCCGCAAAAACTCAAATTTTTGACCCAACTTTGATCGTGCATAACTTTTGACTCGTTTAGAATCAAGATATGAAATTTTACAGACACGTTCCATATAGTCAAATGAAGACTTCCCCATTTGCACTTTTCCAAATTTCGTACAAATGACGATTTTAGACGTTTGACCAATTTTCGACCATCTGGACACTTATGATGACCAATCTTGATAACAATCCAAACTGACTCAATTGAGCACTTTTTGAACTTGTACTCATACTTTAAACTTAGTACTTACAACCAAATTCATTCAAACCTCGCTTCCATGAGTGTAACAAATCCGACTTATTTGAGCGTGTCCTTTTTGACCCATTTGCAAATCGACAACAAAACACATTAAAATTCTCTGAAACAATATACATTATAACATTTCACTTGCCAAACGTCTACAAACTCATAATTAACCAATAGTTTAACTTCTCATCAACAACTTCACTTGTTTTACCAAAAGATACTAGTTTAGGGCTATTTACACAACTTAGTACACAACGATAATTTAAAAGGAAGAGACTTGCCAAACCCGAGACTTGCAAGTCTTGATCCACGCTGTCACTTTGCAATCGCTTTACCTTCCCTTTGCCCACCTAATTCATTCGAACCATGCGTACCTACAACATCAAACAACTAACCAAGTAAACATTATGCTTAGTGAGTATATAGGCAATTATATGAATAATACATAACAACAAATTCTGGCAATCAACAACTAAGCAATTGTAGAGATTTCAACCACTTAATCGGATCCGCTGGCAATTCACTATTGTTCACAATGTGAAACAACTGGCAACAACATAGGCTAACATACGTTAGCCCATCTCTACAATGCACAATCCACAATATGTAACACATGAACATTAAATAAACAATTCCACTCGGTTATATGAACCTCTTGCACGTATGCAATCCGGATCACACAACCATTACCCATATAACCCCCATATCACTCACCTTGATGTTTTAAGCAATTCAAGTCAATGACCAATAGTGAATGCAACGTCTTTAGCACCTAACAAATAACACATAACATAACAACACATTTAACATCTAACCATTATCATAATCAAATAATCAAATAATCAACATCATCAATCCATTCTCCCCTTGAGTTGACCAAGTTTGACCTTTAGTTAAACCAAGAAATTCCTCACCTTTCATGATTATAACCATCTCAAGTGTTTAACCACTTGATTTGTTGCTTTAATTCTTTCTAATAGCAGTCTAACAATCTTTCTAACTAGTAGTTAGTGTGGGTTAACACAATTATAAGCATTTGAACAAAATCCACTTTAATCACTACACTTACAAACCAAATTGTTAACTTTTAGATCGAATTAATGGTAACCATAATGTTTTCTACTCTTATACACCACTACTCAATGAATAATAGCCTTAATTTCGTTTTAAATACAATCACACCCTCAAATCTCCCAAAACTCAGTTTTTAGGTTAAAAGAATTATAGATTCATACTTACCAATTGTTGAAGATGATGAACTAGAGTTAATCAAGCCTTCTTGATGTTTAATTTGATGATTCTGAGTTAAATTCTCCCTCCCTCTTGTCTCTCTCGTGATTTCTCTGCCTCTCTAGAATTCTTAGGAACTTTTTGATGTATGTATGTAGATGTATATCGTATATGTATATGTATTTTATATTTTGGTCCCCTTATACTTAATAATTTATAATTTTAACCCCTTTCAAGTTTTAACATCTTTTAATTTAACACTTAACCAACCATTTTCAGACTTAACTATTTGTACCACTTCAAATATTTTATAACTGCTAATATCTTATACATCGATTAATAATAATTATTTTATACTTATTAAAATAATACCTTAAATTTCGGGTTGTTACAACTTTGATGCTAATCCGTCGCAAAACTTAGTCAAATGTTTGAAAATTTAGTCAATTATTTGAATTTAGATTTGTTGTCGCAAGTTTGACACTAATCCGTCACAAAATTTAGTCAAACGTTTGACTTTTGATATGCGTCGCAAATTTGTCACCAATCCGTGTTAAAAATTAGTCAAATGTTTGACTTTTTTTTCTTTCATCATAACGTCACAAAACGGTGGCAAATGCGTCGCAAATGTAATAAATTTGCTACGATTTTATTTCTGTCGCAAAATCTTGTCGTTGTTGCCTGTTTCTGTAGTTGTGTACGGTTTTAACCTTTCCATTACAATCTACTTTCTAGCCTTAAAGTTGGCTGAAAAAGCCGGTTGTACCGTATTCAGCCTCAAACTCATAAAAACACATGACCTTCTCATGCGATAGATGCATATGTTACGGACTTACGGACCCTTTTCATGTATTTATCCTGCCATTCTTGCTAAGACTGTCCACAAAAGATAAATGACATTTTATTTTCCGTTCGCAAAAGTTCATTTAGTGACAACCTGGAATATTGCTACATATTTCCGCATACCATCAAAACCTAATTGTATATACGTACATAATTTCTCATAGAATATTATAAAAATTCACACGAAATCAAAATTTCCCAAAATTTTCTTTTATGCAAAATTTCGTATGTATATACATAATAATAATAATTTGGCAGCTTAAGTGTATATACATTTGTAACTTAATCATAAAATATAAAATTATCTAACAAAACTCAGATATTAGAAAATTCGCAAAAAATAGCACTTTTGCGAAAAAATTTAAACGCTAAGAATTTCGTAAGATTTGGTATGTACACACGTAATTTGACAGCCTAATTGTGTATTCATACCTAATTTAGCATAAAACATAAAATATCTCAGAAAATTCAAAATTAAAATATTTCGCAAAAAATATAACATTTTGCGAAATTTTTTGTTTTTTGGGAAGACAAAATTTCGAATATGTTGTATAGTATATGCATACATAATTTCGCAGCCTAATTGTATACACATACATGGTTAAGCATAAGATTTCGCAAAATAAAGAAAAAATCGAAGGCTTTGTAGTTACCTGTAGAGATGAGTTGACTTGAATAAAGCAGAAAGGTTTTTTTGTTTGTGTTTTAGACTTGAATTCAGCTCTTCAACGACGAACAAAAGATGCAGCAGGGACGTCCGTACCAAAGACAAAACCTAGTTTATACTGTAGTTTACAACTAAAACATTGACAGTTAGAAATTTCAATTAGGTCCCCGAACTTGCACTTCAAATTTCTTGAATGGGTTAGAGCATTCCCAGTGGTGCCGTCGGTTGGAACCGACACCAATGGCACGAAGCCGTCGGTTGATTCCGTCGGTTTTTTGGGTTGGTTATCTGATGGTGCGTCAAGTTGGAGATGGTGGGCTGGTTTGCGTTTTAATTGTTTTTTTTTTCTTTTATCCAATATACGACAGTCAAAGGAATTTCAAAATAATAATTTATTGCAGAATGTTCGTTCTTTACACATAGACATCAATCATAGAAATGCAATTTCTGAGAAAGTTTCCAGAATACAACCTAGTGACTGCAACAATTAACACTACAAATCCAAAACAACAAGCATTTTATATTTTTATCTGAATCAAATGGATTCTCAGCCATCTTCAGTCTTCATATACTACTTCTGTCAACATTAGGGACTCACTGCAAATTCCAAGCAGTCTAACACATACCCTCAAAAACCCAAAACATCAACGGTTCTTCTGATACAAAAATTACTAAAGATCGAACAATCATATGCAGTCACAACAGAAAAGCTTTTTCAGTTTCCCGATAAAGAAGCTGGTCCAGGAACTACTCTTATAAGGCTCTATTTCCCAGGGAGAAACGCTATCAGGGTGCGATGTTGACACTGGCTCGTTCCATCGAACCTGAAGTAGATGGTAACATTGTGTGATTAAACATATAAAGTGGGTCATATATTTTAAAAAGAAAAAGAAGAAAGGAATAAAATATCTACCACAAAAGCCTGAAACAAGCTCACAAAGATTTAGTATGAGAGTACAAAGAGCAGATCAACTAAGATGCTAAAATACTAGCTATAGCAAAGACACAAAGCCACTTGATTATATACTCATATCTATTATCATTCACAGCAATACAAACTACCAAGATGTCAAGCAGAAATATCTTTCCCACCTAGTTTAATCTTAGTTTGCAGAAGTAAAAACAATTCATCCTAGATAGTTTGGACGATTATACACATTGAAAAGTAGAAGGGAGAACATGATAATACTCGATACTTCAACTTAGGCTTGTGCTAAATTTTTTATCATTATTCATATATACTATTCATGAATTGAGTAGAATATACTGTCGATTACTCAAGTGTTAACTGAGCTTTAGAGGGAAGGAATCACCTTTATTGATCGCCACTCAGAAGCTTCGTATTTTGAAGCTTCAGTACTTCCCACGCTTAAGATGGTCCCACCAACCCTGCATCAGAAAGTTACATAATCATTTTACGAATTTCGCAAGCTATGTGTTAATAATGAGCCATCTACAGAAGGTACCTTTTTTCAAGAGCCTGTTCACCCTCAGACCTCATTTTAAACTTCAATCCAGCAGAAAGCCTATTGCTATGAGCCTCCAGGTACTTGTTCAGGCTGATAACAAATGGAGAATGACTTTTTCTGTTCACAAATAATGCCAAATTCAGCAAACATATTTTCTCTTAACAGTTAACAAACTGACCATAATATATTTCTAGTGTGGATGCATAGTTAAACTTTGTGCAAAATAGACTAAAAACGTTATTGTGCTCTCACGCACTCACACCAATTACGACGTCAACACATTAAAATCATGCAAAAAAACCAAAATCCTCTTCACAAAACAGAACGAAATACTGCGTACAAACACTACCCTCCACAGAGCTAAGGAGCCTTGATACACCCGTTCAACCTAAATAAATTCGATAAAAATGCTAATTCTAACAAGCTACACTTTTTTGGGCTCATCGTATAAAAATACAGACATTTTCTTTTTGAACGGCTATAAAAATAGACATAAAGTTCAACATCTACTCATTAGTAAAGCAGCTTAAAGGACACTCTTTCAAATAACTTAAGGATACTGGATACCTGGGTTTGTAAATAACTGAAAAAAGGGTCCCCGCTGCAATAGCATGGGAGGCAACAGCAAGGACGTCAAGAGGACTTTGACCTGACGTCTCAGATGATGGCATGTAGCCTGAAACATGCATCTGCTTCCTTACTCCAACATGCAGGCCCCCATTTTTCCCCCTGTGGAAACGATAAATCATGATTGTTGTATTGTAACCTATAGGGATAGAAGTATAAACAGACTAATCACCAAGTCCAGTTGTTCTCTATATAACTTACCGTAAAAAGATAACAGCATCACCAGGAAGCAACTTTTTAGCCCCAACAAACTCACTCCATCCAGCAGTCAGGCAGTGACGCTCGGGTTGACCTGGGATATATATCCAAAACTAGTCAAAGTCCAACGAAATAAAAAGAAAAATGCTTAACGAATCAAACAAATACAGGAACAAGGTTATTGCCTAGACGCTAAAGACTATAATCTTTGTGCTAGCAAAAAGAAAGTGTAAGGAACAATAATTTGACAATACCTTTTCAATATTAAGTGAAAAATGACAGACATATTCATGAAACTATTGCACAAAACAAAACAAATATTCGATTAAGCAAAAATAGACTTTACATGTAACAGTGTAGGTATAGTTAATATCTAGCTCCAACTTGAGGAGTGTTATAGATATTATACGAAGTATTTAAGGTTTAAAACTTTTATATAAGTGACATCTTTAACTCATAAGAAGTACACATTTGGGAAATGCAACCCACTTAATTCATGTACACAGAGCATATATTTTCAAATAAATGCACATATACAAGGCATTATTTATTAAAGCGAGTAAACAAAGTGTAACCTTGAAGTGTGTGACAAAAATGCCATTCATTGCCGTGAATATCCCAAGCAACTAGTTCTTGTAAAGGTGGCTTCCCGGATGTATCCTGACCATGAAACTCATAGTTAGTACCTGAAAGCTTAAAACCAAAAGCAGACACCAGCCCACAAAAGCTAAAGGTTTACCATGGGAGGCAAACCGTCAACTGCATGCCTATAAGGGAGAAAGAATCCTTGCTGTGTGGTTATGTCCAATTCAGTAAGAGTCTTGCACATTGAGTGGACAATGCAGCTTGGAGGTTCCGGAAGGGCAGGATCTGGGATTGTTACTTCATTTTGCTGATTCATACAAAGAACATAAGCATAAGAGGTCGAAGGCTGAAGAGAGTACAATTTCAACTAACAAAAGGTAAATATTTTACATAAGTTAATATATAACTCAAAGCTCACATCATGATTGGGAAGAAGCGTTATACGAGCATATACTTCTTCGGTTTCCGGGTCAGCCTGAAAACATATCCAGATTCATTACTCGATCTTATAGCAGGTAAATATGACAATGCCTTTTCTTTTATGTACTTTGAAATTGAAAGGTTACAATGTAGCCAAAAGAACCTATATCCCACAGGCCACAGCCAGACCCCCATATTAGAGAACATATATTAGTTGATTTTAACCATAGATTATCATGGAGGATAAAAAGGATTCCTAAGAGGACCCATATCAACCAAGCCGTAGTTTGACAAAACATGAAGATGACACAAAACTACAATACCTGAATAAGATAATACTTTATAATGTCCAAGAAAAAATTAAGTTAGCCTGACTCGCTTACCAAGTAAGGGATGTTTGGAGTTTGCTTTTTGAGTTTGCTTATGTAAAAAGCATACCAGCTTAGTGAAAACCATCTACTTCAACCTAAAAGTACACATGTAATACTAAATCCGCTACTAAATAAGTCTGAAATAAACAATCTCAAACATTCAGAAGTGCTTAACTGCTTTTATAGAACTCAATTGGCAGATAATCTGTTTAAATAAGCAAATGATGAACACCGCCTAAGATCCCAACTACAACCGTCTCTACTCGGTCAGACATGAACTTATTGCCAATAACGCATACAGAAATCTCGATGAAACACTGGACTTACCTGAAGCAGAACATGCACCACCTTGCACAAAATTTTATCCAGTGAGTACATATATGGGAGCTTCTTCTCATGAGGGGTGAAGGCCTCAACCTGTAAGAATAAAAAAATTCGCTGCCAATTCAGATATTGAACAGGGGGCCTAAAAGAATAAAATAACACCTATACAAGACAGCTTACAATTACTCTCGAGAAGTCAAACAGTTATATTATATCGATAACTAACTAATAGAGACTACACACCCTCTCGCATCAAAGAGAAACATTAATAAGAAAAGTTCAAAGTAAGCTCTTAAAAGAAGATGATGATATACACCTGTTCAACGTGGCCTTTAGGAAAGTAGTAAGCCCGTTCTCCTATACGAGGGACACTAACCAACGGCCCCGCACAGGAATGCCATAATTTATTATGTACGCCTTCATTTTGGGATCCTGAAAAATATGATTTATTATAATCAACATAGGTGAAAAGTCGTAGAATTTTTTTTGAGAACTCAATTCTGCAATACGTAATTTGCTGCTGTTTCAAGGAATGCTCACTATACCAATTATTTATGGCTTATAGTATTCTATTGGACTTGGCAAAAATTGTGCTATTAGTTATTGTTGATATCCGTGTTGGTAATATAGTTAATTGTGCTGACTGAATACATCCTTTTGATGCGGTTCAACATGATTTGTATTTTCTGTTGAGAAGCGAGTATTTTCAAGTTTATTCCACGGTTTTGATAAAGTGAAAACATATTAAAGGCAACAAGAAGTATTCGGGATCTCTGCTTTAGGGAATACATAATCATTAAGCTCATAAAAGTTCTCGTAAGAGTTAGAGTCGTGTAGTGAATATGTAAATTAGCAATACTATGTGTTCCTGTGAAGGAGGCTGGGGACTCAAATCATTGTCAGTTACCAATAAATAAACATAAGTAAATAAAATAAAATCTCTAAGCTGATACAAGCTTTCAAAGTTAGTCAGGTTATTACCAGATTGAGACGCCCCACAATAGGAAGTAGCAACACTGTTAGCCATTGTAAAATATAATAATATGAATAGAGAACCACAAGAAAGAAGTACAGAGAGCAGCTTGATCTGGGAAACACCGTCCTGTTCTGACTAGCTGCAACAGACACACGGCCAATAAGTACAATGGTAATTGATATGCAATCAAATAGAAGTGGAGCAATAGTTAATGTGGTTGTTCACAAAAGGGATGGCTTATAATCCCATGGTATCATGCTTATATAGTTCAACCTTTCCGTTATAATCTGCTTTCTGGCCTTAAAGTCAGCTGAAAAAACCGGATTTATCGTATTCAGCCTCAAATTCATACAAAAACGCATAACTGTCTCAGGCGATAGATGCATACGTTATGGGCCCCCTAATTGTATTTTTACTTCCATTCTCACTAATACTCTCCACAAAAGAACAACGTCAAATGCTTTTCAGTTTGCACAAATCCAATAGCTTTATGGTTTAACCTTTCCGTTACAATCCGCTTTCTGGCCTTAAAGTCACCCGAAATAGCCGGTTGTATCATATTCAGCTTCACACTCGTAAAAAACGCATGACCGTCTCACGCAATAGATGCATACGTTACAAACCCTTAATTGTATTTTTCCTTCCATTCTCACTAAAACTCTCCACAAAAGTACAACATTTTTCAGTTTGCACAAATCCAATAGCTTTAACATTATTACAAGGATACTTAACAGATAGTAAAGGCACTGCAACAAATAGCTCAAATCTCCACATCATTTTATTCTATACAGCTAAAGTGCGGATAATCTGTAATTGTTTAACTACACTCATGAGAGTAGAGTTTTACGTTCTACCACTTACAACTAATAACTATTATAATGATCATTATGCAATCCATAAATCCAAATTAAAGCAATAATCAACAGGCTAATTAACAAAACAGGTGGCGTGTTAACCACTAGTATCATCTAAATACTCCAGTCTTTCCCTTACAATCCGCATTCTGGCTTTTTTGTCAGCAGAAAAATCCGATTTTATAGTATTCTGTCTCAAAATCATCAAATACACATGAATATCTCAAACGATAGATCGGATGCTATGAGCCCCTTTAATGTATTTATCCTTCCATTCTTGCTACAACTCCCCACATAAGGTAAATGACAAATTATTTTCAGTTCGCAAAAATCCAATAGCTTTAACATTATCCAAATAATACTTGAAACATAGTAAAAGCACACAAATTACTCAACTCTACACATTATTTTGGGCATAAACACACACTAAAAAGTGTGTAGAGTTATTGACTAGTAAGGAGAAATGTGTTTTGGCAATTTAAATCTAAATGTACACACCACAAACGTGAAGAACACAATTAAAACTACACACTTAAAACTGTGGAGGAATGGCTCTCCACAATGTCAAGTCTGAAGAAATTTGTAGATACTTGGATCTCAAAGTTTCTGTATACCAAACTTTTAAGCGTTAACTTTTATGCACTCTCCACATTATTGTTTCTTACACATATATAAAAATGTGGAGTTCCTTAATGATTTACATACCAATTACAAACTAGAATTATTTTTATGCACTTATAAATGCGACAAAAAGTCATTACTTTCACGCATTTGCAAAATCCATAATCTGCAAAAATTTCACATATTTCTAGCAGAGTAGCAGTGAAGCATTAAAACTATATTGTCAAACTACCATGTAAAGTAACTTCACCCCATATCCCTCCTTTTTATCTACCATACTCCATAAAGGATACACCGCAAAAGTAAATCACCAGATTGCAGACGTAGCCAAAAATCCAAACAAGAGAACGCAAAAGGAAATAAAATTAGGAACAGAAATGAAATTAATTATATGCACTAAGTAAACACAATTTCAACAGCTATTAAAGCAGAAGGTTACCATAGGTGAACAAACCGTAATCAGAATAAGTCAATGAGACAAAGCAACAATTTACAATGAATGTACCTACATGTTAAAGCCAACATGACCCACACACACACCGATCACTATCTAAAGAAGAAACAAATGGAGGATCAAGAAAAAGGGATAAAGAAGTAACTGATTAAGGTTTTGAAGAGCAGAGTAAAGCTGAAAAGGGGGAAGATTACAAATGATGATTATTGATGGCCTTTGCCAGGTTGAACCCAACACCACCACTGCACACAACATTTCAACCATTAACAAATGATTCAATTAATGTTTTTGATTATTATAATTGAAAATTTTATACAAAATATCTTGTCAGTCTCATAATAAATATTTCTTTCAATTTTATGAAATTAGAGACTTAAACTGCATACATAGTTTGATAGAGGTTGATTAACAAGTAAACACCTTACAAATATGTCATAGACCGTAATCAAAACTAAATAGGTATATCTGCAACAACAAAAAAATGAAAAGAAAATATTATATGTTATCCCAACTAAACTTTAGACCTTCTTCCCCACCTCACCCATAGTTGCAGGCTTGGAGCTGTTCCTCGAGCCTTGGAGCCAGAGAAAGAATGCATGATTGAAAAACACATTAAGAACATGAGAAGTGAATTCAAGATAACCTGTTTCGGTGAGTAACGGAATGGATAGCACTTCTGAAGGTGTTGAAGAAGATATCAAACGAGCTACTCCTAAAAGTCCACTAACGCAAGAACAAATACTTGGAGTCGATGTTAATATCCTTTCTTCAAACAATTTTTCAAAATATATCTCTTGAGCTGGTAGCAAATCAATGCAGTCCATTTCGTAATTTCCGTTCCTTAGTAAGGCATTTATATTTCTGTCGGTTGATAGCCTGATAGATTCTCTTAATGAAGAGTGTCTTTGGTATCAAAGAGCGATGACACCAAGTTGAATTTCTTGTATACTGATGAAGAACTAGAGAAAATAAACTCAAATGAAGCAGTGAATTGTATTAATATATCAGACCATTTTATACTTGCGCAAACATCTGTACACCTAATCCACATGCTGTCACGGATAATAGAAAGCAACTGACTAAAATAAAATGACTAAGGGTGACTTAACTGTATTGTGTTATCCAATCACTCGACATCAACATAGAAAACAATTTTCATAAAAGTAAAACTAGCATTGTGTGGCTCAATATCTATCTCGGCCACTTTCCTGAGGCATTGAAAATCCAGATTGGCTCCCATGAGGCATAAAATATATGTATAAATTAGCTTTGGCAGCACTAAGCCTAAGTGGTCCAGACAGTCTATAACTATACAACCATAGACAAATATACACAATGAAGCTTGATAAGTGGAAGAACAAATCAGAGAGTATAATACCTACAGCACCATGAAGCGGCTGAAGAACAGACAATTAAATTTTAATATTAACTTAATCAAACAAATGAATGTTTACATAACATTAACATCTAACTCCTTTATACTGCATATATAATTGTTGGCACCTCCATTTTGTAGGACGTTGACTTGTTGATGACAGGATCGACTTGATTAAGATCAAGATTAAACTTTAACTATGCTTGAACTTCTTAACAAGAAATTTGCGGAATAATACTTGTTAAGTTTGGAAGTTAATTGTTTGTATATGATAAACAACAGAACACACAAATTGTATAACAAAAGCTCCAATATTATTAATGAAAATAATACGAATACACTTGGTTGTATTAGGGTTACAATAACCTTGAAGCTAACAATGTTATTCTGTCTAAGATGAGGTGCAGAAGATTTTTTTTAAAAAAAATCTGAGTGTCTGTGTATCTAACTAAGTTACAAGTGATCTATCTTTATACACAACTGTTACAACGCATACGCCTGCTTCTAAGGTATGGAACTCTACTTATAAATTGTAGAGTTCCAATTACACGTTATAGTAATTAATGCATAGAAGTCAAACTATCCAAGCATGTCTTTGTAGCCGTAAAGCAACCCATGCTTTGTTGTGCATGCTTTGTCAAGATTAGGTAACTGCAGACCCACGTGCGCCGCATATCCTCTTGACAAGGTTAGCAGTAGAAACCATGGAAACTGGCCTAGCAGTACTAACTTCAAAAATCATACTAGCAGGACTAATCTTGGAAATCATACCCCCAGTACTAACTCTGAAATCCTTCTGGCAGTACTAATCTTGTTCTTGATCTAGCAGTAGTAACTCTTTAAGTGAACAGGCAGTAGAAACTTTGGATAGCAGTACTAACTCTTCTTAGGCTTAGCAGTACTAATCTTTATATCCCAACAATCTCCCCCTAAACTTATGCTTTCTACCCAACAGCATTAAGTTTCTCCAGATTTAGCTTTTGATTAAAATGGGGTTTATTTCTTCTTTGATGTCTGCTTACGCTCTTTAATATACCTTTGTATATTCGTTACAAGCTCATAAGCCATTTCACAATCCACTGACCTTAGTTTAAACTGTACCATGTTCATCAAAACACTTAAGTTCCATGGATATGTTCTTTCTACCAAAAAGAAACTTACAGTGCCAACCTGCTGCATGATGTAATGTACTCCACATTTTTCTAGTAGAACCCAAGAAGTTATAGGAGAAAATGATTTCCTGAATCGCTTTTGAATCTTCTCAGGCTCATACATCATCAGTAGGTACTCATAGATGAGTAAATTAAAGTCCATCTCAGTCTGCTTTCCATATTTTCGAACTCCAATTTCATACAGACTGTCTACATCCTCTCTGGTAAACTCCTTAATCATCATAATCATTGATGTATAGGTCTCAATGCTATCTCCAGCCCTTTTGACCTTATATACACATCTGTTCTGCTCATTCATCTTAAAGTACCAATCAACAATAGGAAATTTTACCTGCAGAGGAGTTACCTTCTCACCTTCTTTTTCCTCAAACACAATTAACTCTTTAATCTCCTCCTTACCAACATGATCATTTGATGGCAGTACTAACTCTTTATAGGCTTGACAGTACTAATCTTTATATCCCAATATCTTTTTATACTAATCCAGACATGTGGTTAACTAACTAATTACGCTTGTTCTAACCACTAAAAAGAATTAAGAAACTGACACGTCCTACTTAACTAACTATAGTAAGACGTAAGTTGACCTATATATATATACAGATATAATAACAGCATGAACCATAGCTTATCAATGAATTCTTAAAACAAAAACCAAATGCTTACAGGACATAATCGTGGACCAAACCATTAAAGTAAAAGCAGAACAATAAGATGACTTGATTTTGATTTGTAATTTCAATTGAAACAGAGTTACCTCTTGCAACTCCATGTCGATCCAATGAGCGACCAACCTAGGGTTTTGGAATCAAAAATTTCTCCACAGAAATACGTTAAATTGGGGACTAATGAACTGTAATACACGCGCGCAGAATCAGGGGAATTAACTGACATATTTGAAAAAATGTTATGTAATCATTTATTTAATTTAATATTAATTTGCAATATATTATTTAATTATTTAATTTAATTTGTGTTAATGAGTTCAATACTTAAATTAGAGTTCTAGGTGTAACTAGAGAAAATATTCATCATCAAGTAAAGCCCGTTTGTTTTTCTCAGGGGCTAGACTGGGGCGACTACCGTAGCGTAGGTAGTCGCCCCACAAAAATTTTCAAATTATCTATAATTTGTTTTTAAGGCATTAACGACTTTTTTGAATAATTTGCCTCCACAAAAATATAAAAGAAATAAAGAATAATTTTTTTCGTCCCCAGTTGAATTTTCTGGCGCCGCCCCTAGTTTTTCTTCCTTTTTATTGTTAAGTTCTGAATAGATACACAATTTTTTTAAAATAATGTATGTTTGTTCGTATGTAATTAATTGTTGTTTGTTTAATACGTTAACGTTTGAATATCCAAAAAAGATAATAGTCTTAAATGACTTGATCAATAAATCATTTTTATTATTCAACCATTAATTCGAAAACAAGACAGGTTTATATGAATATTGGTTTCATCGAAATTTTAATTTCTTTAATACTAGCACCACTCGAATTACACGACTCAAGTATATTATTGAATAAGAATATGTTCTATTTTTAAATTGATCTTTTTACTTAAGTCTTTACATATACTAATGAACCTAGATAATATATTGTAGATAAAATGATTTCAAGTGTAATAAGGTTTTTAGTTTTGCTATATAAAGATCGATTAGAAAATTATGTTTTATTTAAGATATAACTTTTGTAATTTCGCCGCGAATCGCGAGTAAAAAATCCCCTAACTGTTAAATACTGAAAGACGATCTTATTCATTGAATAAAAAAGATTACAAGATCCTATATTTATAGACTAAACAAACTTGATAGACAAGTAAACTAATTCTAATTAGAAACTAATTCGAACTAATATAGATAAATATTGACTAAATATAATCACTAATAAATCTAAATAATATATATTCTAATACTAACTATAAACAATCTCGATTTGATTTATGCATATCTCTAACTAAACTCCCGTTGCCAACTTTCACCAATGTATGAAATTAAAAAATAAAAAGCCCTAGATATTAAATCATAAACCGACCGACTAATGAACTCAGCATTGTGCAACTTTTGGTAAGAACCGGGATATCCGATGACCGAGGAGGAATCGGACCGAAACCAAAATACCCCAGCATAATTGGTCCGGTGCATGGTCCATATTTTGTCAATTTTTTGGGACTCGGTACGGGAGGAACCATACTCGAAAAAAAACTAAAAATGGACCGAACCGAAATTACTATATACATTCCTTAACTATAGCATATCAATTCCTTATATGTTGTACGAAAAACAACATGTCATCCTAATCTTTGTTACCTATTAATACTAACAATTTTTTTCAACTAACTGTCAAATAACACAATTACATAAACTAACCTTAATCAGTTAGAAGCCTCTGTTCTTGTGTAAACATTTATGCTGGACTTTTCCTTATGGTCAAACTATTATTGAAAGTGTCTAAAATGGTGTTATTGTGTCATCAAATAGTTAATGTGAGTATATGTTTGATCTTTCTGAAACATTTATGGACATACAATTTTATTATTAATTGGTCACTTTTAGTCTTTGAAATGATGAATGGACTTTGACAAATCAACGATAGTTCTTTGAGTATGTTAACAGTGTGATAGTGTTTTATTTAAATCATCAGCTTAAATGATATTTAATATTATAAGTCTAGGCCAAGATATGCAGTTATACAAAAATTCATATATAGCTCAACTTAAAGATCATACACTTTCATCATCTTGTAAACTCATGTCTTTCAACTACAATAAAAACTTATGCATTAATCTCCAACTAATGACCTCAAAATTGTGTAAAGCCAACAAAAAAATCATGTCAAAATAACTATCATCTCGGTCCGGTTCTTTTGAGAGAACTGGTCAGAACCGTACCGGAACCAACCCGAACCAAAACGATGATACTTGATCCGGTCCTCGGTCCGCAAATCTTGTGCAATTCGGAATTCAGTTCAGTTTGGTCCGAGTCGATTTGGTCCGGTTCTGAACTTTGCACAATCCTAAATGAACCTCCGTGTTCGCGTAATCGGTCGATCAGGTTTAATTTTTTTTAATTTAATTGTAGTAGAAATTGATTTGTAACAAAAGAAATCAGAAAATAAAAAAAATTATACAACATAAAAAAATATATATGAACTCAAACATCGCTTTAAATAACAAAATATTAGTGTATTAGAAGTTATACAGTTGAAAAACCTTATAAATTAAAAATATTAAAAGAAAAAGTATATAAATAAAAAAGATAATTCACTACGTGACAAAACTGTTAGTGTATAACCCACTATTGTTATTGTTATTGTTATAATATAGGTATAATAATAAGGGAAGGGGCATAATAAACAATGGAGTTAAGTTGTTATGATAAAATGAATCCTTTTAATGCTCGGAATTTTCACGACGGAGGGGGCATGATATGTTTGTGTCCAACTGATAACTTACTTCCCAAAATCCATTGAAATTAAAATCAAGGTACTAGAGAATGAATCAGTGTAGTATACCAGTTATGAAGTTCAGTGGTTGCACAAGAAATTTAAAACTTCGTTAGGCAGAAGTTTATGTAATTTAGTTTCCACACAAGTTACTCGGCCATCTTTTTAAGTTCTGGTCCATACTTTAGAAAACTCCATGGAGTCGCCAATAAGTAAAAGACATTCGAGGCAACAATTATACTTTATATACAAAACAACAAATGTTGGGTGTATCTTATAGGACACGTAAAAATTAAGGACGACTAAAAACTTTAGAAACTAGTCACACTACTCCCTCTCTCTCTCTCTCTTTATGGGATAGATATAAGGGCAAACAAACGGCTTACATCGCCATTTAAAGCCGAAAACATGCAGAGTAATGCATACCCTTGAACCCAAAACAGCAACGATACGACTGATGAGAAAGTTACTAAAATCAACCCCTTACATCAGGCCCAGTCGTAGCCTAGCAGATAGAGCTGCTTCTTCAATCCCAAAAAAAATTAAAATGTCTTCTTACAATTTTGGTTATCTTGAAAATTTAGCAACCGGAGCCCTCATTTGATGATGACTGCTCTTCAGTGCTAATTTGAGCATTTAAGACCGGTTTCCCTTGTATTATTTCATCATTTTCAGAAAGTTTTATCTTTGGAGAAAGTCTCTTGGCTTCTTCAGTAGTGTATATGAAGATCTTTCGCACCATGCTACAGAACTCACTGTACATGTAACAAAAATAAACACACTTTATTAGGGGTGAAACAATGGGCAGGTCAGTTGTGTTAGGTAAATGATTAAAAATGCATTCATTTAGTACCGGAATTCGGACAAACACGGAAACACTTCTTTTCTTTTCTTTCTTAATTTTTAGGTTTTATGCATTTTGGAAGAGTTTCAACCTGTTTGACCCACTTCTCCTGTTTCAATTTTCAGTTAAATCTTTTAACTTCAACCCAAAGTGACCATTCATATACAGATGGGTCAAAATTGCCACCTCTAAAGTCAATATGAAAAGGCCCATCTTTCTATTTCTGTTTCATCAAGAAATTGGTTCATATAGAAATATCTCAGTCAGAACCTGAAATTAACCTGTTATTCACAAGTACTTTGTTCTCATTTTCTATTGATTGGTGGAAGGGGGTAATTAACAGTTATAACATGTACTTACTGCCATGGATCATCCCCAACCATCATAATGTCATCCTCAGCATCAGTGTAAACAACTTGCCATCTCTTTGGTACCATGCGAAGTTCGCCTTCAATTTCGAACATATTCTCCAGTTTCTCCAGTAAATCGTCATAACAACTGAACTGTGTTAAATCAACAGCCCTACCAACAGCAATCCCTTGCATATGAACCTGCACGAATTGATAGATACTGCATCAAATACCACCAAGAAAATGGCAATCATTAATATACTTCATAATGATAATTCATAATTCAACTGGGTCAAAAAATGTGATAATCTAATATAAAAATATATACTCTGTATTATATACCATTAATCACATTAGATTATTTTTTTAAAAAGTTTCAAGTACCAAACAAATAATTAAATGCTACGAGTTTCAGCAAAATCAGGATTTTAAGAGCTAAAAAACATACCTTGGTGCAGCTGCGGATTTGCCTGGTATGCAACTCCTGAGATCTCACACTGGACTTTTCCGGGTCACAACTTGCAGAAGGAATATCAGAACGGTTGAAATTAGATGGTTCATAACGCCAATCAGATTCTGCATCATGCGGGCAGATTCGTCTTTCATCAGCCACTGCTCTAGACATAACCACAGGTGAAGATTCATCCACAGTTGAGTGCTCAAGTAACTCAATTCCAAATAGCCTGTAGCCAATAGTTTGTCTCTTTTCACTACTTTCTTTATCGGCAAGGGGTTCATACGATTCTGTTACTGTTTCCCGTAAGTTAGACCAATAGGTAGAATTGGTGGAAGCAGGAGGCAATGAACCATTCTCACTGTAGCCGAGAGGAATACCCTTGATAGAAGAAGAGCCATTATTTGATGGATAAATATCATGTGTATGTTGTTGGTCGCAATACTGGAAAGCTGACGGACGGTCAACAGGCGATTTCCACATCCCTAAAGACAGAAGATAAAACACACAGAAAATAAGTTCAGAACCAATAGTCTTAAAAAGAATCAAAGGAATTGTTCATTAAAAAGGTTTTAAATATACCAAGTGCAGAAAGATCTGGCACAGAAGAAGGTAAAACAGGAGGCCGGGCCCGCTTACTCCTCTGTTGAGGTTGTGAGTTTGATGGATTGGACACTATAAGTGGTTCAAGTTCCCATGGTGAAACTCGATCCGGGCGTAATATTGATGAGGGTTCATCCCATTGAACCTGAAGTAGATGTCAACATTGTAAGCTTAAAAATAAAGATAGGTATGCGTAAAAATCAGACAATATAATATTGAGTGCTTATGTGTATAAACTTTTAACGATCTCCATTCAGAATCCAGCCATTTTGATGATGCAGTATCTCCAACACCAATTATGGTCCCACTAAACCTGCATCAACAATCAAATAACCGATTCATGACCATTTCTCAAGCACTCATGAACTTAACTGCGTTAATTGTGAGCCATCTGCTAAAGGTACCTTCTTTCAGGAGCCTCTTCACCCTCAAATCTCATTTTGAACCTCATTCCAACAGAAAGCTTATGATTTTGAGCTTCAATGTACTTGTTGAGGCTGACAATGAACTCAGATCGACTTGTTCTGTTAGAAAAAATATGTTAAATTCAGCAAAAATATTTTCTATTGAAGTTCATTTTCTACATACTAAATGAAAGAATTAAAGGGATGCAGCACCAAATAAATTAAGCTATGGTGGATACCTTGGTTTGTAAAAAACTGAAAAAAGGGTTCCAGTTGCAATAGCATGTGATGCGGTTGCAAGTACTCCAAGATGCATGCTATGACTTGATATCACAGATGATGGCATATTGTTCAAAAGTCTCATAAGTCTTCTTACTCCAACACGCAGTTCCCCATTTTCCCCTCTGATGAAAACATAAACAAGGATAATAATATTACCTTTAGACATCTATATGATAACAGCTTGATCATCAACTTCCAAATGTTATATACAACTTACCTCAAAAATATGAAAGCATCACCAGCTACCAACTTCTTTGCACTAACAAAGACACTCCACCCAGTAGTCAGCAAGTGACGACGAGGTTGACCTGGAATATATATTCAGCACCAGTCAGATTCCAGCACAAAAGGAAGGAATATCAATACAGGAGCAAGAACAAAGATTGTTGCCCAAAAAAGACCTTTGGGCAACCACAAAACTAACATTGAAGTGCACTAACATTTCCAAAATTGAAGCATGCCTAACTACTGTTATAACTAGGAAAATAATCAATTCTGCCCCAACATTAACACATTTAACAGTCAGATCCAATCTCGGAGTTCAAAAATAGTAGTTAGGCAAAGATTAACTTCATTAACTTTACTTATATTTATATGGTGATTTTTTATTATTCAAGTTCAATTTCGAAAGAATTAACTGTATGACCAGTTACGAGGGTTCGAGAATTTCCGAACCTAAAATTTGACAGTGAGGTAAAAATGTAAAAAGTGTGATAGGTTCATGTCTCGTTGAACTTTAAAGATACTAAACAATGGAATTATATGCTTCAATAATTTTTGCTTTCTTCTCCATTTCGACTCTGTTGAAGGTCTGTACAATTGTACAACATTTATACTCAGCTTGTATAATTTATGACAAACGCATCTTTATTAGAACATCTCACAAAGAGTGTAACCTCGAAATATATGACGAAAATGCCATTCATTGCCATGAAGATCACTAGCAACCAGTTCTTGCCAAGGTGGCTGCTGGGACATATCCTGATCACAAAACTCATTGTTAGATGCATAGCAAAGAAAAATCAAAATAAAGGACAGGTAGGTAAAAAGCTAAAGCTTACTAAGGGAGGCAAACAGTCATCTGCATGCCTACGAAGAACAGAAAATCCACCATGTGTGCTTGTGTCCGATGCAGTAAGTGTCTTGCAAAAAGAGTGGACAGTGCAACTAGGAGGATCTGGGAGTGGAGGATCTGGGCTTGTTACCTCGCTTTGCTGGTTCATAAAAATACATAAGCATAAGAGACCAAAGGCTACAGATGGTATATTTCGAACTAAATAAGGAAAAATATTTTCATATGATTTATCAAATAGCCCAATATGCTCACATCTCGATCAGGCAAAAGCGTTATCTGGGCATAAACCTCATCCGTATCTTGTTCAGCCTGAAAACAAGTAGAAGTGCAATCAAGATTCCTGTTATGTGCAGTTAAAATTTTGACGACACCGAGAAAAACCTATAGTTGACAGCCTTACCCCGTTTTGAACTAACGCATGTCAGTTTAAGGTTGAACAAATAACTTGATCACAATATATAATAATTACTATCTATTTGCTCAATATACAATGCGACTAGAGAAAATATATGGGGGATAAAAACAGTTCCTAGGATGAAACATTTTTACTTTTATTGATTTTTGCCAAAAGATTAAAATATTATAATACAATCCATATAGTTGAAGAGAACTTCTACATATTAGCTGGAATCCGTGCTTCAACTGCATGAGAAACATCACCGGGTTGAGGATCTAGAATCAAAAGAATCCTGCTAACCTAAAACGATGACCATAACAGTTGAGGAAAAATCCTAACAATAGACGTATGACCCCAACTATAGTTGGGAAAAAATCCGACAATGACAAGAAACTAAAATAACCGAATAAAAATTCATATCCTCCACAACACTAACCGACCCTAACTCAGTTACCAAGTAAAACTATAATTACAACTTCGTATACCTAGTTAGAAATACATTTATTGCCGTAGTAATAACAATAAACTTACCCGAAGCTGAACATTCATCACTTTGCACAATATTTTAGCGGGTAGGTTGAATGATGGGAGCTGCTGATCTAATCCCTGATGCATGGAGGCCTCAAGCTGTACGAATAGCCAAAAATTGATGTCAGTGCATAACGCTTCAATAGAAAATAACAAGAATATAATAAAACTAATGCATGATGACTTGCTATTACTCTATAGAGGTGAGACAATTATATAATATATGCATGAATTCTCTTTCAGAAAGCACAACAGTAGTTTAATTCTAAAATAAGGCGACTACATGCGTTCTTGCATTAACACGATCTCTTAGAAAGAAGAAGAACAAACCTGTTCCATGTGCCCCTGCGGAAAATAGTAGACACGTTCACCTTCACAGGGAACATTAACAAGAGGCCCAGCACAGGCATTCCACAATTCTTTGTATAAAGCATCAGCTAAGGATCCTGAAAAACAAGAAAACCAATTGCGTATTGCATAATCAATAATATTAGAAAGCTTATAACCATTATCTTTCACTATTAAGACTGAGCATTTATACATTTAACAAAAAGATGTATTAAAATCTCTTAATCAATAATATTACCAAAACAATGATATTAACACAAACCAATTGCACAGTTTTGTTGCCAAAATACCTAAAACCAGTAAATAAAACTGAATGCATTCAGCATTCATAGTTCATCACCTACTCAACGGAACAGAGTGGTTTACGTCACAACAAACCTCAACATTGAACACATACAAGTTCTCACGTAAGAGTTAAAGGCACGCAGCGAAATTGAGACAATATAACTAGCAATACTAGCTAGTGATATATATTTCTAAATAAAATACAAGTTAATCAGATATTAACCTGATTGAGGCCCTCCAGGGAAATGATTCGTAGATATATGCGCCATGGAAACAATTTGATCTACGAAACACCACTAGATATCACACAAACTACGTAGCGCAATCCAGTATCAAATATCTGTAACAAACACAAATCAACCAGCTAGCTAACACTTCATTCTTATTCAACTTACATTCTCAAGTTACAGTTCAAAGCAACTTCATTTTAAAACCTAAATTCGCCAATTACAGATATAAAAATTAAAAAAAAAAAAAAAAAAAACATTAAATACAAAAGGAGCGTAAATTATTATAGGCAGATTCAAGTCAACGAAATTTCAACGGATATTTAAGTAAATTAATCATTAACGAAATAAATTAAGATCAGAATACATCTAACGAGACATATGTATGTATATATGTATATATAACCCATATACGATTAACTTACAGTGAACGTAACTATCTCACTGCTGCCTCAACTGATAGCTACATTCACTGTTTAGATCAA
Organism: Gnaphalium uliginosum; assembly: GCA_963930675.1. Lineage (NCBI taxonomy): Eukaryota > Viridiplantae > Streptophyta > Magnoliopsida > Asterales > Asteraceae > Gnaphalium > Gnaphalium uliginosum. The sequence goes on from OZ005680.1 coordinate 63,375,493, forward strand.
CCTCAACTAAAAACCTAAATTCACCGATTTCTGATAAAAAAAACTATAAAACACAAAAGGAACGTAAATTAATTATACGCACATACATTCAAGTTAACAACATTTCAACACTAATTTAAGTACAAGTTTATCGTAAACAAAATCAATTAAGATCAGAACACATCTAACAAAGTAACGATATATATACATACGTATATGTAATATAGGTATATACGAATAACTTACAGTGAATGCAGCTATCAAATTGAGGCAGAAGTAAGTTGAAATTAACGAGAAACCACGATCATCGGGCTTGTTTAGATCAATTACAATAAGAAGATGATGAAAATGAAGGATCAAAGAACGAAGTAAGTGTTAATTCAGTAAAATGAATGATTGATAATTAGGGTTTTGAAGAATGAAAAAAGAGTAAAGGTGAAAAAAGGGGGAAAAGATTAAAGAGGAGAATGGATGATATTATTGATTGATGGTCTTTGCCTGGTTGAAGCCGACACGACCCCTGAACACACTATTTTATAACATCAATCTAAATGAATAAATAAATTCACGAACTAATTGGTTTATGAAAATATTGTTTTATCTTAAAGAAATGATAAAGTTACGGTTAAAGCAGCAACAGAAGTGCTACGGTTACAGTAAGGAATATTTTGTTAATATTACGTGAATGCATATTACTAATAAAATTTACTAGTGTAAACGAGTAAAGTTACTTGGTAGCTACTCGAGTTTAACTCTCAAAAACTCGATTCAATCCGAATTGTTTTAGAGTTCACTTTATAAATGTGCTCAAGATCAAACTTCTTCTTGTATCTAGCTTAGAAAGTAGCTAGATAGGTACACGAACAATAAATATATAATAATAAATAAATAATAATATAATATATAAGTATAAAAGAATAGATAAAATAAAAATGGTGAAAACAGATCACAACCCTTAGATCAAAATATATATATAAAAAGGGTGGAGCAAAAATAAAAATGGTAGAAACAATGAGATAAAATAAAAACAGTGAAAACATATCCAAACCCTTGGATTAATATATATATATATATATATATATATATATATATATATATATATATATATATATATATATATGGGTTATAAAATGTGAAGTTGAATTTTTTTTTGTTTCGCACTTAAATTTTAAATGTGAAGCTTATTTTTGTTTGGCTTCACATGAAATTTATGATTTGTGAAGGCACACATTCGTAAATTTATGTGAAGATAAAAAAAGTAAAGTTTTACAGTTAAATTTTTTTTAAATTTATGTGAAGAAAAAAAAACTAAGGTTCACAGTAAAAACTTTTTGGAAAACAAAAAAAAATAAAAATAAAAAAAGTTTGTGAAACGAAAAAAAAAAAATCAGAACTAAAAAAAATTAAGAATACTAACTAAAATCGTTTTCACCATTTTTATTTTAACTTTTTACTTTCACTGGAACTCAATTATAAATATAAATATAATAAATATATAATCTATATAAGAGATGCATGATATATAAATTGATCGAGAAATAAAATATAATGGTTTTCCACAATAAAATATACACATGTTCTACTTCGTTAAAATAAGAAAAAAGAAACTTACGTCGACCTTTTTAATACCTAAATAGAATAAAAATATAGAGTAACGTTCAAATGAGTACAAAACTTTAAGTTGAGAATGGAGGAACCAATAAGAATGCGCCACGTGTCACAAAACTCACTTCCTCACGTTTTTAAAAATTAAATATCTACCAAACGGTAAGTCGAAAAATTATAAAAATTGCACCATAAAAATCAGTATTTTTTTCTCTTCGATTAGAGATCTCACAAGGTATACTTTCGACAACTATTTTTTTTTTCATTTTCGTTGGGTTTTGTAAAGAGTAACACATGTGTTACCAGCAGGTAACACATGTGATACCAGCGGGTAATACATGTGATACCAGCAGGTAACACATGTGTTATCAACGAGTACCACATGTGTTACTAATATTGTACAATCATAAAAAAAAGTCGTCGAAAGTATATCATGTGAGAGTCTAATCGAAGAGAAAAAAATGTTGATTCTCATGGTGTAATTTTTATAATTTTTCAATGAGCCATTCTTGAGATATTTAATTTTTAAAAACGTAAGGGAAGTGAGTTTTGTGACACATGGCGCATTCCTATTAGTTCTCATATTCTCAACATTTTTGTCATTCTTATTTGAACCTCACCCTAAAAATATAAGATGTTGTAATTTACTAGATAACATAAATATATTACAATATGTTTTAGACCACTCTCAACTGTTACTTTTTCAGTTGCATCTTCAGTTTTGTCAGCTCAGCGCCTCGTCAGCACATTAAAAATGACGAAAGACTGATTAAACACTGCCAACAATACTTTTTCAGTTTGATTTCTGAGACCCACGTTACCAATATACCTACATTAAATAAAAAATAACAATAAATTAAATATAAGTTGGGTCCCACCGCAACTCCTCTCTCTTTCGTCGCCAAACCGACATGCGAAACCGAAAAAGCAAAGAGAAACAAAGGTGCCAATGGTGTCGGTTTTAAAATGTTTCATCGATTCTCAGAAGATGAAATCATTGGTACCGGCCTAAACACGCGTAATATTAGTTTGTAATAAGATAATATGCAAGTTGATATGTCAAATAAATAATCTTATTTACTTAAAGTTATTTTCTTAGTATAATATGTTTACTGTTGCATTTCGGGTTAAGCATCATATGCTACCTACCATATTTTTAGAAATGTCGTATGCTAATTACAGTCGATTGAATTAACCGATGAACTTGAAAAGATATGTTACCGGTAATTCGTAAATCATGAAGTACGATACATTTAAGAAATGTCCTATTTTAAAACGGTAGAAAAATAAAAATAATATGTGTAATTTGTCTGCTGTTTATTTAAAATTAAAATAAATATTTAGAAAAAGACAATCTCGTTAAAAATGTCGTAAAAGTTAAAACAGTTAAACAGGTTACAGGTGAACTTGCCAAGTTGCCAAGATATATTCAACAGGATCTATAAATGACCTACCGGTAATTGGTAAATTGTGAAGTACAATAAACTTGTGAAATGTCATATTTTTAAAATTAAAAATAAAAAAATATATTTTAAATGAAAAAGAATAAGGCGCAAGATAAGAAGGGTGCGCAGTGCGCATAAATGGGTTTAAATAAGTGGAGACATGTACTACAGAGGAAAAACGTACCCTGAAATGGAAACAAGTCCCCTCCCCAGTGTTCACGCGCGTAAAGAAACAAAAGCCCTACATTTTTTATTTTTTATTTTTTATTAATCAAAATAAGAATAAAAAAAATTTCAACTTTTTACTTTAGAAAATAGAGATTATACACATGGAAGCCACTCATATATCATTTTGCTTTTACAGCTAACTCATAATTGAAAACGATTTTATAGGCCATACAAATTTGTATTTTCTTCCATATATATCAAATTCGACTTAAAAACTCAACAGAAAAACGTAAAGTGACACATATGTTATTTAAAAAATATAAAATAATATAATTTTTCTACTACTACATATAATGCATCTTGACTTCATTTTAAGACTCAACAATGTAAATAATATATTTTAAGAACTTTTGTAATTCTAACTACATAATTACAATATAAGTGTATTATCATCACTAATCCATCATCATAGCAAACCAATTAGGAAAAAATAAAAGAAAGACGACCTAACAACATCACAATTCACTATTATTTATAAATTACATTTTCTGCTGCATTGTGCGGATATTTTTCTAGTTAAAAAATATAAGGATATTTATGTCATTTTACACTTTTAATGAGTTTTTAACCGGATCTAATATACATTGAACCACAGACGAATTTGAGTGGCTACAAAATCATTTTAAAATATTGGGTGACTTATAAAAACAAAATGATATAGTTGAAAGACCTTTAAATGTATAATCCCTGAAAATAAAGAAAAGTCTCATGAATTGAAATTACTCACATGCATTTCCCCCAATAAGTATGCCATTTCTCTAAAATGCCCTTGCATTTCGGTAATTACCAAGTTAGAACATCTTGAATATAACGTGAAGCCTTAACCTAACAATATTAAAACCAACTTAAAAGACAAAACAGAATCTCGCAAGTTTATAATTTATAAGAGTAAAGTTCTACTTAAATTTCTTATTTATATAGCAAGATAACCAAGTCATAATAAATTTATCACAAATTAAACTTTTGATATTTAATCTATACGATGAACGACCCACGTTACCAAATTACTTCGAATGTGTAACATTACAATATAGTAATCTATTACAGAGCATCTCACGTGAGATGAAGAATGAAGACGGTCTTCGAATGTTTTTAATTGTAATCTTTATGGTATTCTTTTTCAACTGCAACTAAAGAAAATATCATAATGAAGTACCTTCAACGCAATGGAAATGGAAGTAAGAATGAAGACGAGTCTACGTAGATGAAAACGCAGTGTACATGTACATTAAAAATGAAGTGCATAAAGAAGTAATAGGGATTATGTGCCAAAACTCTTTACAGTAAAAGTAAATCAAGCAGATATCTAAACAAAAGTCAAATGAAGACATAATTTCCATTTAAAGTATAATCTTTTACAATAATGTCTACAATATCCATCTAGGAATTGATCAAGATCAACTACTTAACTTGCGCTTCTTTGTTTGTAAGTCTCACCACTTCTGACGAAAGCTACTATTGAGTGATGCGATCGAGGCATAACCTTATTAACGATAAACAACATCATCGTCATAATGTTGTTTATCTTTAATATTTTGCAATCACATCTTTTCTAGTTGAGATGCTAGATTCATTGTGCCATCATCGTTTGTATGACTCCGGCTGTTCGGTTCTTGTTTATACTCCTTAACTGAACGCCATTCGGAAGCTACTACGTCCCACTAACCCTGTATCAAAAAGTTGCATACTCCATTTACGAAATTTCTCAAGCACTCGTATGTGTTAATATGACCTGATGTCCCAGATGATGGCACGTAGCCTGAAACATGCATTTGCTTCCTTACTCCAACATGCAGGCCCTCATTTTCCCCCCTGTGGAAACGATTAACAATGATTGTCGTATTGTAACCTATAGAGATTAAAGTATAAATAGACTAGTCATCAAGTCCAGTCGTTCTCTATATAACTTACCGTAGAAAGATAACAGCATCACCAGGAAGCAACTTTTTAGCCCCAACAAACTCACTTCATCCAGCAGTCAGGAAGTGAAGCTCGGGTTGACCTGGGATATATAATAATATCAAGACTAGTCAAAGTCCAATCGAATAAAAAGAAAAATGCTTAATGAATTAAACGAGTACAGGAACACGGTTGTTGCCTAGAAGTTAAAGACTGTAACCTTTGTGATAAAAAAAGAAAATGCTTTAGGAATAATAATCTGACAATACCTTTTCAATGTTAAATTTTGATAAGGAAAAAAAGAAGCAATTATTCAAATGTTCTCAGTGGGTCTATCCAAAAAAAGATGAGGTATCCGCAAGGGAAAACTAGCAGATCTGTTAAATGAAAACTGACAGATATATTCAAGAACCAAAACGTGTTAATAATGAACCACCTACAGAAAGTACCTTTCTTCAAGAACTCTTCACCTTCAAACCGCATTTTAAACTTCATTCCAGCAGAAAGCCTATATCTTTGAGCTTCCAGATACTTGTTAAGGCTGATCATGAATGGAGATCGACTTGTTCTGTTCACAAATAATGCCAAATTCAGCAAACAATTATATCATATATGCATAGATTATCTTACAAAAAGCACCACAGTAGTTTAATTCTACAATAAACTGACGGAGACTACATGCATTCTTGCATTTTCATGAACAAGATAATTAACAAACCTGTTCCATGTGCCCTTGAGGAAGGCACGTTCCCCTTCCCGGGGAACATTAACAAGAGGCCCAGTGTATAAGGCGTCAGCTAAGGATCCTAGAAAACAAGAAAAGTTATAGTCAATATACATGTATAATTAAAGAAGAAAATGAAGAATCAATTGTAGTAGTGCGTATTTGCTGGCATTCAAAGAGTTGTTTAAGGTTAGTCCACTTGGAAAACTTAAAAGTTATAACCATTATCCTTCACTTACGAATGAAGACTCAGCATTCATACATGCAACAAAAAGATGAATTAAAGCCGCATAATTGATAGTATTACCTAAAAGGATATTAACACAAACCAATTGCACATTTTTGTAGCCACAACACCTAAAAACCCGTAAACAAAACTGAATGTACCCATAGATCGTCACATACTCAACGGAACAAAGTAGTTTACGTCAGCTTCCAACAACAAACATCAACATTAAACACATATAGCAAATTTATGAAAATAAACCTGGCTATACCTGATTGAGGCCCTCCGGGGTCATGAGTCGCAGGTATAAGCGCCATGAAAACAATTTGATATAAGAAACACCACTAGATATCACACAAACTACGCAGCACGGTCCTGTATCAAATATCTGCATCAAACACAAACACAGATCAATGAGCTACCTAACATTTCATTCTTACAATTACAATCAGCATTCAAATTACTGTTTAAAGCAACTTCAACTAAAACCTAAATTCACCGACTACAGATAAAGAAATTTACGCAAAAGGAACGTAAATCAATTATACAGAGATTCAAGTCAAAAAAATTTCAACAGTTATTTAAGTACAAAACGAAATAAATTAAGATCAGAATACATCTATCGAGATATATGTATGTGTATGTATATATACGAATAACTTACAGTGAATGTAGCTAACGATTGAAGTAGAAGTGAGTTGAAATTGACGAGAAACAACGGTGATCGGGTATATTTAGGTTAATTAAGATCCGAATGTGATGAAAATGAAGGATCGAAGAGCGGATTGAGTGTTAATTTGTCTAGTAAAAAGAATGATTGATACTCAGGGTTTTGAAGAATTAAAAAAAGGAGTAAAAGTGAGGAAAGGGGGAAAAGATTAGAAAAGATAATGGATGAATTGATTGATGGTCTTTGCTTAAACAGACTATTTATAACATCACATCAATTAGTAAATGAATAAATAGATTCATGAACTAAATGGTTGATCAAAATATTTTAAATATTTTTTACGGAAATAAATGCTAAATTCAAGGGAAAAAAAAGTAGCAAAATAAATGCGAAAGTTATGAAAAAAGTATATAGTGACAAAGATAAGGTTCATGATAATATTGTATTATCTTACTTTTTATCGAAAGAAATGCTAAATTCAACAAAAAAAAGTAGCAAAAGAAATGTGAAAGTTACGAAAAAAGTATATACAGACAAAGGTAAGGTTGATGATAATATTGTATCATCTTACATTTTACTAAAAGAAATGCATAGCAAAAGAAAAGAAAAAGTTACGGAAAAAGTAAGGTTCATGATAATATTGTATTATCTTACATTTAACCGAAAGAAATGCTAAATTCAAGGAAAGAAGTAGCAAAAGAAATACAAAAGTCACAAAAAAAGTAGATACCGACAAAGGTAAGGTTCATGATCATATAGGGTTTGATTAATTTAATTTGTTTTTTTTATTCAAAATAAAACTTATGTGTGCTTTTCCTATTTTATTTAGTTATACAAACACACTAGGTTTTAAACGAACGTGATGCACGGCAATTCAAAAATATAATCGAAAATTAAAGTAAATATTAAAAATAGAACAAGATGAAAAAGAAACATTTTACTGGCCTAATCGATCAACGGAAATCAACATCGATACTTACTTCGTGGGATTAGTCTACCGTTCGTTTTGCGCTTTTATAGCAGAGAATCGTTCAATGAATATGTTTATCTAGGACTAACAAGTATGGATGTGTTCAGATAAATGCTCGGGTTTCGGGTTATTCGGGTCAGGTTATGGATATCCCACGTTTATAATTTATCAGTAAACCGAACCGAATAAGATTCGAATGCAGGTTATTCGAATTCGATTCGGATTCGGGTAAATGTGTATTGATCTGAATAAGATAAAATCTTACAGTTTTGCTGCTTTTACATTTGAACATAATGTAAACTTCACAATATAACACTAGTACGGTTATATAAATCATTATAAGTTAAGTATGTGTACATTGTATATAGATAGACTCATATAAATCATAATATATATATATATATATATATAAAATTATATTTGTATATTTTGTACCTTATTCGAATTTATTCGGGTTAACCAAATTCACAAACATTTATCTGTAATCCAATCTAAATAAGATTCGGATTATTGGGGTCGGAGTTATTCGGATTCGATTAACCGAATAAACCAATCCATTTAACCCGAATCCAATTAAAGTCGGATCGAATTTTCGGGTGGGGTATTTTTTGACACCCCTACTAACAAGAACACAGTGATAACGGAAATGGTAAATTTTAATGTTAGTAAATGACACCCAAAACAGTAATCATAATGAATTCTTGATCACATAAATGCACATTGACAATTACAACATACAAAAGTAAAACAAGGGTAAAAATAAAGAGACATTTCATCTGGTTTCTTTTATGCATTTTTATCGATCAAATTCAAATTCAAATTCAAATCATACAATTATAACATACATATAATATGTTTAATAATTAAGCTAAGTTTGAGTATTTTGACTGCTAGTGAACATGTTATCATACTTTCTATTTGACTTTTGGCTACCGGGAAGAGAAAATCATCGTTGTGTAAATTGACGTTGGACAGCACTTAATGAAATCAATCCCGGTAACATTGGTGTTGGTGAGGTATGGTCGTATACTCGTATGGAATAGAAAGGTCAATCTGTAAATTTGTTGTGGTTGGATAATTTCAATGGTGTTCTATTTGTCATGTGAAATTTTGCAATGTTATGATTAATCTGTGTCCGATATGTCTAATTAGAGATGTTATGCGCGTCTATAGTCCCCTTAAAGTTAATTTTTAACAATGGGTTAGGATCGAAATGTAAAAACTAGCTAGCAAATATCAGTGGTGACTAGGGCCTGAGCAACTCCTCGCGTCGTTTGCCACTCATAATAAATATTCCACGACGAAATAGTATATATATAGAAAGCAATGGAAGCCCAGTACCTTGACATAACAACTTAAAACCATCATATCTGAAAGTTGATAAAAACACACAACTCGTAAAGACTTATAAGGTGACAAATACTTTGGTTTATTTCCATTAGGACAGGAACATTAGTTAAGTTAATTGGTAAACAGGAACGAGAAGAAAATATACGCCATGTTAAGAGGGGTTTTAAGAACAATGGAAAAAGAGTTGCCGGCCACCCTAAATGTTTCACACGATTTGCAACAAAACCGTAGTAAATAACTACAATAAACTTAAAAACGAAATTTCCTAACCCCATACGGCCAGATTCTGGGGCATAAAGATTACGCCAAGTTAGCATGGTACTTTCAACATGCTTATGATTGATTTGAATAGCTATGTGGGTTCTTTGCAGCCGCGATGGTTAGTTATTCGCGAACTAAAACTGGTGCACTTTTCATCTGACCTGCAGTACTGTAATCTATACGATTAACGACCCCCATCAAATTAACCTCGAATATATTATATTCTGATTCTGATATAATCTATAACAGATCATCTCACATGAGATGAAGAATATAAAAGAAATGGGTTTTAGACTATCAAGTACCATAATTTGCTAAGAGCAACAAATCTTAAAACGGGTTTTACTTGTAAACTTTACGGCATTTTTCAATGTTTTTCAACTGCAACTTAACAAAAGAAAATATATCAGAATAAAGTACCCTCAAGGCAGAGGAAGTAAGAATGAAGATGGTCTGCAATCCCCATTCTTACGCCACTCGTAGGGAGCTACTTAGATAAACAAAATACAGTACAAGTTTCAACCACAATAAATAAATAAGTTAAAGTTAAAACATTTCCTATTTTCGTTTGTCCCAAGGTTTAATACATGCCATAAAAGACAACACAGTGTACATTAAAATAACGTGCATAAAGAAGTAAATGCAAACATCCTACCATGAAAATAAACTTCAACCAAAGAAGTTAATTTTAGAGAAGGGCTTATGTGCCAAATGTTTACAGTAAAGTAAATCAAGCAGATGGACAAAGATATCTAAACACAAGTCAAATGAAGACATAATTTCCATTTAAAGTAAAATACGGTTCTCGGTATAATCTTTTACAATAACGTCTACAATATCTATCTGAGAGTTGATCAAGATCAACTACTTGACTTGCGTTTCTTTGTTTGTAAATCTCACCACTTCGGATGAAATCACGAAAGCTACTATGAGCGATGCGATCGAGGCATAGTAGTACCTCGGGCACGTTATCAGACTCTTGAAGTTTTCTAGATGGGCTCGAGCAATGGGAAAATAACCATATTAAAGATAAACAACGTCATCGTCATAATGTTGTTTATCTTTAATATTTTGCAATTGCATCTTTTCTAGTTTAGATGCTAGATTCATTGTGCCATCGTCGTTTGTATGAGTCGGGCTGTTTGGTTCTTGTTTATACTCCTTTGGAACCAAATAAGATGGACCATCCGCCATGTTTAGTTAATTAAATGTGATAAAGTCTTGTTGTCACCTGAGAATTTCAACGAAAGCCCATTAACATAAACATTTTCATAAAGACTCGAGAAAGAAAAGAACACCAACAGAAAATGTGTAATCACCATATGAAGATAATACAATAAGCATATATCAATTTATATTATTTATTTATTATTGTTATTATTATTATTAGAATATACTATTCATGAATTGAGTAGAATATAATGTGGAATTGTGGATTACTCGAGTGTTAACTGAGCTTAAGAGGGAAGGAATCATCTTAACTGAACGTCATTCGGAAGCTTCAGTATTTCCCACGCTTTAGATAGTCCCACTAACCCTGCATCAAAAAGTTACATAATACATTTAGGAAATTTCTCAAGCACCCATATCATATGTGTTAATAATGAGCCATCTACAGAAGTCAGAAGGTACCTTTCTTCAAGATCCTCTTCATCCTCAAACCTCGTGTTAAACTTCATTCCAGCAGAAAGCCTATAACTTTTGAGCTTCCAGATACTTGTTAAGGCTGATAATGAATGGAGATCGACATCGACTTGTTCTGTTCACAAATAACGCCATATTCAGCAAACAATTATACATATGTGCATAAGTTATCTTACCAAAAGCACCACAGTAGTTAAATTCTACAATAAACTGATGGAGACTACATGCATTCTTGCATTAACAATGAACAAAAATTTAACAAATTTGTTCCATGTGCCCTTGTGGGAAGCATGTTCCCCTTCACGGGGAGCATTAACAAGAGGCCTGGCACAGGCATTCCACAATTCTTTGTATAAGGGCGTCAGCTAAGGATCCTAAAAAAAATAAAATTATAGTCAATATTCATGTAAAATTGAAGAACAAAATGAAGAATCAATTGTGCTAGTGTGTATTTTCTGGCATTTAACGAATCATTAAATGCGGGTTAAGGAGTTATACCGCGGCAAATTTTATATATTAAAAGATAAGCGTTACATGTACAAAGATGTGGCATACCACATAATACTCAATCTAACTAGAAAGAGTACATATACACGACATGCCATGTATATGACAACCACTATAATAACCAAAACCACTAGACCAAACAAAAAGATGAGCGTTAGTCCACATGGAAAGCGTATAACCATTATCTTTCACTTACGAATTAAGACTGAGCATTTATACACGCAACAAAAAGATGTACTAAGACCGCATAATAGACGGTATTACAAAAAAAACAAGGGTTTTTTGCAGAAAAATGAATCAATAGTTCCCGTTTTTGCATTTTCGGGTATCAACTAATTTTGTTTTTTTTAAAATGAACCACTAATTTAAAATCGAACATTTTCGGGTATAAGTACCGTTTAAAACGGTAGCCATTTTCGGGTATAAGTAACCGAGTTTTGCATTCATTGATAATGATTTTATAAAGGGTTTTTTGCCGAAAAATGAATCAATAGTTCCCGTTTTTGCATTTTCAGGTATCAAATAATTTTGTTGGGACCGGCTACCGTTTGAAACGGTTACTTATACCAAAAAAATGTTCGATTTTAAATGAGTTGTTCATTTTTAAAAAACAAAATTAGTTGCTACCCGAAAATGCGAAAAAGAGAACTATTGATTCATTTTTCGGAAAAAAACAAAAAAAAAAAAAAAAAAAGTATTAACGCAAACCAACTGCACAGTTTTGTTGCCAAAACACCTAAAAAACGTAAACAAAACTGAATGCACACATAGATCGTGCATACTCAACGGAACATAGTTTACGTCAACTTCCAACAACAAGCACCGACATTAAACACATACAAGTGCTTGGATAGTTGCATAAGAGCCATAGGTACACAGCAACAGTATGAAAATAAAACTAGCAATATTATTAATACCTATTTGTAGGTATAATAATTTAGTTAATTGATACCTGATTGAGGCCCTCCGGGGTCATGATTCGCAGGTATATGCGCCATGAAAACAAACAACACAGCAGGATCCTGTATCAAATATCTTTAACAAACACAAACACAAATCTATGAGCTAGCCAACATTTCATTCTCATTCAAATTACATTCTCAAATTACTGTTTAAAACAATTTCAACTAAAAACCTAAATTCACCAATTACAGATAGAAATATATATATATATATATATATATATGTCAACAGTTATTTAGGTACAAATTTCTTATAAACGAAATAAATTAAGATCAGAATACATCTAACGAGGTATACGTATGTGTATGTATATATAATAATAACGTACAGTGAATGTAGCAAATGATTGAAGCAGAAGTAAGTTAAAATTATCGAGAAACAATGGTGATCGGGTAAATTTAGGTTAATTACAATCAGAATGTTATGAAAATGAACGATAGAAGAACGAATTGCGTGTTAATTTGTGTAGTAAAATGAACGATGGGGAAACGATCGGTACAGTGAGCAGTACCTAAATTGGGTACTGCAAGGTTACTTTTGTAATTTCACACCTTTTATTATATATATATATATATATATATATATATATATATATATATATATATATATATATATATATTAATATTAATTAATATTAATTAATATTAATGTGGAGATTCTTTTTGGGCATAATGACATTTTCTTTATAAATACAATATTTAGAGATTTAAAATTTTTACAAGTTTCTAATCTCCTTAGGCGGAAACAATATGTAAGAGTGACCCCAATGTTAACGCCAATATTATTGGATCACACTTTACTTGTTTCAAGCCTACGTGACACTAATGTCGATCCAAATGGATTAGTAATTCCTTTACGAGAAAGTCAAAACCGCAGCTAAAGAAAAGGTTTGATGGTTAAATGGTTCCGAGATTTCAAATATCGCGCAATCTTTAGTTAAACTATTAACCTTTACTGAAATTACAGATAAAAACTAAAGAGATGACTTAGATCAACAACTGCAAATTGGAATAAACTGAAATCTTTTTCAAGGTTCAACACGATTGGTTTGGGCCGTCTGTTCTGGTACAAAAATAAAAATAACAAGTATAAGTCCAAGAAGGGCAGCCCACCAGGCAAACAGTCAGCAACTCAACCTGGGCCAATTTGAGCAGCCCAAAATGCCAGTTTGTTTGTCCTTAGCAAAGTCTTTTGAAAGTATATTTCTAGCCCATCATTCATCAGTTAATTACATGTTAATTAGTTTAGATTCATTTAGAGACCAATGTACATACTTTCATTTATTTGTTTCTGAGTGTCACAGTTTGTACAACTTCAGTTAAAAACAGGGACGTAGCCACGTTGGTGTAAGACTGGGCTATGGCCACCCCTAAAAATGTTTGTATTATACATATATTTATATTAGTTTAGTCCATTTAGTATATTTGTTCATCTCAATTTTTTTTTTTGTAAGTATAAAAATGAATAATTCAATACTATTTAACTCACAGACAAATAATTAGAGGATATACTATACTCACTACACATGACGCAAATATTACAAGTGCTTTCTTTATTATTATAAATCTTACTTTAGATTTAATATTACAGTCCATTCTATTTATTTTATTCTTTTGGTTTATGTTTAGATGATTTTATTTATTAGCGTCAGTTGCAATTCAACATTTCTAAATGACAAATTTATTTATTGTGATTTAGACATGTTGGGCGCTTGTTACCATCTGATATTGTTAAGCATCTTTATACTCATTTGTGTTTAAATATATTTTAGCCTACCTTTGATAAAATTCCTAGCTACGTCACTGGTTAAAAATCGTGTAGAGATTGTAAAATTGGGTTCTTATATGCCAAAAACCCTTGATTCATTGATTGTATTATCAACCGAATTAAATGCATGCGATTTCAAGATGATAAATATTACATACATACAAACATGATATAATTTATAAACTGATGCAGATATAGTCAATAGTTCAGTCAACGTGGCAGTCAATGGAAAAGTCAACGCGACAAATACACTTGGAGCATATTTTGTTGAAATAGATTTCGGTGGCGGATTGAGCTGAAATTCGCATGGTCACTCGGAAACGGCCCAACGAGCCTTGCTCGTTGCTTTGCCTCGAGCCCTGTTAGTTTTCGGCATTTACGTGATCGTTAAGGGGCCGAAAACGTCAATTTACTATTTTTCAGGGTTTGTTTTGAACATTTAGATTTGGTTTCCTGTGGGGATTCCTTAGGATCCTTAAATACGTTTTAGGGTTTGTTTTTTTTATTACGTTTTGACAGAATTTGATTATCGATTGAATAAGAGATTTTCTCTCCTTGAGAATTTCGGTTAGTTCTTGCTTGATTATTGTTATTGTTTAGCCATTGTTTATCGATCCGTATCATAAACTACTCCAAGTCATTATGAATTATGAATTATAGATTAAAGAAGATATATAAACTCTTTGCCATAAATTGTTTGAAGCTTAATAACATCGACAGTTAATAGCGAAGCTCGGATAAAAGCAATTACAGTGGTAGGAATTAGAAACTTGGTGAAGAAAGGAGTCTAGTGGGAAACATAATATAAAGCCATGTTTGGAGGAAAATATTTGTTCACAACACCTTTCGTTCGTACATTTTTACCTATAATGACGTTTGGACCAAAATATTCGGTGGAATTAGTCTACCATTTATGCGATTTTATAGCCGAGAATCATTCAATGAGTGTGTATATCTGCAAACACATAGGACTAACAAGGGCATAGTCATAATGGAAATGATAATTTTTCTGTTGGTAAATGACACCCAAAACTGTAATCATCATGAATTCTTGATCACATCAATGGCAACATACTTAAGTAAAATAAGGGTAAAAATAACGAGGTTTCTTTTATGCATCTTTACCAAATCACTGTATTATAACGTACTTATAACTTATAATTGGGTGGAAATCAGTACATTGGGCCGGTTTAAGCACTTACAAATGTCCATGTGTAATTTTAATACTCGTAAGTTTGAGAATTTTGACTACTAGTTAACCTGTTTTTATACTTGCTATTTGACTTTTGAGTAGCAAATGTCAGTAGTGACTAGGGACTGAGCAACTCCTCGAGTCCTCAGCCATCAGCCCAGTACCTTCGGATAACAGCTTAAAACCGTCATATATAACTAATAGAAACACATACCCCATCAAGACATGATAAATTACTTTTTTTTCATGTAGGAGGGGAACGTTAACTAAGTTAATTGGTAAACACGAATGCAGATAAAATACACGCCAAGTTAAGAGGAGTTTTACGAACAGAGTGGCCGACCATCATATATATATATATGTTAAAGCGAAAAAAGGTAAAGAAATGACAACAAAATATACATACATAAACTATATACGATCTAGAGTAATTAGAAAAAAAATTACAATATTGATATTTGAGTAGAGAATTGAAAAGAAAGAAAAAAAAAAGAGATCTCAAAGATCTTTTTACTAAACGTATCGTTTCGTCAATTTATATCATAATCATATCCTCCCCTCAATGATAGATTGGTCATCGAATCCGAATATTAAGTATAGGAGTCGGTTCAAGGGAGAAGGAAATTTAGAGAGAGAAGAGAGAGAAGCAATATGATTCAGTATTTTATTACTATGATTCAAATTTTTATTATTTATAAATTTTGAATCATAGAAACAAAAGACTAAACATTATTAATAAATTATTGAACCAAAGCAATCAAATATAAAATTGTAGTAATAAAAATTTGAATCATAGTTATAAAATAATGAATCAGATTGTTTTTCTCTCTTCTCCCCGTAAATTTCATTTTTTTATCCTATATATATATATATATATATATATATATATATATATATATATATATATATATATATATATATAGAAGTTGGATAAAGGGAGAAAGATTTTTAGAGAGAGAAGAGGGAGAAAAATATTTTATCACTATGATTCGATATTTTTATTATAAAATTTAATTTATTATTACTATAAACTTTTGAATCATAACAATTAAAGACAAAATCTTATTAATAAAATAATGAAACAAAGCAATAAAATTTAGATTTATATTAATAAAAATTTGAATCATATCAATAAAGTATTAAATAATAAAAACAAAAAATATTTCTCCATCATCTCCTCCTAAATTTTCTTCTTTTTCGATCATGTTGATATATATATATATATATATATATATATATATATATATATATATATATATTTATTGAAAATCCATGCACACCCAAAATGGGCCGGGTGATACTGTGGCAGTGTGGCTCTGGGTCAATAAAAGAAAAGGAAAACAAAATTGAGCAACCAAGTCCAAGACGGAGTAGCCCATCAGACAAGGCCAATTTGATCGGCCCAAAATGATAGCTTCTCTCTACCAAAGTCTCTTGAAGTAGGTTTTTAGCTCACCATTCACTATTTAATTCTTACATTTTAATTTAAATTCATCTAAAGACTAAAGTACCATACTTTTTCTGTTTGTTTCTTGGGTGTCACAGTTTGGTACAATGTCAGTTGAAAATCGTGATGAGACTTGAGAATTGAGTTACTAAAACTATCTAGGTTCTTATAAGCCAAAAACCCTAGATTTGTCATTATATATCAACTAAACTAGTTTTTATACTCGTCCGATGGACGGTTAAATGTTTTAGATGATATATGAAATGATATAGTTAAAATTATTATTTTTGTCAATGAATATATCAAAAGTTATCTAAAATTTTTTCTTATTAAAATGTAAATGTAGTGTCGCAGTCAAAATGACTTATAATGGGACAACCTGAAATAATAACCCGCACCCGTGTGATGCACGGTGAGAACTTAAAGGAAAACATAATTTTTTTAGTACAATATTACAAAGAAAAGAATTGACTATGGATTTATATCGTTTATGAGTGAAGAATAGGTACATACCACTTTAAATACATGTTTATTTTGTATTTATAAATGCTTAAGAATTTAATGATAACATAATATAGATACTATATGGTTCTAGTATACATGTAAAACGATTATTTTTATATATTTCGGATTGATGTTCAATAACATTAAAAATACATAAGAAATCAAAACTTGTTGAAATTGAAAGGAAAAAAAAAACATGTGATTGTACCATAATATTTTCTCAATAATTGATCTTTACAACTTTCTCAATCTCATCTTACATAAATCACAAAATAAATAGTTAACTATTGATAAATTATTTTGGACCAAACAATGAATATGAGGGTGTGAAGTGAAAATAAATTTGAAAATAGAGTTTGTAATGTATGTAGTTAGGAATTTACGATTGATAGTCAATAATCTTTGAATTAGGAATTTTATTAGCTAAAAAATAGATGGATTTAAGCCTTTTTTCAATTTGAATGACATGTAAGATTTTTTAAGAAGTTAGGGTAACGACACATGAAATTTTTGATTACTTGTCAAAAAAATAAATGTGACACGTTGAAAAGAGGCTATCCTCAATTAGTTATATAAGGTAGATGATCGAAATGCACACGACTTTAAGATTGATAAACATTACATAAATACACACATGATGTAATTTAAATCATAAACCTCTCCAACTTATTATGAGTTATGGATTGTAGATATATGAACTCATTTCTATATTTGTTTGAAAAAAATGTAATTTGCAGGGTACCCTTTACCTTGTACCATATTTCAATAGTACTCGTCCGCAATGAGCATCAACGCCGGGTAAATCACCTATCCACAAATCAACCACATATGCCGAGGAACGGATTCGAACCTCTGACCTATAGTTCACACATGTAGAATCTGGACGTTTGCGGTGGCGGTACCATTGAGCTATGCTCAATTGGTTATTTGTTTGATGATTAATAATAGAGACAAATGGATAGTGAAGCTGGGATAAAATCAATTTCAGTGGTAGTAGGAAGAAACTTGGAGAAGAAAGGAGTCTAGTGGGAAACATAATGTAAAGCCATGTTTGGAGGACAAATATTGTTCACAACACAAACCTTAATTCGTTCGTACGTTTTTACCTATAATTTATGTTTGGACCAAAATATTCGGTGGGATTAGTCTGCCATCAATTCTTATATGTGTGCTTTTATAGCCGAGAATTGTTGAATGAGTATGCAAATATGGACACACATGGTACTATATAACAACCGAATAGTCATAAATGAAACAATGATAATGATGCTACTGTTTGTAAATCACACACAGAATAGTAACGAGGTATGAATAATTGATCACACCAATGCACAATGAGATTGCAACATACAAAAGTAAAACAAGCACAAAACTATAGAGTGGTTTCTTTTAAGCATCTTTACCGAATTTTACTATTATAAGGAGTAACATACTAATCAATCGCGTCGAAATTTAGTACATTGGGTCAGTTTAAGCACTTACACATCATGCTTGCATTCATGTGAAGGTTTTATAATCGTAAGTTTTGAGTCTATTAACTGCTAGCTAGTGAGTATCTGTTTTTATACTTGCTATTTGACTTTATGGCTGCCGGCAAGATAAAAAATTCAACTTTGTTTGTGAAAATTGACGTTGGATACCACTTGATGAGTAGCACTGGTATTGGTGGGGAATTGATCAAAGTGATTGATACAAATGAATAGGGGTTTGGTGAGGTTTGGAATTGAAATCAACATCTCTCAAATATAATTTCAATGCTGTTTTGTCACTTTGTTATCATTGTTATTAATCTATGTCTGATATGGTCTAATAAGAGACCGCAATGTGCGCCTTTGGTCCCCTTATAGTAGTTGCTTAAACAGTCGTCGTTGTCTAGGTATCACATTGGTTTTTAACCAAGAACAAGCTAATCTGGAAGTGTAACCATGTTACAAATATACAAAGCGCGCCATATATTGAGCAAATACGCATGGTTTAGGGTCAAAATAGTCATCAACAGAAATACCATCCAACGACTTCAAAATCCCTTGGTAAGTTGTTATTTTTTTTACCAACGTTAAGTTAATTGGCATACACAAACAATAAATTATAATTTACTTATAAAGTTTTATTCTGTATAACAGATAGAAACTAAGAGAAGGGTTTAACGAACAACAGAGAAAGAGCTGCCGACCACGATATATATGTTTCATCATGATGAAATATTAGTTTATTTGAAGAAGGATTTAATAATATGTCGATGGGAAAAAACGAGTTTGAAATGATTTCTATCTTTAGTAGGCCAGTACCCCCAAGTAAGAATATGCATAGTAGTCGTATGAATTGTTTGGAATTTGGAGCCAAACAATAACGTATAATTACTAGACTATACCCCACAAACAATAAACGAATCAATCAAAGCAAACACGCCATTAAGATTGTACGAGAATGTAAACGACACAAGGAATTTAACGTGCTCATATCCAATCTACTCGATTGGTTTAATCCACGGCCAACTAGAGAGAAATCTTAATTAAATTTGAAAGTTAGGATTTACAAGACTAGGGGTTACATTATATAGTGCAAACGATAAAAAGAAAGACTTGAAAAACAGGCTGTCTGGTCGATTAGGGATCTCGTCGGGATGGTGCCCAAAATCACCTGACCCCCGGATAAATACTCATCCCCCGGGAAGATTAAATTTTTGTTAATTATCCCGCTGGGATCTTCCCTGCTTTGCGTTTTTTCTTTTCTGAGTTCAATCTTCACACCCAACACGAATCTGTTAGACTGGTACCGTAATGGGCTCCGTTGTGGAGTCACAATGGTCCATCACAATTACGGGTGGTTCGTCGTCACCCAAAAATGCATCATAATGAAAATTAAAAAAAATAGTGTGACCCAAATTTCAGTCGTGGTCTGTTATGACTGCGAGCAGTTTTTCAGTCGTGGTCATTCATGCTAATCTGATGTAAATACCAAACAGTCTTGCACGACATTCGTTCACAACTGCAAGTGGTCTTACATGTAAAAGAATATTCGATGTACAAAAAAGAAATTTTACCATCCCACTTTTGTTAGATAAACTATCTTTAACTTGCATGTTCTTCTCGTGGAAATCATGATTATTATTTGTCAGGATCGACTTGATCACTATCAAGATTAAACTTTACTAATGCTATGAACTTCTTAACAAGAAATTTGCGGAATAATACTTGTTAAGTTTGGAAGATATTTTAGTGTGACTTGTAAGTTTAATAAATAAAACACAACAGTTGTATATCAAAAGCTCCAATATTATTACTTGAATAATACGAATACACTTGATTGTATTGGGGTTACAAGAACCTTGAAGCTACTCTAACACTCTGTTCTATCACACTTGACTCAAGTCACTAGTATCTAACTATGATACAATGATCTATCTTTTATACACACAACTTACAAGCATGCCATACCTCAAAGGTAAGGAACTCTATTTATAAATTATATAGAGTTCCTATTATACGTGATTATAATTAATGCATGGAAGTCAACCTATCTAAGCATGGTTTGTTGCCGTAAAGTGTCCCATGCTTTGTTGCGCATGCCTGGTGAAGATTAGGTAACTGCAGGCCCCACTTGCGCCGCATATCCACTGGACAAGGCTAGCAGTAGAAACTTCGGAAACTGATTTAGCAGTACTAACTGTGAAAATCATTCCAGTAGTACTAATCATCATCTTGTTCTAGCAGTAGAAACTGTTGTAGCAGTACTAACTTGGACGAGCAGTAGAAACTTTAACCAGCAGTAGTAACTCTTTTAAGCTTGGCAATACTAATCTTGATAGCCAAACATTATTACTTAAAAAAATCACAAGACGCATAAGATAAGCAACAAACGTTGAAGTTCGAACACCTATTAAATTAAAATGTTCATTATAAGTGAATCCTTTAATTTAATGGAAAACGTATTTAATTTTTGCAAGTTTTGAGAAAATTACTCTGTTTATATACACTAAATTTTCAAGTGTTCCATACCTAGGATGTATGTAAAAAGAAAAAAGTTATTATTTTCACACTATTCACAATTAGAACCGTAGTAAATCAATACCAATCAGCCAATCACTACTATAAACTTAAAAACAAAATCTCATAAACCCGTATGATTTATTTTCGGCATAACGATTGGGCCTAATTAAAGGGATACTTTCTCCTTGCTTATTGTTGATATATAACGATTAGGCCGATGATTGTTGGTGAACACGCATGGTTGGAGACATGGCAGATATAGTGTAGGCAGCCACTCCCTCTTAAAAATTTATATAAGATTAATGGTATTTTGTTAATGTCTGCCCTTTTAAAATTAAAATATAAAATATTTAAAGGTGTTTTTGATAGTTGCCCCTCAAACAAAAAATTATATTTAAGTTCGTCCACTTGAAAATATTTTTCTAGCTCCGCCCCTGTAAATAGAAACTCGTACATGTTTTAAGTTTTCTCCCTGTAAATAGAAACCCGTACATGTTTTAAGTTTTCTCCTTTTTCGCGTACTGCTTTTACATGTATGCTTTAACTAATTGAACCATTTGTTCTTTGTCATTTTTCTTTTACAAATTATCCTGCCTCCAAAAGGAGAACACCGCTTTTGCAAAAATATTATCAAGTGGTTTTCTGTTTTTGGGAAACACGTATGCTCCACTAATTTTGGACAAATACTAATTACGATTTGATGCTTATTAAACAATGTTCTGTAATTTGCCAATAATATTGCTTAATTAGTCCAAGTTTCGTTAAATATATGATTGTAAACTTTCCGTTTTAATAAACGATTGTCTAACACATGCCTTAGGTTCCCGGCTCAACCGGGTCAACGGTGAATCGAACGGTTCGGTCCAATCCCAAAGTTAGTCAAAACCGGTTTAAAATGAGTTGTTTTCTCTCCGATTAGGAGTTCGGCCGTTAAATAAATAGCAATATTATGTTTGAATTTACATAAATGTTTTGATTGTATTTATGGTTAACTCAACTATTATCCAAAAGGCATTGTTTATTCAAACTATATTGATTTAAATAAAGATATTAATTAAAAGAGCAAGTGTAACATATAAAAATGTTAACTGCCGACAAACTTTTGACTTCAATTCGGTCTTTTTGCCCGTCTTTCCACCCTCATATTCAACCACATCCACTTTTCCACAATTCACAGTATCAGGCACCACATATGCATTCGATTTTTTTAAAAAAAACGACAAATGACTTGACGTTTTTTACTCATATTTGGCGTATTAATTGTAAATTTAATTTACAAGAAGAGATCGAAAAAAGTAACACATTTTTGGCTGAATTTCTATATGTAGTATTATAGAGCTTATTTGTACCTTTAAAATGCTTAAAATGTGAAAACTATGTGATAAAAAAACTTAAACTATCAAAACCTTTGATACGTCAAAGAAATGATGCACGTAAACGGAAACTCAAAGCACTACTAGAGCACGTAAAAGGGTGTTTATGATCAATGCTGAAACGGTAGATATTGATCCGATTAAGAAAACAAGTGGTCCTAATCAAGCAAATTAAGTGAAAGATCGCTCGATCATCGCTCAATTTCCGTGTCAAATGTCAATCGAAACATAATCTTTTAAGGTACTAGATTCATGAGGTTGAGTCAATCTAAAACCTCACATGAAAATGAATATTCTTAAAGGTTAATTAGCATACCCCATCATTATCTTCTTATCTAATGTGGAAGGAAATTGATATCATATCAGTCCTAAACCGTCCAAATTAAAGAGAATCTTTGCCCTAAGTTTCAACATGAAACTGATATGATATGTATTACATGTTTGACCAACAATGGGAACTTAAAAAAGACAGTCCACCTTAATTACATTACAAAGTTATGGATATATGTCAAACATAATTAGTAGGGTTACAATAATATGGGCTATTGACTCTTGTTGTATTCTCTCTCACATATACCACAACAAAACCAAATATTTTTATTTTATTTAAATTAATTTTCATTTGTAATAATTAAATAATAAATAAATCACAAGAAATGAAGAGGGTATGTATACTAGTGGTTAGTGGAGAGAGCTCTATATATAATATGGAGGGAGGTTGATATATAGGCCAACTTGCCACAATATTCACCAAAGATATATAGTTTAAGCTAAGCCCCCACACGCTTTCAGATTATCATTGCTACCTATTTTAATCAACATGTTTATTATGTGATCAGAGCCTATCTTTCAATATAACTTCAATTCAATCTTACATACACAAACACATACATACATACATACATATATGGAATCAAAGAGTTATGATCAAAATGGAGATGGCATTTCTGAAAAGCCAGCAGTTGATTGGAAAGGCAGACCCTCAACTCCAAACAAACACGGTGGTATGCGAGCTGCTGCGTTTGTTCTTGGTACGACTGAAAGAAACTTCTAACTCACTTTTTGGCTTACTATTACTAATATTACTTGCCTGAGGTATAGTTTTTATGTATTTTGGATTTTGTAGGGGTGCAGGCATTTGAGATAATGGCTATAGCAGCAGTTGGGAACAATCTTATAACATATCTGATAAATGAGATGCACTTTTCGCTATCAAAATCCGCAAACATAGTCACAAACTTTATTGGTACTGTCTTTTTACTCGCCCTCTTTGGTGGCTATCTCTCCGATTCTTATCTTGGTTGTTTCTGGACCATGCTCATTTTCGGCTTCATTGAGCTCTCAGTACGTTCAATTTCTTTCCCTCCTTAATCAACTCATACCTGATTTTGTCTTATTCACGTCATATTCACTAAATGATTTTTTTTGTTGGTAGGGATTCATATTGTTATCAGTCCAAGCCCATCTCCCTCAACTAAAGCCACCAAAGTGCAACATGCTAACCGATGGGGACCAATGTTTAGAAGCCAAAGGAATGGAGGCCTTAATATTTTTTGTAGCCCTTTACTTGGTGGCATTAGGAAGTGGATGTATGAAGCCAAACATGTTGGCTCATGGTGCTGATCAATTCAACAGAACTGACTCAAAGCAGTCAAAAAAGCTCTCTACCTACTTCAATGCTGCCTACTTTGCATTCTCCATGGGTGAACTCATTGCACTCACCTTCATTGTTTGGATCCAAACCCATTCGGGTATGGATATTGGATTTGGGGTGTCTGCTATTGTCATGTCAATGGGCTTAATCTCCTTGGTTTCGGGTACCATATATTATAGAAATAAGCCTCCTAGAGGAAGCATATTAGCCCCTATTGCACAAGTAAGATCCAATTTCTTTTAAACTTAAACATGTTATGAAATTAAGATGCTGGATGATGCAGGCATGGCATCACTATAGACTTTATAATGCACGCCATAAGAAATTTCTATTTCTTTCATAAACAATGGTTTCTAAAAAAGGATAATACTTTTATTTCTCTCCTGCTTTTGAGAAGAGACCAAGATTTCAATTTGTACCATAATATTAATTTGTTTATAGTTAATTTTCCAAAAATGTCAAACTTTTATTTTCTTAATTGCATGATTTTATATGTTTATATTCCAAATTTGAAATTATTGAAACACATAAAGATTCTCTACATATACTTTATTTATTCATTGCTTTGTCATGTTAATGCATGCAGACTTGTTTGATTTGCTGACTAAATATAAAAAAAATAGAGTACTATTTTGTTATGTGTGTTTTTTTTAATTAGAATAAAGAAGACAAATACAAATTTTTCTTTGCTTAATTTGATCTACTTGCATCTCCTCTATTTTGACCCTCTTTCCCTCCTGTTTTACTAAATCATTACTTTGGATTATTTGATATAAAGGTTTTCGTCGCCGCATTTTTGAAGAGGAGTCAAGAGAGCCCATCAAATACCCATATGCTTCATGGAAGCATAAACGAGCAGTGGAATAATGGTTCTGCAATATCAAATGAGACCATAAATCTTAGTCATACTGATAGGTTCAGGTAACATTGAACATCAATCAATAATCTTTTCCTGTTACTAAAAAACTCTGTTTTCTAGTTCAAGTTGAAGTAAATAACTATTATGCACATGCCATTAAAGCAATAGAAGCTGCAGATGTGTTAATACAAGTAGATTTCATAAGTAAAATATTACCAAAATAAGCCGCTTCTAATTAGTGCATAACAATTTTCAGGTTCTTAGACAAAGCCTGCATAAGGAAACAAGGAAACAACAATAATAACGCGAAAGAAAGCACGTGGAGGTTGTGTAGTGTGAATCAGGTTGAAACAGTGAAAATTCTAATCTCCGTCATCCCAATATTTGCGTGCACAATAGTCTTTAACACAATTTTAGCACAACTACAAACATTCTCAGTGTCACAAGGAAATGTAATGAACAACCAAATCACAAAATCATTTCACATCCCACCAGCCTCACTCCAAGCCATTCCTTACATTTTGCTAATCTTTGTAGTCCCTCTTTATGACTACTTTTTTGTCCCATTTGCCCGAAAAATCACGGGTCATGATTCAGGTATCACCCCATTACAACGCATTGGGGTCGGATTATTTGTCGTCACTTTTTCAATGGTCTCCGCTGCACTAATGGAGAAAAAGAGAAGGAATTCATTTCTCAACTCTGGTCAAACATTATCCATTTTTTGGATAACACCACAGTTTTTAATATTTGGTGTATCGGAAATGTTTACGGCTGTGGGGTTGCTTGAGTTTTTTTACAAGCAAAATTTGAGAGGGATGCAGTCTTTCTTGACAGCTATGACATACTGTTCTTACTCGTTTGGATTTTATCTAAGCTCGGTGCTTGTTTCATTGGTAAATAAGATTACATCTGGATCAAAACATGGTAGTTGGCTCGGAGGTAATGATCTAAATAAGGACAGATTAGACCTTTTCTACTGGCTGTTAGCAGGACTAAGTTTGATCAACTTCCTCAACTATCTCTTCTGGTCAAGATGGTATACTAATTCATGTAACACGTTGTCCTCAACAAAACAATATCATAATTCCATTGAAGAAGGATTTAATACTACCTTTAACCCTCCTAAAGTTGTTGGAGATGATAATATTCCTTAAATATGAGATTTAATCAGATTAATGTATATTTAAGCAGTCATGTATCTTTAGCCCATAAGAAATAATACAGTAGTAGGATAAGCTATTGTATAACGATTTATATATAGAAAAAAGTGTCGTTACGCAATGCATTTGTGAAGTGGAATATGGAATGCAGTGTGATTCTAACTTTCCAACAATTATGCTTGTTCGAAAGGGTGTGGCCAGAATCTGAGACGGAATTTGGTATAATTCCATTCGAAAGATTCATTGAATTATTCTTTTTTTTTTCTCGCATCCTTTTTGTGTGCAAAAGGGCCTAATAACATTCTTTTTGACACGAAAGAAGGAACGACATCCAGATGGTTGGTTTAGTGCCTTTGCTTTTACTTACTAAAATAAGTGAACCGTGGGTCCGTCGGTTTTGGATTGCCTCTAGCCAATTGATCAAACTAGATTGCAATGAAATCCATGTTCATAGAAACACAGTGGAACTCGCTTTATGTAAAGCTAAAAAAGAAAACTGTTGAGAGATCACAAAGACCTGCAGCCTTGTAAAGAATACTTTAATTTTTTATTTTTTATTTTTTATTTTAATATTTTTTCCATTTTCCTTCTATAGTAGAACACTTTTGTATTCATTATTTTAGCTTTGTTTAAGTCGGTGACTTTTCTCCCTTGACAAATCAAAACATGGAAAATGTGTAGCACTAATAATCTTAAAAATTATGCTTGTTGTCTCACCTAGGATTCTAAGCTCAACAAAATAATAAGCTTACCCAATATATAATCAGAAAATTCTGGTTTCCTACATTAGTTGTGACCTCTTCCTTGTTGTTGATGGGCAGTAGCTCTGTCTGATTTTGTGTATTATTTTCTTCTTCTTCTTTTTTTCTTTTCAGTTTTTCTTTTATGCAACAAGTATGTTGTATTTTCTAATTATACTTGCCTTTTCAAATGAATTAGGGAGTTGAGAATTTTGTCTCTCTTATCAATGATTTAAATTTGCTGAAATGAAACATGTCTCAAACATGTTTTGCAGTTTGGGGCTTATGCACAATCTTGGGTGTCACTTTATACTATTAGGTTGAAATTTACATCAAAATGTTGATTAAAAGTGTAACAATTGATGGACCCTCCATGCCATAAAGTTGATGTTACAGATTCCATAACACAATGTCTATCCAATCCATCATTCAATTGAAGGTAATTTAGACGCTCTTTACTCTTTCTGTTTGTAATTTAATTCATATAAATGATAAATGATCAGTTTGGACTAGTATGTATTTGGTATCTGCATAACAAAACCTAGTTAGTTATTGTTACATATGTAGAATTTAGGTACTTTTACTTGCAACCTACTAAGTATACTATTTTCAATTGATAGCTTTATGATGAAGCTTGAGTGCAATTAAGAGAGGGTTTATGGGTGATTAGGCTTTCACACTCCGACGAATGTGCGAATGCGATTCGAGATAAAGTCAATCGAGGGTGGTGAAAGGGGCTAATCCCTTATAGAAATACGGTGAGATTCTACCAAGTGTATGAGGTACTTACCATAGATGAGGGTAAGCACTAGAGAGACCATCTAAGATGTCAGGATCGACTTGATCAAGATCAAGATTAAGTTTTTACTATGCTTGAACTTCTTAACAAGAAATTTGCGGAATAATACTTGTTAAGTTTGGAAGTTGTATGTATGTTTTGTATGGATGTTTGTATTTCAATAGACAAAGAACAATAAAACACACAAGTTGAATAACAAAAACTTCAATATTATTAAGATTAATAATACGAATACACTTGATTGTATTAGGGTTACAATAACCTTGAAGCTGACTAAACTATGTGTTCTATATGTTTTACTAGAGACACAAGGATGATATTTATACACCAGGGTATTAAGCACGCATGCTGTTAAAGTATGGAACTCTACTTATAAATTGTAGAGTTCCAATTACACGTTATTGTAATTAATGCATAGAAGTCATGTCTTGTAGCCGTAAAGCATTCCATGCTTTGTCGTGCATGCTTTGTCAAGATTAGGTAAATGCAGACCCATGTGCGCCGCATATCCTTTGGACAAGGTCAGCAGTAGAAACAATGGAAACTGGTCTAGCAGTACTAACTCCACAAATCATACCAGCAGTATTAATCCTGGAATCCTACTAGCAGTACTAACTCAGTAGAATGTACTGGCAGTACTAATCCTGATATCTGGCAGTACTAATCTTCATCTTGCTCTGGCAGTAGAAACTTTGAAGTGAACTGGCAGTACTAACTTGTAGACTTTAGCAGTATTAACTTCTTTATATCCCAACAATCTCCCCCTAAACTTAATCTCTCACTCAAATAGATTAAGTTTCTCTTCTTAATTTGCTCCGGAGATATGCTTGGATTTGTCTGATCAGTTCTGAAGCAACTCTGAGATTTGTACAGCTTACCTTCAGTTGCAGCATATGTTTGAGCACAGATAAATTCCAGGGATATTCCTTATCCATTAGGAAATATCCAACTTCTGCATCTTTCTGGTGGATAACATGTACTCTGCATAAGTCATAGCAATACCATTTGTTTACAGGAACAAATCCCTTTCTGAATATGTTCATCTCCATACTGGGTTTATACATTTGAAGAAGACAATCATACAGAAGCTTATTATCATCAAAATGTCCCTGCTTGGCATATTTTCTTTGTGCAATTTCCCATAACTGATCCAAGTCTCTTCTGGTACAGCTTCTGAATATGGTCAGAATTGCAGCATATTTTTCTTCTATACCTCCAGCTCTCACAACTTTATAGTATTTCTTCTTATCATTTCCCATTGTGAAAAACCAATCTAGAATTGGATAATCTGTAGCCAATGGGGTTGGAGTAAGGGTTGTTTCAACCACTATCATTTCTCTGATCAAACCATCATCTTGAGCTGTGGATGGCACATCAGTATGCACACCCTTCTCATCATTATGCTTCTTCTGCACTTTCTCAAAGTACCCTTCACTTGGTCTCTCATCAGATCCTTTCTTTCTTTCAAAAGTTTTGATAACCTCTGCAGCAGGTGTATCATGCATACCTTTCAGCTTCTTTTCTTTTTCCCACCTTATATCTTCTGTTCCCTTTTTCATTCTTTCAAGCTCCCTTTCATACATCCTCTTTAGATCTTCAAATTGGAGGGTTGCCAGGATTTTTACATGAAATCCAGCTCCCTTGAGGAATGTGATGAACTCCTTCTTCAACTGAGTTTTAGTCTTTGGCTTTGTTTTTTGTTTCTTATATTTAGCCTCTGACTTTCTCCTTTTCTTTTCATTTAATAGTCTCTGTAGCTCAGCTTCTCTTTCTTCCTCAGTATACCTCATCCTTTCCTCCTCCTGTAGCTTTCTGGCCAATTCCTCATCAGCCTCTATTTGATGTTTTCTTTTCAGAGGTCTGACTTCTTCAATCATTATCCCTTTACCCTTATCTTTGGCCCCAACCTGCTGTGCTTTTCTTGTTGGTGTGTGTTCTGATGGTTCTTGGATGCTCACACCTTTTAGCTTTTGTTTTTTCTTTTCTTTTGGGCTCTCAGACACCCTTATCAATACCTCAGCAGCAACAATCTCCTCATTAACTACAGCAGTACTAACTGGCTTATTTATCCCAGCAGTACAAACTGCATCTGCACTGGCAGTACTAACTGGCTCACCAATCCCAGCAGTAGTAACTGGAGCAGTATTAATCTTTTCTAGCAGCATTTCCACCAACTCATTCAACCTTGAGATCTCATCACCTTGAGATGCTAGCATTTCCTTCTGCCTAGCCACCTCTTCAGATAAATTGGTACATAGAATCGTCAATTCATTTAGTGATAAGCTATCCTCACCATTTCCAGAAGTGTTACCCTCTCTTAATGGATCATTGGAAGATTTAGCTAGTGTCTCAGACCTAGTCTGAGCATCACTAGCCCCCCTTGTGGTTTCTTGGCACCGGGGACCACTGGATGCATTGATATCCACTGGATCTTCTGCAATAGAAGAATCCAATGGAATCTCTGCCTCCTGTGTTGCCATGAATTGGGTCCTAGTTCCAATACCACTATCCTGTTCTCCCAATGGGGCAGAATCAGTAGTGGCAGCCCTTTCCATATGATCACCTACCTCTTCATTGACCACCTCATTTAAATCAATTGGCTGATGCATCTGAGGAAGAGGAGCCTCAGGTGCATGTTTCTTAGCCCTTGTGGCTTTCTTGGAGGTTGGCTTGGAGTCCCTTGTTTTTTTGGATTTGACAGCAGATGTGGGTTGAGAAGTAGTGGGTATGGCTACTTCTTCATCTGCTGTGGAGGGTGCACTAAAAATATGTGCAGTCAAATTTGTGACCCTCCCAGAAAAAGTGGTACCTTTAACTAACCCTGTTCTCCTCATGTTTGAAAATAGTTTTTGTGTATGAGAGAGGAGAACAATTTTACCACCAACTCTTGGTAGGTTAGTTAACTCATTATCAAAAATATGTTGTAAAAACCTTGGATACATAAAAAATTTTGAGTCGGGATGTTCCAGGTTATACAACATTCCAGTGAAAATCATTTTTGAAAAATTGAACTTCATGTTATTAGCTAAGCAGATCAAAGCGGAGGCTATGTTACTGCTGAACTGATCCCATGAAGTCCTTTTTTGAGATATACATTGTTGCAGGGTATGAATTAAAAATTTCCACTGGGGAGAGAACATGGATTTCCAAAAAGTTAGTTTATTCAACTCCCCCTCATACCCTAGCAACAATAGATTTTCATAAATTTCAGATACAGATAAACATTCTATACCTTCTTCATCGTGAAGTTGAAGATGAGCACGAATGATGCTTCTGTAACTCGGACATTTTGCTCTGCAACGTGGCCAAAAATGGTAGCCACCCCATCAACTTCTGTCTTTTCAGCAGAAGTCCAAAAATCGTTTATATGTGAAATAAAAATGATAGGGTTGACAGAAAGTGCTACCATTAAGTTGCTATTTTTAAGAAAATTTACAATTTCATAAAAATCTTCTGCTCCTTTGGGTTTTAGCAGATAAGCACGTAGATTGTGCTTATCGGCAGTTGGTAAAACAGCGTTAGAAGATGGAGAAGAAGTCATTTTAGAAGTGAAAGTTTGAAAAGCAAAATTTTCTTGAGAAAAGATGAATTTTTTTATCGCTTTTGGTTGTATGAGATTAACAGTAGGTGAAAAGCGAACAGTGAAAAAGGTTTGCTATTTATACTATTTGAAAAGGAGCAGCATTAAATGCCCTAATTTTAAAATAGAATAAATTGCACTAGCAGTATTAAATTAGGAATTTTGTACGAGCAGTACTAAAACATGCCCAGTACTAAAATTATGCTAGCAGCAGAAACCGTTTTATCACAACCAGCAGTACTAATATAACTAACAGTACTAACTAAGAAAAGCAGTACTATTATATGTTAGTTACAGACAGCAGTATTAATAATGACTAACAGTAGTAATGGAAACTACATTAGCAGTATTAATAGTGCTAATCATTAACAGCAGTACTAAATGAGGATAGCAGTATTAAAAATAATCACACTATCAATATTGTCAGTGCTTAGAGGTAACAAGCAGTACTAATGTTGGCAGTAGTAAGAATACTTTTATCCTTAAGTAGTAGAGCAGTATTAATGACAGTACTAATTTTATCAGCAGTATTAAAATTACTTATCAATATTAACACCAGCAGTACTAAAAGTAACAAGCAGCATTAGTATTGACAGCACTAAGAATACATACAGTATAAATTAGTGGATCAGTATTAACCCATTAAGAAGCACAAGGTTTTGCAAAGAGCAGTATTAATCAAAGATTTATGAAGAATTTATCATTCCAATACTTGTAACCAGGAATGTAAATCTACCCACATCAAATGCTTTTGTGAACAGATCTGCAAACTGATTATCAGTATGAACTTTAAAAATCTGAATTAATCTTTTCTCATTACAATCTCTTATAAAATGGTATCTGATTTCAATGTGCTTAGTTTTAGAATGTTTTACAGGGTTATTTATAATACTGATAGCAGAGTTGTTATCAATAAAAATGGGAGTATTTAGAAAGGTCAAACCATAGTCCAACATCTGATTCTGAATCCAAAGCACTTGAGCACAGCAACTCGATGCTGCAACATATTCTGCTTCTGCTGTAGATGTAGACACTGTAGTTTGCTTTTTGCATTGCCAAGACACAAGTCTTCCTCCCAAAAATTGACAACCCCCAGATGTAGATTTTCTATCCATATTGGCTCCTCCATAATCACTGTCAGTGTATGCAATCAAGTCAAAGGAAGAATTTTTAGGATACCAAAGTCCCAGTTTTGGTTGACCTTTGAGATATCTAAAAATTCTCTTGACTGCATGAACATGTGACATTTTAGGATTTGCCTGGAATCTAGCACAGACACACACAGCAAACATAATATCTGGTCTGCTTGAGGTCAGATACATGAGGGATCCAATCATAGATCTGTAGAGGTGTTCATCAACATCCTCCCCCTCAAGATCTGCATGTAATGGTTTATGTGTCTCCATTGGAGTGCTAGCAATCTTTGCATCTTTGTACCCAAACTTCTCCAGAATGTCATTAACATATTTCCCTTGACTGATGAAGATCCCTTCTTTCTGCTGTTTAACTTGTAATCCTAGAAAGAAAGTCAATTCTCCCATAGAGCTCATCTTGAATTTCTGATGCATAAGAGCTTCAAATTCTTTACAAAGACTATCCCTTGTTGAACTAAAGATAATATCATCTACATAGACTTGAACTAGTAGGATATCATTTCTAATTCGTTTGATAAACAAGGTTTTGTCAATTGCACCTCTTTTGAAACCATTCTCCAACAGATAAACTGATAAAGTATCATACCATGCTCTAGGAGCCTGATGTAGTCCATAAAGTGCCTTGTCCAATCTGTACACTTTATTTGGATGCTTGGGATCTTCAAATCCTGGTGGTTGGCATACATAAACCTCTTCTTCAATAGTGCCATATAGAAATGCACTCTTCACATCCATCTGGTATACTTTGAAGTCCTTGAAAGATGCATATGCCAAGAACAACCTAATTGCTTCTATTCTAGCCACAGGAGCAAAGACTTCATCATAGTCAATGCCCTCTTCTTGAGAATATCCCTGAGCAACCAGCCTTGCTTTGTTCTTGATCACAATGCCTCTCTCATCTTTCTTGTTTCTGTATACCCATCTTGTTCCAATAGCCCTTTTTCCTTTTGGGAGATCCACCAATGTCCAAACATCTTGAATCTTAAACTGAAGCAGCTCTTCTTGCATTGCTTCAACCCAACTTGGATCTTTCAAGGCTTCATTTGCCTTCTTGGGCTCTATCTGAGATAGGAAACAAACAAATAAAGAAGTATTGATGTCTTCTTCATTTAGTCTGGCAGATCTTCTGGTTTGCATTGCAGAGTCAATATCACCTATTACATTCTCCAATGGGTGATAGGATTTGTACTGTTGGTACTGACCAG
Source organism: Gnaphalium uliginosum (assembly GCA_963930675.1). Taxonomy (NCBI): domain Eukaryota; kingdom Viridiplantae; phylum Streptophyta; class Magnoliopsida; order Asterales; family Asteraceae; genus Gnaphalium; species Gnaphalium uliginosum. The sequence continues at coordinate 63,409,390 of OZ005680.1, forward strand.
TAGATGACATAGGAATCCCAGATTCCAAGTTTGTATCATTCTGTTCTATGAGAATGCTAGTCTCAGACAAGGATAGACTAGTTGGATCTTGATTCTCATCTACATTTTCTTCTGCAATTACATCTGCACTTCTTTCTGCATTCTCAGATGTATTCACACCATTTGCTTCTTCTTCTGGAAGCATTTCAGTATCTGAGGAGGTATGGCCATCATCATAAGCACCATACTGTTCCTGACTTGATGTGATTGGTTCTGAACTCTGAGCTTGTTGTTGTGGAGGAGGTTGAAGAACTTCAAGTGGATCAGGTGACCAGAAAGGTAGAGTAATGTACTATAATGGTGTATCTTCGTTCTGGTTTGCTGCACTTGATTCACCAGCATTTGTACCTGCATTTGATGACTCATACACATATCTGAAAGATTGGGTTAGAGCATCAATATCAAATAACCAATCTGGACCTTTTCCCACAACACTGGGTGTATGTTCATTAAAGGTCACATTCATGGTTTCCTCCACTATTCTAGTCCTATGGTTGAATACTCTGTATGCTTTGCTTTGGGTAGAGTATCCAACAAAGACTCCCTCATCAACCTTGCTCTCAAACTTGCCTAGGTGATCTTTGGAATTTAAGATAGTAACAGGACATCCAAATGGTTTTAAAAAGCTAATCAACGGTTTTCTTTTGAAAAACAATTCATATGGTGTCCTGTTATGAGGCTTTACTACTAGTGCCCTGTTCTGAACATAACAAGCAGTACTAACTGCTTCTGCCCAGAAAGTCATTGGTAGTTTAGCATCTGCTAACATGGTTCTAGCTGCCTCAATTAGTGTCCTATTTCTTCTTTCTGCTACTCCATTTTGTTGTGGAGTTCTAGGAGCACTAAACTGTCTTTCTATTCCTTTTGTTTCACAGAATTTATTCATCTCATGATTCTTAAATTCTGTTCCATTATCAGATCTAATGATTTTAACCTTTTGATTAGTTTGGTTTTCAATCCTAGTAATGAATGATCTAAGCATTTCACCTGTTTCATCCTTAGTTCTAAGAAAAAATACCCAACTAAATCTGCTAAAATCATCAATGATCACCAAGCAATAAACTTTCTTTCCTATACTACTGACATTGGTTGGTCCAAACAGGTCCATATGCAGTAGATGTAAAGAAGAAAAGTTTGAGTTCACACCTTTGGTCTTATAAGAAGATTTGTGTTGCTTCCCCTTTAAACATGCAACACAATGGTCATCACATGAATATGTCTTTTCAGGTAAACCTCTAACAAGTTTGTTTTTAACCAGTTTGTTAATAGTTTTGAAATTCATGTGACACATTCTTCTATGCCAAAGATCAGACTCATCAACAGATGCCTTTGAGATAAGACAGTTTAAATCTTGTTGAGGTTTCATGTTTGCTAAGTCACAACAGTACACATTATTCTTTCTGGGAACTTTCATTAAAATCATGTTTTCATCTAGATTGAATTTATCAGAAAGAATAAAACATTCTGTGTCAGTAAAAAGAACTGGATTCTTTTTCTCTGTGATTTGACTCACACTTAGCAAATTGAATCTCAACTGTTCAACATAATAAACATCTTGAAAGCTTATCTTATCACTGTTGACAGTTCCTTTTCCTGTAATCCTACCACCTTTAGGATTACTTCCAAAAGCTACATATCCACCATCAATCTCCTTGAAGTTCTGTAGCTTACTTCTATCCCCCGTCATGTGCCTTGAGCATCCACTATCAACATGCCACAAACTTCTTGGCTTGCTCTGCACAGATAAAACAATAAGGATTATCAGTTTTCTTTGGGAACCCAAACCAATCTGGTTTTGGGTCTCCCTTGTACATCCACAAAGTCAACTCTTTCAAGAATCACTGCTTGTGGTGTACTGTTGGTTTTGGAAACTTTTGATTTTATTGTAGGCACAGGTTTCCAAATCCAACGAATGTTAGACTTATTAACAGCATTAAGATGACCAACGGTATTACCATGTCTGGCAGTATTAATTCTGTTTGCAGTATTAATATGTCTGGCAGTATTAATTTTGTTAATATGCCTGGCAGTATTAATTCTGTTCGCAGCCTGCCTAGCAGTATTAATTGCCTGAGCAGTTTTAACTGTTCTACCAGTATTAACTGGTGCAACAGTTTTAACTGAAGCAGTAGTATTCTGCTTACCAGTATTAACATTGATAGCAGTGTTAATACGCCTGACAGTATTAATTTTTAATGATGTTTGAGTCTTAGTACTGTTGGCTCTGTTTCTGATTAATGCTGCTGTAGTAAATTTTGACACAGCAGTATTAACTGATTGAGCCTTTATTTTCTTCACAGTATTAACATAATTAATTTTAGTTTTAAAGTTGTGATGATTAATTCTGTCAGTAACTGTCCATGGTGATCTCATAACCCTTTTATTTCTTGGATTATGATGACACTCATTCTGAAGATGGTTTGTTTTACCACAGATGTAACAAGTCTTTTCTTTAATCATGACAAAACTCTTTCCTAGTTTTTGTGAAACCATTTGGTTCCAATTTCTTTGATTTCCTCTAGGAACAGATTTTGTATAATTGTATGGTATTTGAATACCTGCTTTACAATTACATTTATCACAGGCTTGATTCTTTTCATTCTTGTTAGTGGTGTTCTTCTTTTGAGCAGATATAAACTTAGCCTTTTCTTTGAGTAATCTTTTACCCTCTGCTAGTTTATTACCAGTTAAGATAGTATCTGATGCACTGCTTACTTTCTTAATATCTTTTTTAGTTGATTCAACTAGCTCAGTAAGTTCTCCTTCTATGTCATCATCAGATACCCAACTAGTGATTTCTACATTATCTAAATCTATCTCAGGTTCAGCTAAACTTTTGATTGGATCAGCCTTTATAACTTCAATTTCTACATTCTCCTTTAAAGTTTCAATCTCAGTATCACATTTTGGAGGAAAGTAATTGTTGTTATAAGGTGGAGGAACATTGTTGTATCCCAATCCAGTTTTGAGTTTATCATGAATCTGAGATTTAATTAGATTTTGAACGTTTTGAGAAGCATTTTCTAGATTATCTATTTTCAGTTTAATACTATCTCTTTCAGCTCTCACATTCTCTAAATCTTTGCTCAACTCATCAACCTTGTTCTTTTGACAATCTCTTTCCCACCTAGCATATTCAATATCATACACATATTGTGATTCATTCTTCTGATATGCTTTTATTTGTTGTTCTAGGTTTTCAATTGATGCAATTGTGCTTCTATTTCTAACTTCCCACTTTTCAAGTTCAGCACAGATAAATAAATTATGGTCTCTATAGTGTTTAACAGTTTTCATGCAGATAGATGAACATAATTTATTTTGTACCTCTTGAGGTACTTCAGGAGATTTTGCTTCTGCTTCTGTAATGGCCATTAAAGCTTGACTTGTCACAGCATGCTCTTCTTGATCACTCCAATCAAATTCAAACTCATTTTGTGACATCAGTGCTGTTGAGTTTGAATTGTTTTGAATTGGAATGTTTCTTCTTTGCATTCCATTAAAGCTCCCTGCCCTTTGGCCACTATCATTAGCTCTTCCAGTACTTCTGCATTCTCTTGCAAAGTGTCCATTCTTTTGACACTTAAAGCACTCAACTTTGCTCTTATCAAATCCTGCTCCATCATCTCTCTTATATGCAAAGTTGTTTTTCCCAGTTCTTTGCATAAATCTCTTTGCCCTTACAGTCAACATGGCCATCTGCCACTTAATATCCATCTCTTCAAGATCATCTGGATTAACTTGCTCAAGCTCTTCATTTGTCAGAGATGAATTCACATGACTGGCAAAGAATGCTTCCAACACTTGATCACCAGTTTTGTCTTTTGATGATGACCCAGATGCAGAACCTGTAACCATAGAAGTGGATACATAAGCTGAGTTTGGATCTACCTGTACTCCTCCTGATGACATGAATGCAGCATTCTGCATATTTGTAGTGTATCCAGAGGCTTGCTTCTTGTTTTCTACTTCTGGCTCAAATGATCTTAGATCATTGTATAGATCATCAAGCTCCTTATCATCCAGATTGCTGCCCTGTCTCAAAGCAACAGTATACATGGTCCATTCATCTCCAAGTGATCTTAGAAACTTTCTGTTAAGATCATCTTTGTCAATCTTAACATTGTGGTTTTCAAGATCACCCACAAGTTTAGAAAATCTGTCAAAGACTTGTGTTAATGTTTCAGTTCTTACAGATTTAAAGTTTTCAAATTGTTGTTTTAAAAGGGATCTTTTATTTTTCTTGGTGCTTTCATTGCCACCAAATCTTTTCTCTATTGATTCTAAAAGAACCTTTGCATCCTCACAATTTTCAAACTTTCTTTGATATTCATTAGGAATGGATATCAATAGAATGCTAAGAGCTTTAAATTCTGTAGCTCTTTCTTTTCTTTCAGCATTTGTACTTGGTGGTGCCCTTGGAATCCTGACACCATCACTATTAACAAGATACTTAGGACCATTTACACAAATATCCCATAGTTGATAGTCTGTAAGCAACATGTACTGCTTCATCCTATTTTTCCACATATCATACTCATCTGGCCTGAGTATGGGGATTTTATTTGCCTGAGTTTCTTCAGAAGACATTTTATAAAAGTTTTTGAAAATAACTTTTAAACAAACCAAATTTTGACTTCCAAAAGTTCAAAGCAACCTATGCTCTGATACCACTTGTCAGGATCGACTTGATCAAGATCAAGATTAAGTTTTTACTATGCTTGAACTTCTTAACAAGAAATTTGCGGAATAATACTTGTTAAGTTTGGAAGTTGTATGTATGTTTTGTATGGATGTTTGTATTTCAATAGACAAAGAACAATAAAACACACAAGTTGAATAACAAAAACTTCAATATTATTAAGATTAATAATACGAATACACTTGATTGTATTAGGGTTACAATAACCTTGAAGCTGACTAAACTATGTGTTCTATATGTTTTACTAGAGACACAAGGATGATATTTATACACCAGGGTATTAAGCACGCATGCTGTTAAAGTATGGAACTCTACTTATAAATTGTAGAGTTCCAATTACACGTTATTGTAATTAATGCATAGAAGTCATGTCTTGTAGCCGTAAAGCATTCCATGCTTTGTCGTGCATGCTTTGTCAAGATTAGGTAAATGCAGACCCATGTGCGCCGCATATCCTTTGGACAAGGTCAGCAGTAGAAACAATGGAAACTGGTCTAGCAGTACTAACTCCACAAATCATACCAGCAGTATTAATCCTGGAATCCTACTAGCAGTACTAACTCAGTAGAATGTACTGGCAGTACTAATCCTGATATCTGGCAGTACTAATCTTCATCTTGCTCTGGCAGTAGAAACTTTGAAGTGAACTGGCAGTACTAACTTGTAGACTTTAGCAGTATTAACTTCTTTATATCCCAACATAAGAAGATGGGGTTTGGGAGAATGAAAGCTCCACACAATGTTGTGTGTGATAATATGTGAGGTCCCCTCCCATCTAGGGTTTATGACTTTAAGGGGTAGACTATCACTTTACATGCACAATAAGTGTTTGATAAAAAGCATGAATGATATCTTAAATGTTTAATCATTTGGCAACGGGTGATTATATAAGGGGATGTTAAGATTGGAGATATTTGGTGTTTTTCAGTATTCATTATTATAGTCACCAACTGTTTGATATGATGCTTAGCTGAAAGTGGAGGTATGACAACTATTTATTTGACTTTTTCCTGTATTTGTATCTTGAAATTAAATATAATATTCTTTTGTAGAATACATATTGAAATACATGCAATGGACTCTAATGGGAATGCAGAATTGGAAAAATGGAAACGATTTTGGGTTGCTAATGAATATGTACAAGACAGAAAAATGTGTAGATTGTTGGTGGTGTTGATTAGATAAAAGCCAGGATAAACGAAATAAGTACAGAAATATATATACTTCGATGTATTGGAACCGCTTGCATAATTTCTAAGAGATAGCTCTTCTGAATTACGGAGTAATGAATTACTTTAATTCTGTGTTTATTCTAAGTCACTAGTTAAGATAGTTACAATAGGTTGCTAATTAGAATTCCAGATGAATGGTAAGGAAACTTGTAGTACTATAAGTCTCATCCACATCTCTTCTCCAATCATTATCGCCATAGCCAACTAAACGGACATCTCTCACTTTGCAGTCTTTGAATTAAAAAGTTGGTCCTTCCATATAGCAACTAATAAGACCAAAACTTAAGCGTTTGCGCTGCTTTGAAATGTGGTTCCCCATTCATTTAAAAGTTGTACCAAGATGCATGAACAAGGTTTGTGAGGTGGGGAATGCAAAGGTTTGTGCAGTGGTGCATTCATTGTGATCTGTTTTTGAATTCAATGGTCATATTTAGTGGTTCTTTTGCGGTTGTACGACATGTGCTTTGTGGATTGCTTCATGAGATAATCCCTGTTTGACTCTCTCAAATCTAACTTTAAAGTTAATGGGTAGATGAGATTGCGATGTACAACAAAGAAAATTTGAGCTCATGATTCCACCCCTCAAAGTGGGTGAGTTAATTAGTAGATTAGCATTCATATTATTTACTTCTCATAATGACAACATATGGGTTACGTGGCACTTTGTAACCCACTTAAAACTCTACGAGGAAATAATTAGGATTTCATAAGGATAATGACAACAGAATTGTACATTAGTCTTCCATACTTTTTACTTGTTTCTTGTTCAAACAAGTTACAATTGTAATGAGCATGGGAATTGGGAAAGGACTTTTGACCATAAACGTAATTTGTATTTTTCTACTCAAGGCACTATTGGCCAATAGTGTGCGCAGTGATCTTTAAACTGATTGCTTTCAAAGGGCCCTTTGAGCAGCTAAATAATGTACTAAAAAAGGTATCTAAATCCCACGGTTAAGGCAAATTCCTCCGTCAAAGTAATTCTCCCTTGTCAATGTAATTTCTGATAATATTTTATTTATAGAAATGAATTGCTTTGACCGGAGAGATTTAGGTGACAAGTATCTATTTGTGATTGACAAACGAGACACCTCTGGTCCGCTGACACAGTCCATATGACGAAAAATGGATCGTTGACTGGCCATTTGAGAAATTTTCTCAAGGTTACGAGTCGCATATATATTGTTGAACACTTGAACTATGTTTGTACAACTTGCATTGACTTTGTTCTAAAGCTTATAGGTTTGTACAATTTTCGTCACATTATGTAATAACAATGAGTTGTTTATAGTATGATAAATTCAATTTTAAGTTGCTTAATATACAATTACGTTTAAGTAGTTTGTATCTAATGTTTTATGTTGTTAGTTCGTCTTCTAGTATATGGATCGAGTAATTTTTCAATTACCTTTTGAAGTATTTTAACGCGTGCTTAGTGGATTATGATCTAAACCATCCTCATATCGCCTGTTTAATAACATTTTACCAAATTTTTGCCGACTACTTTTTGACTATAATTTAGTTGCACATGATCTTTATAACCGCATATACTTATGGTCAACGATTCCACATCATTATTTCCATTATTTCCACATACCATGCACAACACTTTTTTAGGTTTCTTGATTTTATGATCATTGCAAGCATCACTATAAATTGTATACTCTATTTTATTGACTTCCAATATAATCAAGCTTTGCATCTATTATCATTTGGGGAAACTTCAACTAAAAAAATGATTATGGGTCTAAATGATCACATTTATCAAGATCAATGAACCATGGAAAATATAGAGTTAACAGTTAAGTGTCTTTGATGGAACAAATATTGCATTTACAACCACTTTATTCTATGCACTTTTAAAAAGTGTGTAAAATCTATTCATTTATACACACTAGTAAGTGTGTAAATAAATTCTACACACAATTTCTTTGCGCATGCGATTTTTTTGTGGTGCGAAAAATCGTGTGTGTAGAATTGATCTCTACATTTATAAGTGCGTAAAAATTGTAATTTGTACGCACTTATAGGTGTGGACATTTCTTTACACTTTTAAGTGTGAAAATCATTATCATTTTACACACTTATAAATGTAAAGGGTTTGTACACGATTATAAATGTTAACAATACAAAAGTGAACAATGTTCGGTTGTAAAAAGTGGTACAACACAAAAACATAACATCATCTCAATACCAAACCGAATCAAATATGGTAACTTAAACAAAAAGATGACGAAAAATCGGCATGCTTATGTTTTCGAAATAAAGTACACAAAAAAGTTAAAAATAACGACTCTTTAAAAATCAACTTCTCATACATCCAAGTGATTTTCCGTGTATGTCACTTAGATATACAAATAATATGCCTCATTTCGAATTTCTTATATGCCTCAATTACAAATAGGTCTTACAAATAATATAGTTGCTTCTTCGTGTTATACTTTATCGTTTATGATTGTTAGATTGTTTAATTTCTTTACGCTTTTGAATTCGTTAAATATAATTATATATATTTATGGTGGGAGGTCATTTGATTTATCTTACTTTCGGTTAAAAATTTAACCTTACACACTCAAATTTGTATACAAAAAGTAAAATGAATATGACACGAATTATATGCTTAATATACATACCATCTTATATATTTTATTGCAAACTTTACTCCGTATTCTTTAAATAAGGTAAAATGCTAGAATTTTATTGTATACATTATTTGGATAGTTATAACAATCAAATACAAATTCAATGGCCCGTGTATACACGCAAGTTTGAAATTTAATTTCTTAATAAATAATAATATCATATAAATCATATAATGGCAAAAAAAAATAGAACTATATATAGCGGAACCGGGTACTAAACCGAAAAAATACCAGTACCATATCGAAAGTATCGCATCTAAATTTTTTTATATATAAGTACCGAATACTGTACTATTTGAAGTGGAATGGTACCAGTGCGGGTACGGTACCGGTACGGTATCGAAATTTTGGTACTAATGTCCATCCCTAAAATGCAATAGTTATTGTAGTGACTGAATTGTACTCTCTCCGTTCCACAAAAAATGTCCCCTAATATTTTTTGTTGGGATTAAAATATCTTGGGTAAATGTCAGTTTTGCCTTTATAATAAATGCAAGATTGACTGAATTTAAAAATAAATGATTAAGAGTAATAAATAAGAGTAATATGGAGAGTTTAATAATTTTCAATAGTTATTTTTTGCAAGTGAATAATTATTTGGAACGGAACTAATAACAAAATATATTGTTAAAAGTTACTATTAATAATTTTGTTGTTACTTGTTACCATCATATTTCAGCATGTCGATCACTTGTAAAATTAACACTAATATATTCTCTTTAATTAAATCATACTTCCCTTTGTAATTACAAAATTTGCAGCGACATTGTCAAAGACGTTTGTTACCTAGCTAGCTTCAGCTTACTTATACATTTTCTCTCAGACTAAATTATCAATAACTTTTCTTAACCGATGTAGGGAGAAATCTCACCCGTTTACCCTAGAAATCAATAAATTCGATCAGCCCAATTAAACTTTTGTTATCGTTTATCCTCATATATAGTGCATTTTTTAGTAAGTCATACTTAATTTTTCTGTCTTTTTCTAGTTTGGCGAATGAAACTTCACCTTTATGCAATGAAGATAATGGACAGGATCATCGCTTATGACTTGATGAATAGTGAATCAAAATGAGAATGGACAAAATTCGCCTAAATTGGTCAACAGAATCTTTTTGTTAAGGTCCAAGTAGATATATACAACATGGGTTTTTATTGGACCACCAATACCATATACAAATTATTGTAGTAATAGAAGTCAGCCCACCCAAAATGCTAATTTGTCAAACATTATTGTACTACAATTATACGTGATATATGATATGATGTGATGTGAAGGTTGCTTCATTTTGTTATCCACTTGTTGTGACTCTTCTTTATTTAATTTTATCGCACATTCTTTTACTATTAGTATTGCTTCACGAAAAGTTGTGATACTGTATTTACAATGTTTAACGAGAACAATGATGTTTAAAAAGTGAAGGTGATGTAGAGTGCAATTAACGATAAATAGATTGAACCTGTTGATTCCAATGAATACCAGAAAAATCTCTTTTAAACACGTTGATTCACAAAGAATGCCGCGATTTAGGTAAAATTCAGCTCAAATGTTCAACACAAATTTGAGAGAAAATTCAACTTTCATAAAATTCAAAACTAACTTTTTCAGTCTCAACATCATTCCTAAAAAGTAAACCATAAATTCGAATTGGGCCTAAAAACATAACGGGCCGAACAGAAAAGCCCAAAATAAAAATAAAAATATAAAATGGTCCATAACTTCTTCTCGGAGTTGTTTTTGGGCCTGGAAGTTGGGTAAACCGCCTACGGGGTTTACCAGGAGATGGGCCTCGATCCAAGCTTTGATTTGGCAGTTCGCGGGCCTGAAACGGAGCCCCGTAGCCCAAGTTATGGCTGTTTTCGTGAGGCCCGTTTCTTAACTCGATCTTGGGCCTCCATAAATATCAAGGCCCAATCTTCAACACTTGAGTCCCGCATCAGAAGGATATTAAATTTACAGTGTTCTCAAAATTCATTTTTAATTTTTTAGATCAATGTGTGTGGGGAAAACAAAAGAAAAAAAATTAACATTGTCGTCTAGAGCGGTGTAGAGGAGTGACTGAATGCTGTAGAGCAGCATTTTCGGCTTTGAACAGAGGTAAAACGCCTCCGCTCCTTATTCTCCAAGTATCACCTAATGATGAAAAAGTAAGTTGTGTAAATGGTATCTAAATTCTTTTGTTAAGTTTTGGTTGACTGTGTATCCGGAAGGTTCATATTCACTTTGAAATTTAGCACAAAACTATACGCTGAACTGATCAATATGCCGTGGTTTGATTAATCAGTTGTGTAACCATAGGTTACCCGACTTTATTATTTATTAAGAATAAAGTTACAAGTTAATCCAGATTTCATACCCAAATTCCAGCTACATGTTATTTAAGGAGTGTTCATTATTGTGTTTGGAGACGATCTCATTATCGCATTTTCAAAACGTAAATAATCAGAAAAAGCGAGTTGAAAAGAAAAAGTTTCTACGCCTTGCTAAAAACACATACCTTAGACGAAAAAAAAAAAAAAAAAGGTACAAAAAACTAAACAAAACAGAATCTTAAACAATCACAATTCGCAATAGCAGGTCCATTAGGCTACAAGCCTTCAAGAAATACAGTCCCTACATACGTATATCTAAAAACCCCATCCAGCTGATTTCCATCACGTTATATTTATAGTAACTGTTCAATTAGGCTTCATTTGGCATTTATGTGGTTTAATTCCAATTTAGGTTTAACTTAAGTTTGATTTCGATTTTCGACTGTATAGTAGGGGATATGTGATTGGTGGCAACCATGGCATACAACAATAGATAGTCAACTTCATGATCAACACGTCACAGCAGAAGATATTGATTGGTTAAACTCTCATGTCATGTCATTTTGTATATTTTTGTTTGTAAAAATATTGAAATTTTAGCATTTCTCTGTCATCAAGTAAAATAGTCATCATCGATTTAATATCTAATTTCTTTCCGCACATCTTTGTTTTAGAGTAAAGTACATCCCCATTCCCCTGTAGTATGTTACTCGTTTCACTCCCGGTCTCTGGTCAGATTTTTTGCAGGTTTCGTCCCTTGACCCTCTTTTTTGTTTCACTCCTGGTCGCGCTTTCAAGTCAGATAAGGGTAACATAGTTCTTTTCTTTAGTCTTTTTATGTGAATGAGGGATCGGGAGTGAAACAAAAATACGGGTCAAGGAACTAAACTCGTAAATCAGATCTAGAGATCGAGAGTAAAATGAGTGATAGAGCACCTAGACCAAGAATGTAATTTACTCTTGTTTTTACCACATGCTACACCCTGTTTGTCACATACTTTTAGACAAATTTAAGGCTAAATCATTTTTTATTTGTTTTATACTACCATAAAAAATACTAACAGTTTAAGTTCCTACACTTGCTTATAAAGTATCACATGACTACAAACATATATACATAAACATAATTAAAAATATTAACATGATATTTTTCTGTCTTGTCAGTAAATATATTTAATGTAGAAGGTCTGCACTCTGCACCAGTCAGTTAGTTGTATATAAAATGGGATGGGATGGAGGGTAGAGGCCAACTTGCCTTGTATTCACCAATTAGAGAATTTTAGTCCCTCACTCTTCTAATCAACATGTTTTTCATGTGAACAAGCTAGGCCTCAATCTCTTAATATTTAGTACATACTTTTTCCTCTTACTATTAGTTAATCCAAAAACAAATAAAGTGTTTCGTCTTCGAAACGACTTGTGTTGGTCTCAGATTAGTAATTAACTAATCCCCCTCCTCATCATATACATATAAATGGAATCAGGAGCTAATCATGAACCCAAAGGTACGAGCTTACACATAGAACAGATCTCGATTAGTTAATCAAAGTTGTGTTAAGACATTTTTGTTTGAATATTAATGTTTATCTGCTGTTTACAATAATGGATGCAGGAGGGCATCAACGCGAACAAGATAGCACTTCTGATGTGGCAACCGTTGATTGGAGAGGCAGGCCATCCGATCTCAACAAGCATGGAGGAATGAGAGCTGCTGCCTTTGTTCTTGGTCAGTTCTCTCTAGCTATATATTTACGTTATTTATAAAGAAATAATTTATGCAATTTGACAATGATCATAGTTAGAGTATGATTTATGCAGGGGTGCAATCATTTGAGATAATGGCAATAGCAGCAGTTGGGAACAACCTTATAACATATCTGTTAAATGAGATGCACTTTTCGCTATCAAAATCCGCCAACATTGTGACAAACTTTGTTGGAACTGTCTTCATACTCGCTCTCTTTGGTGGCTATCTCTCTGATTCTTATCTTGGTTGTTTCTGGACCATGCTCATTTTTGGATTTATTGAACTCTCCGTAAGTCATATCATTTTCTCCCCTCTTTGCCCATGCTGATCATTTATTTTTCTTCAAGTACTGTCCAACTTGGAGTTATTCAAAATATGCAAATAAATTGTGATTATTCAAATATTATTTTTAGGGGATATGATATGTGCTGCTAACAGTTGTATCTTGCTGCATACTGTTACATGTTGGACCACGAAGGGTTCATGCCCCTAGGTTTATATTTCATGGATCGTGCGCGGTCCAACACTGATCATTTCCCTATATTTTTATTATTTGTTTGAAAATTGTGTAGGGTTTCATTATGTTGTCAGTCCAAGCTCATATACCTCAACTGAAGCCACCAAAGTGCAACATGCTAACAAATGGAGATCAATGCATAGAAGCTAAAGGAATGAAGGCTACATTATTCTTTCTGGCTCTTTACTTGGTGGCATTAGGGAGTGGATGTGTGAAACCAAACATGCTGGCTCATGGTGCTGACCAATTTAACAAGAGTGATTCAAAGCAGTCAAAGAAGCTTTCAAGCTACTTCAATGCAGCCTACTTTGCCTTCTCCGTTGGTGAACTCATTGCTCTCACCTTAATTGTTTGGATTCAAACCCATTCGGGTATGGATATTGGCTTCGGGGTGTCTGCTATCGTCATGGCAATGGGTTTAATCTGCTTGGTTTCTGGTACCTTATTTTATAGGAACAAGCCTCCTCAAGGAAGCATTTTATCCCCTATTCTACAAGTAAGATCAGGTTACTTTAAATATCTGCCTGACCTTAATATAGATTTTAAAAATCGTGTAGTAGTTGATATTATGTACCTCCATCTATCTTCATTTTCTAAAGATCAGAGACCTTGTACCAAATAGAATAATTTATTTGAGTTTCTTTTTGCCAACTTTGGAATGTTTTGAAACTCATAGAAGTCGTCTCACTTAGTTTATTTAGCACACGGACGTGACAGTTAAGCGTATTTACAGTCTTTGTTTTGTATGTCTGCCTTAGTAAAACTAATTAACTTTGCTATTGTGTTACTTATATTTCTTCCTTTTTTGTGCTCTTTGTTGTCTTCGTCATCTGTTAACTACTGATTACTTTTGATTAGGTATTTGTGGCTGCAATTTTGAAAAGAAGTAAAGTCTGTCCATCTAACCCTCGCCTGCTTCATGGAAGCCGATATGAGCCTCGCAATACTGATTCCATCTCATCAAATGATACGGCCGATCTTTGTCATACAGACAGATTCAGGTAATCGTGGACATCAATTCTTTCAAGCCTTATATAGAGCTAGATTGTTACTTAATAACTCCAAACTAATCAAATATATATATATATATATATATATATATATTATATCAACAATAATTAAATTCAACACCCACGTTGTGGTTATGTGTGTACATGAAGAAGATACGATTGATCCCCTCTAATGCCTTGCTTTTTAGAAATGCAATTTAATGTCATAATCAGTCTCTTATCTTGATTTCGGAAAACCAATTTACAGGTTCTTGGACAAAGCCTGCATAAAGGAACGAGAAGGAAACAGTAATAAAACGGAGAGTTCATGGAGGCTATGTACAGTCGACCAAGTTGAGAAAGTGAAGATCTTAATTTCCGTCATCCCAATATTCGCCTGCACAATCGTCTTTAACACAATTTTAGCACAACTACAAACATTCTCAGTGTCACAAGGAAGTGTTATGAACAACCATATAACAAAATCATTTCACATCCCACCAGCCTCACTCCAAGCCATTCCTTACATCTTGCTCATCTTTGTAGTCCCTCTTTATGACTACTTTTTCGTCCCTTTTGCACGAAAAATCACTGGTCATGTATCTGGAATCACCCCTTTACAACGCATCGGTTTTGGCCTGTTTGTTACAACTTTTTCAATGGTCTCAGCTGCTTTAATGGAAGAAAAAAGAAGGAAATCTTTTACAATCTCTGGTGAAAGATTATCCATTTTCTGGATAGCCCCACAATTCTTAATCTTTGGATTATCAGAAATGTTTACTGCAGTGGGGTTGATCGAGTTCTTTTATAAGCAGAATTTGAAAGGAATGCAGTCATTTTTGACAGCTATGACATACTGTTCATACTCATTTGGTTTTTATCTGAGCTCAGTGCTTGTTTCTTTGGTAAATAAGATCACCTCAAGGTCGTCTGATGGTGGCTGGCTCGGAGGTATTGATTTAAATAAAACCCGATTAGACTTGTTTTACTGGCTATTAGCAGGACTAAGTTTAATCAACTTCCTCAACTATCTCTTCTGGGCAAGTTGGTATAACTACTCATCTAGCCTCTCATCATCAGGAAGAGGAAACTCTGAATCTACAAAAGAAGGCTTTCATAGTATCTTAATTCCTTCTAAGGCTGTTGAACAAGAAAATGTAGTTTCAATTACGACATCATCATAGCATGTACATATATTCGACACTCTTTCAAGTAGCTTAATTATATCTTAAAATAAATAGCATTATAAATGGTATGCTTAGATGAAGATGCAAGTTCAAGATGCCATCTTTTATGATTTTATGGAAGTAAAGTTTCTCTTAATATATCAACTTTCCAAGGCTTGTTTTTTGGAATACTGTTTTCAATTCTTTTATTATTATATTTTTTAACTCGATGTGCTCTTAAGGTACAGTTCCACGAGTGTGATTCACTGCATTTTAACCATATATTATCTTACCACATCCTTCGATTATGGGTGTGTTTTGGATTGTTTATTTAAACACTTAATTGCTTATTTTGACAGAGCAGATAAACAAATACAAACACCCATAGAAAAACCGTGTATCTACTTATGTTATAAGGATTGAGCACTTAAAAGTAGCATGATGGCACCTACTTGTTTTAGAAGCAGATAAACGCTTACAGATGCGCAATCCTAATTCCCAAACACCCTCTATGAAAAGGATTTAGTCCCATTACAAAAGGGAACGATCAACCAACTAAGTGGTTGGTCTACCTTAAAAGTTCGCTTATAGTAGCTTCACTGGGGATCTTGGGTGCCTCATAGAAATTAATAATGATACTTCTACCAAGTTTATATAAATACACTGTAACCAGATGCATGTTCATAGAAATTTAACTAGTGGAAGTTACTTTAGTAGTAAAGTCAAATAAATACCATTGCTTTATAATAAAGAAATAGAACAGATAGGTTGGGGGTGGGGGGTCTCTTTTGATAAAACTCTAGAGAGGTGATGCACTAAGGATAATGTCTATGTTGTCAATGATTTACATATGTAAAAAAGAAACATGTCTCAAACATGTTATAGATTTTCAGATTCGAAAAAATCTTTGTAAGAAACTTTACACTAACAGATTCAATTATGGTCGCAATGTTGGGTAAAGAGTAAACAATTCATGGACCCTCCTCCATGCAGAAAGATGGGGTTCATTATATCCTTAACTACCTCTTCTTTACCAACAACTGTCGTGAGAATTCGAGAAGATCGTTATGAAGAAAGAAAGAAAATAATTCTATTTTGGTTGTTATTTGGATCACACTTTAGCAGCAAAGACAGTAATGGCAAAGAATTGTCACTGCAGAACTAATGGAAAAAATTTGCAATTTCTTTCACTTAATGATGTTAAAAAACTTTCTTTTCCGAATTAAGTTGAAATATCGGACCGTATGCACCCCCACATTTTACATAATTACTTGATATTTACAAAAATATCTGCAACAAGCTTCCATCTCTGATTCATATTAGGTACCTTTACTCTTCTCCATTCGAAATTCCTTTGACAGTCAACTTAATTTCTTCTAGTGGGGCTAATAACAAAAGTTAGATGAAAAAATCTGCCAACTTAATTAAGCTTTAATTCACAGTTTTTAGTGTGACTGGGAATTAAGGGTGATCAAAATTTTGTGTTTTGTGCATTTCACACTACATATAATGTTCTTTGTTAAAGCTAAAAAGAGGAGTCAAAAACCACCAAATAGAAGAGAATTAATATTTTCTCCTAGGATTGAAGTAGCATATAGAATTTTGTTGAGCAAGCAACGAGAATTTAAAAGTCAGCCCACTGGACACTACAAGCTATGGATGTATCAAGCATATTCGATCGATCTGGACCACAAGTATGTTGCAAGAAAGTGGAAGTTGCCCTAATTTGCTTATTGACTTGTTGCACTCTACTTTTTCCTTTATTTTCGCATTTCTATTTTATTGATCCTTCACCAAAGTACTATTAGCCTAGCGGTATCGAGATGACCTTCAAACCATTTGGTTGTGGGTTCAAGTCACGCGGTTGGGACAGATTTATATATTCGTGGATACATGTATATATTCGTAATTCGTGGATACATGTACATATTTGTTGTAGTTATATGTGCGAGTACTTGACTTTCTAAATAAAAATACAAATAAAATAAAATTATTAGTCCCTCAACTGTGATTGTTGATTGGATATATTGTGTTACAGAAAGTGTTTGACTCCTCATAAAGTTGGAAACATAGTCAAATCACTGATATGACAAAATAAGGGAATTTTGTTAATCCAGATCAATGTCATCAAAATTATTGTAACCTACAAATTTTCAAGAAATAGTATTTTTGCGATATCAGTGGATCGAAGCACTATCAAGATGGAAACTGTTGTGAAATTTCTTGAATCCTAATTGCAAAATTTTCAAATGAGGTAAGAAAGATTCTGACCCACGACATAGAGAATTGCAGTACAAATACTACCAAATAAATATTTAATGGCCACTGGATTATATAAAATGGAGCGAAGGGTAGAGGCAAATTACTTGCCTCATAATCAGGGAAGAGAGTTTTAGCCCCCACAAGCTTCCACTTTTAATTATTTTAATCACCATATATTGTTATAATAATGTCAAGATTAGGCCTCTAAGTACAATTTCTCTTTTCCTCTTGTGGGAAAAAGATCATTTTTTCTTCTTCTTTTAGTTCTTTTCACTCAGTTAGTAGTTATTGCACACAAAAACAGAATGTCAGAAGACGCAACCGTTGATTGGAAAGGCAGACCATCCGACCTCAACAAGCATGGAGGAATGAGAGCTGCTGTCTTTATTCTGGGTCTGATCTCTCTTCCTCCATATATTTATAGTTTTTATATAAATTTTTATTTATATAGTTATAGAACATATGGGTATATAACTTATGAGGGTTGACAATGTTTTACTTTGATATTCCCAGGGGTGCAATCGTTTGAAATAATGGCTATAGCAGCAGTTGGGAACAACCTTATAACATATCTGATGAATGAGATGCACTTTTCGCTATCAAAGTCCGCCAACATAGTCACAAATTTTATCGGTACTGTCTTCATTCTCGCTCTCTTTGGTGGCTACCTCTCTGATTCTTATCTTGGCTGTTTCTGGACCATGCTCATCTTTGGCTTTATCGAACTCTCTGTAAGTCCAATCCTTTTACTATAATTTTTCACAACTTAAAATGTTACTGGACCATGCAGGGGACCCAGTATATATAGCAAAATCTGTGTTACTCAAATGTTTCTTTCGTTTATTTATTTTTTATCTGTTATATTTTGTAATAGGGTTTCATAATGTTATCAGTCCAAGCCCATCTCCCTCATCTGAAGCCACCAAAATGCAACATGTTAACAGATGGAGACCATTGCATAGAAGCTAAAGGAATGAAGACCTTAATATTCTTTGTAGCACTTTACTTGGTGGCACTAGGGAGTGGTTGTGTGAAACCGAACATGATAGCTCATGGTGCTGACCAATTTAACAAAAGTGACTCGAAGCAGTTCAAAAAGCTCTCTACCTACTTCAATGCCGTCTACTGTGCCTTCTCCATGGGCGAACTCGTTGCACTCACTCTCATTGTTTGGATCCAAACCCATTCGGGTATGGATATTGGGTTCGGAGTGTCTGCCATTATCATGGTAATAGGTTTGATCTGCTTGGTTTCCGGAACCGTATTTTATAGGAATAAACTTCCTCAAGGAAGCATTTTAGTCCCGATTTTACAAGTAAGATTCATTTACTTGTAATATGTGCATGGTTCATCAGTAGTCCTTATATATGGCTCTTTATAATATATACTTCACTCCCATCCGAGTATGGAAGAAACCTCTGATCCCTTTGATGGAGCTTTAATTACCGAGTACATTTGGTTACACTATTGCAGGTATTTGTGGCTGCATTTTATAAGAGGGGTCAAGTCTGCCCATCTAGTCTTGGTCATACTGATAGGTTCAGGTAATTTCTGATATTCAACATCTTTCACATATAATGTAACTTCTTTTTAATGTGACGCAAAATATCCTGAGCAAGTGTAAAACAATGAGAAATTTTGTGAAAAGATAAGAGATTCAGTTTTTATATAGCTGATTACTGCAAAACAAATTTCAGGTTCTTACACAAAGCCTGTATAATGGAACAAGAAGGAAACGATATCATAACTTCAAAGGAAAGCCCATGGAAGCTTTGCACATTGGACCAGGTTGAGCGAGTGAAGATTCTAATTTCTGTCATCCCAATATTCGCCTGCACAATCGTCTTCAACACAATTTTAGCACAACTACAAACATTCTCAGTGTCGCAAGGAAGTGTGATGAATAGCCGAATTACAAAATCATTTCACATCCCACCAGCCTCACTCCAAGCCATCCCTTACATCTTGTTAATCTTTTTAGTCCCTCTATATGACTACCTTTTCGTCCCATTTGCCCGAAAAATCACAGGTCATGTTTCCGGAATCACCCCTTTGCAGCGCATAGGGTTTGGCCTATTTGTTGCAACTTTTTCAATGGTCTCAGCTGCCCTCTTAGAAAAAAAGAGAAGGGAATCATTTATCAATTCTGGTCAAATATTATCCATTTTTTGGATAGCCCCACAGTTTTTAATATTTGGATTATCTGAAATGTTTACGGCTGTAGGGTTGATCGAATTCTTTTATAAGCAGAATTTGAGAGGGATGCAGTCTTTCTTGACAGCTATGACATATTGTTCATACTCCTTTGGTTTCTATCTGAGCTCAGTGCTTGTTTCGTTGGTAAATAAGGTCACGTCGAGATCATTAGATGGTGGCTGGCTTGGAGATACTGATCTAAATAAGGCCAGATTAGATCTTTTTTATTGGCTGTTAGCAGGACTAAGTTTAATCAACTTCCTCAACTATCTATTCTGGACAAGATGGTATAACAATTTGTGTAACCGCTCGTCAACAGGCACACTCAATGATGCTAGGAAAGAGAGCTTTCCTAATAGCTTAAACCCTGAAGATGAAAATATACCATAAGTTATGACATCATATTCTTATGTATGTATATATATTTAGTGCTATTATATCACAAGTACAAGTATTCTATCTCATAATACCATCTTTTATGGTTATATGACATGTCAAGTTTCCAAGACTTGGTTTTTGTAGCACTTTTTCAAATTTGCACATTTTCAAAAGATGCTACAAGGTTCCAAAAGGGTCTATTTTGGGTACTTTTTACCACTACAAAGATTCACTAAATTCTCCAATTATTCTCTTGTCTCATCCTTTAATTGTGGAAAGTGCATGTGGTAGGATCACAAAGTGAACAACGTAACCCATGATGTAAGTGGTCGGTTTAGTGCCTTTGCTTTTACATACTTGAATAGTAAATGGGTCCTCCAATGCATGTTCCTAAATGTTTTATACTACATGAATGTCCTTTTTACGGTGAAGTCAAAGAAGAATCTTTGTGTGTATCGGATACTAGGATATGTATATGTGTTTTTGTAATTAGTGTTAGAGCATCTTTTTTTCTAAAACCTTTTACTTTTCAAAAAGGCTTTTGAAAAATCTTTGGCCATCTTATAAATTATACTAATGTAAGTTTGTCACCTTCAAACTAATAAGTGTATAAAATTAATTTACAAAAAAAAAGGTTAAGAAAATAATAACAAAAACAAAAGGCTTCACGTTCATAATACACTTTTAGTATCAACATTGAAAATGCTCCGACAATATTTGACACACGAATTCTATTTGTTTTCTCTTTTCACATTCGCAAATTACCTTTATAGCTATGTCAATCATTTTATTAGGCACATATGACACATTTTAAACATTTTTAAATATATATATATATATATATATATATATATATATATATATATATAGGGTTGAGTTCTGGTGAAAACAATGAGTTAAAATAAAAACGGTGAAAACGATCTCAATTTGTATTCACAATTATTTTTAGTTGTGAACTTTATTTTTTTCGCTTCATATACATTTTTTTATTGTGAACCCTTACATTTTTTTTTTATTTTCCAAAAAGTTTTCATTGTAAAACTTTTTTTCTTTTTTGCTTCACAAAAAGTTAGAAATTTCTTAACTGTGAAGCTTAATTTTTTTAGCTTCATATAAATTTGTGAATGTGTGAAGCTTAATTTTTAACCTTCACAATTCGTAAATTTTATGTGAAGTTAAAAAAATAAGTTTCACATTTAAAAATTAAGTGTGAAGCAAAAAAAAAATCAACTTCACACTTTATAAAATTGTAAAGGTCAACTATTTTTACCATTTTTATTTTATCTCCACCCCTTTTTATATATATATATTTTGATCCAAGGGCTATGATATGTTTTTACCGTTTTTATTTTATCCTCTTATTTTCACATGATCCCAACCCTATATATATATATATATATATATATATATATATATATATATATATATATATATATGGAGTTTGGTCATCGTAAAAAGGTGTTTAAAATAAAAAGAATATATAGAAAGTGATGCACATAGATTTTCTCTGTATACATGATGATGTACAACGACATTGATACATACATTGAGATATAGTACATAGTAGTAATCTGATACATAGTAATTTGATACAAATCATACAATGAGCATAATTCATGTTTCTTTACTAGAAGTCACAAATAGCCAACGATTTGAACAATTGATAACCGTTAATTGTATGTATGCAAAGCTTATATGACTAAAATGCCCTTTTATTTGTAATGATTTTGTTTATTTGGAAGGGACACATGTCACTCTAATATGGTTTTTTACCCATTTTTAGTTTAGTGATCTTTTTAGTTGAACTAAAACATACACACACACACACACACACACACACACACACACACACACACATATATATATATATATATATATATATATATATATATATATATATATGAGTGAGGTTCAAATTAGTACAACAACTTTCTGTGAGAATGGAGGAACCAATAAGAACGCGCCACGTGTCACAAAAACCCAATTTTTCCACGTTTTTAAAAATTAAATATCTCCCAAACGGTAAGTCGAAAAATCATAAAAATTGCACCATAAAAATCGGTGTTTTTTCCTCTTTGATTAGATATATCACAAGGTATACTTTCCACAACTTTTTTTTTCGTTTACGTTAGATTTTGTAAACAACTATCACATGTGTTACCAGCGGATACCACATGTGTTACTAATATTGTACAATCATAAAATAAAATAAAAAAGTCGTCGAAAGTATATCATGTGAGATGTCTAATCGAAGAGAAAAAAATGCTAATTTTTATGGTGCAATTTTTATAATTTTTCAATGAGTCATTCTTGAGATATTTAATTTTTAAAAACGTGTGAGAAAGTGAGTTTTGTAACATGTGACGCAAATTCTATTTGTTCCTCCATTCTCACAAAATTCATTCTCATTTGAACATCTACTTGTTTGTGTATATATATATATATATATATATATATATATATATATATATATATATGTGTGTGTGTGTGTGTGTGTGTGTGTGTGTATGTGTGTGTGTGTGTGTAAGTATTATGTGTGTAGAATTCGACCATATGTAGCTAGAGAGATAGGGAGACAAATGCCCATTTCCAAATCTAGAAAGGGAAGGTGACGCACTCTAAATTGTTTGTGTTGTTAGTGATTTACAGATTTGTAAAAAAGAAGAAACATGTCTCAAACATGTTTTGAAACTTAAGACTTGGGCAATATTGTAGTTACAGTTTATTCACATCACCTCACCATCACCATGTTGAATAATAGAGTAACAACGGTTCATAGTCAAGAAGCTACTTTTTACGGGGCCAAATTAAGATAGAGTGTTTTTAAAGAGCAAATATTAAAAATAACCTTAAATATATATATATATATATATATATATATATATATATATATATATATATATATATATATATATTTGTACTTTTAAAGTTTAAATAGAGAAATAATAAAAAAAAAACTCGTAACGATATTTACATTATGTAAAAAATTTAGATGGGGCAACTGCTACACTGCCTCTATCTCCGTTCTGTGCTGTCCTTACGATAAACTTTGCATCATTTTTAATGTTTAGGGTGAAATTAAACAAAGCGTTGTTACATCAATTAAACATGTGTTATGCTTCAATTAATTCAATAAAATGAATTGTTTAAACTTTATATCAAAAAAATTCACCAAACTTCGTATCAATATTTTAAACACCGTTAAATGTATAGAATAGAATAACACATGTTGATATTAAAACACGACATATATTCATGATTAATGATTCATGGATGTTTTTTGCATATGGAATTTTATTAAGGAAAATAATACCGACATCAATTAGGGCTGTTAAGGGATTGTACGATCCTCCGATCATTACAAGCTTCAGAGTACGTCCGTACCCATGAATATTGGTCGAAGTACAACATTTTTATGTATTTAGGGCATTGTTAACAAAATCCTTTAGTTAAAAGGAATTGTTAAAACAATACAGATTTCATCAATTAATCATATCTTGCAAACGAAACGTAAATCCACTCCAATTCAGGTATATTTTCCCCATAAATTTATTATTAAATCTTTTCATATTTGATTTAAATTTAAATTAAAAGTAAGGATTAGGAGCAATCATGGTCGGTGGACAGTGGACACTTGTTTGAATATTTTAATCTTCGTTTTTCAATCTTGACCAAAATCTATATGCAGCGTAATTCACTCTTGCTCCTAAATAATCTACTACTTTATGCACCTTTTTACTGTTTAATAAACATTAATTAGTTAAATTGTCTTAATTTTAATATTACTTATTTTCCCCTTAATAACTTGTGCAGAAGAGGACAGGAGCAGGTAGGATTATTGGATACGAATCTCTACAAAAGGAATCAATTAAGGGTCGAGCGAATGGATATGTAATTAATTACGGTCTAAAATTCGTAATGTGTACCTAACTATTTGGACGTACATTGTATGTAAAAAATTTGTTATTTATTATCATTGTATGTATTTTAATGACGTGTTAACTTAGAAGGATGACACATGACACCTTATATAGATGACACACGGTAAAAATACCATAAATTACATACCATAACAATAAATAACAAGTTTCTTATATACAATGTACGTCTGAATAGTTTAGTACACATGACTATAGTAATTGCATTTTACCACACCTAACCCGTCAATTAAATTAAATCGCATTTATTCGGACATTGTTAACAAAATAATTTACTATTATAATGCCTCCTAAGTGGACCGGGTATCTGTGGGCCCTAAGGGTAAAGATTTTCTACAATTGTTTGATCACTGGGCTGGGCTGTGGTTTTGTTCTTACTGATTTATCCAGCCCACCAAAATCACTAAATTGTGAAACCAATATTTGAGTCGATCCTATTAAGCCCTAAATTTAGAATTTTACATTTAACATCAAACATAAATAATAATGTAATTTCTCTAAATGTATATGTCAAATCCAAATAATATTTTAGAGTTGTCCCAAATCCTGGACTCTAAAAATGGGGTCCAATAATTTCTTGATATTATTTTGGCCCAAATTTTTATCCATCAAATAAGATTTGGTCTTCATCACTTTAAATGATAATGCTATGAAACAATGTTCATTATTCATCATAAAAATTGAAAAAAAGTTGTGTACTTTTCTTATACCAAAGCTTCTTTTAGCTTGTGAAACCCCGATTTAGTCCATAAGAAGACTTTGATAACTTACACAGAGATAATCATATCATCTTAAAACAAATATTTTTATTATAAATTACACTACATTTATCGGTTACAACACAAACATTCGAATAATAAAGTTCAATACGTTACATACTGATATCAAACTAGGCCAGTTGATGAAACAGATACAAGGATACTTATTTAGTAACATTACATTAATCGGTTTCATATCGACACACTGTTAGGTATACCTCTTCCAGTAATTCCCTGTTCACTACTAGGAAATAGTAGAGTGTATGGTACCTTAACAAGTCCATTCCTATTCTTCAACTTCACATCACTGTTCAACTTCACAAAATTTTCCTCAATTTCTTTCAACTTTTTGCCAAATTTTTCAAACGCCTTCAAAGGTTCCGCGTCCATCGTCCACTCAGGACACTCTCTCTGCCCAAGATAAATCTCATCTGATGTATGCCTTGACAAAATTTCTATTAAAGAAACGCTAAGAAGTGACTGCAGTTGAGGAGTTACAGTTTTCAAAAAAACTTTTTTGGGATCTTTTTGTAGTTCATTATACTCGGGAGTGTTTGGTTCTGGCATAAGCCTACGACTTGAAGTTGGACGATTTGGAGGATAACCTCCATATGGGTATTGCCCAAAGTTTACAGCCGCGTGAAGAGCTGAAGATACCCATATGATTATGGTGCAGTTGTCGATTAGATCTTGAATGGAACTCATTTTAGGCCACCATGGCTCGTTTTTCAAGTCACCATGGCCCTCCTCTCGCAATTCTTTCCACCACGATTGGAGTTCGGTGTCGTTTTGCACCATGTCATCGTTTTTATAGTAAAAATGACAATAATCATCAACCCACGTTTTAATAGCTGACCAAATCTCAAGTCCATCTACAGCATATGGGTAATCTTCAATCATTAAACGTAGGCCATGTGGAGCATTTGAGTCCTCAACTGCCATTCCCCTATATAGTAAAAGCACATTTTTAGTAATAATCATAAATGGGAAAATAATCCGTGTAGCAAACTGCATTAATACTGACATGAGCAAACTGCACTAATACTTACGTTCATAAAACATTAGTTGGGGTATATTAAGTATGAGTTTGCTTCTTTACTGTATTTGCAACTTAATGTGCTTTTCATTTTTCCTTTTGGAGGATGGAAAATATATATATTTACTATTTAAACCTTGAAAGTTAGTACATGATAGTTTACCTCAGTACAAGGTCTGCAGGAAGAGCATGGTTGGGGAATACCCAATTCTTGTATATCTTGCTAGACATTTCAATTGAATATTTCCCTGTAAAGAAGGTTCTTTCAAGAATACCTTCACTATTGATCAAGATATTTCTAGCGATGGCGTTGATGTTCATGGTATCTCGGAAATGAGGGTGTAGAAGCTTGTTTATCGGATGCATAATACTTAGTTGCCTATTCGTTGCTATTATAATTGGCTCAATAACAGCATGTGTATTCAACCTACAAAGTATGAATTTCATATTTATAAAAATGTAAAAAATTAGAAGGGACAGTTTGTGTAATTATTATAAATGTCAGTGATCGAAATATACCAGTGACTGATAAGTTGATGAACTCCAGAATCGTTCACGGCTACATATGCTTTAGCCAGGTTCCATATTGCAGCTTCAACTCCATCTTTAGCAGGGGTGCATACTTTGCTAACTGCACCAAATTTCTCATCATCTGGATGAGGCAAGCTTAACTCAATGGCAATCGGCTTCAATGTTCCATCCTTTTGCAAAAAGAGCAAAGTTCTCGTGGCATAAATCTTGCTTGAAGTTGCATTTATCCGTTTTACGTATGGCATCAATGAGTCATGATGATCCAGTATGAATAGCCTATTGGCTTTCAGAACCTGTATGACAAATTGGATGATGTTTCAACGATAAGTACATACAAGTAAAATACATTCAGAAATACAATGGGCTTAGGTAGGAAGTTACCTCGTCTACTTCTAAACCATCTAGATGTTCTTTTATATCTTGTGATCTAATCAAACTGTTTTGGTTACCGTACAGTTTGGCATCCAGTTTGCTTCTTGGAGGGAACTCCTGAAATATTGAAGCATTTTAAAAATGTCAGCTAGGAACAAAAACAGATGCTCTTTCCCCAACAAAAAAAAAAGAACCCTAGAACTTACTTTCAGCAATTGAATTGAAACAGGATTGACTCCAGCTATCATTTCTCTGGCAAATTCTTCATCAGTGCTCCAGGCGAATATGTTATCTGGTTGAAACGTGATCATAGGATATGTTCGAATCAATTTATTAAGGTACTTCAATTCAAAACATCAAAAGAACTTTTTCTTATTTTTCCTGGATGTACTACGGAACTTGTAAAAATGGTACCTTCGATGACCTGTGGTGTCGAGTACTTGAAAAGTCCCTCACCATCTGATCGAAGAAGCTCTTTTAACAGTTGTGTAGGTACGTTTTGTTGAAGTTTTTCTAGTAATGGGCCTTCTGGAAGCTTGATTCCTCCTTGGTAAAGGTTCAAGATATCTTCAATTGAGTCGAATTCATTTAAGGTGTCATCAACTAGAGCCTCAAACTCTGGTAGAAGAAATTTAAGGATGGCCTCTAGTCCTTGACCCAAAAAATCAGACATCCTCAAGTGTCCGAATCGCTCATCTCTTGGAACATAATTTGTCAAACTCAATACAAGAGGAAGTCTGCTCTCAGTTTTTGGATCTGTAAAAAAAAAAAAAAAAAGGGATTCTTATAACATGCATATCTTTAACTGGTATCACAAATATCAAACATACATTATGTGTGTAGGAAATACTATGAATTAAGGGTAACTAAGTCCTTTTCTTAACCAAAACTTGCATTAATTATGTTTTTCTTAAACTGTATGTTTTTGCGCAAAAAAAATTTGGGACGAAGGGAGTAATCATCATCTCACATGAACATGCTTCGATCTAACTAACCTTTTTTGGTTGGTGGTCTGCTTGTTCTACCTCTACGAGGGTAAGGGTACTCAGACGACCCGCCAATAACTGGGCGCACTTTATCCTCATCATCTGGATCACCCAAATCATTATAAAACGCATAGTCGTAGACCCTGTCCCATTCCTCTAGCTTCTCATCGGTCCCATTTCCTCTCAAGATTACCATTTCTTCTTCTCTGTAAAGACGCAGCAATTCAGGCGTCTCACTAGGAAGATACGCCTGCACCATAGTTTCATGACACGTATAAATTATAAGGCTATAAGTTTAAGTCCTTAACATCTCAAAGGATGTGTTAAACAGGTTTTTTGTTTTAAAGGTACCTTATTAGCGAAGAATATGCGATCTTGGGTGTATCTTTTAGTGGGGTAAACCCATGAGTAACAAACAAAATGGACTTCACCATGGCCAGGAACATTTTCGAGATTTAGCGTCATGAGATAAAATTCACTATGATGTAAATTTTGAACCAGAAATGCTCCTGGTAGTCCGGTCTCTTCATCCCAATCAAATGTGATTTCATAAGCTGTTTCCCCTGCTTCAAGAGGGGTAATAGTGCTATTCCAATCCTCTAACTTTGCTGGTTTTCCAAGCTTTCCTCTCAACTTGTTTCCTACAACAACATTAAATCCATTCATTACATTCTTGAATTCTGTAACTAAGTAAAATGGCTGTAACTAAAACTTAAGGCTATGCATTGGTTAGTGGGTTAAAAAATATGACTCAAAATTTTATCTTACAACTATTTACAGGCTTATGTATGTCAAAGAGTAATCCTTTCTTTACCTTTTTTTATTGTTTGGCAAAAAAAATACATATTTTGAAGTATGGAAATATTGAGATCGATCACAACTGTTGCAGGCTTTGAAGCCTTTTATTTATTTATTGATAAAGAAGAATAATTTGGGGTACCCATGACCTATGGTACGTGTTTGGCCCACTCGCAGAGA
Source organism: Gnaphalium uliginosum (assembly GCA_963930675.1). NCBI lineage: Eukaryota > Viridiplantae > Streptophyta > Magnoliopsida > Asterales > Asteraceae > Gnaphalium > Gnaphalium uliginosum. Next base: position 63,438,171 of record OZ005680.1, read on the forward strand.
GTATTAAACTCCGGGTAAATTACATATCCAAAAATCAACACATATGCTGAGGAACGGATTTGAACCCCTAACCTATAGGTCACGTGGGGTACCACTTGAGCCATGCTTGATTGGTTAATTATTGATAAAGAAACATAAATTTGACAAATTGTATTCTTCATATACTCGTGCATTTTTTAAATATCGTACGTCAAGTTGTCAACTAAAACTTGAATAAAGTTGACTTTTAACTATATAAAAATAGATGGTTTAAATAGTTAATGATATAAACAAATGTGAAAAACTAAAAATGTATCTGATTAAGTTCATAAAAGCAGTTTAAGGTCTAATTTGTGATAATCCAATCGATCAAGATATATCAAACTAGTTGGCACAGTGGGACGAATCAAATAATAAAAAACATTATTAAATTGTTAATAAGTTATAATGTAAAATGAGGTGGCTTCAAATAAGTTATTAAATTGGATAAGAAAGGCAGTCTTCAAATGAGAGACAGACCGAATTTATCATGGATAAATTTGTAGGTGTAAATGCAGTGGTGTTAAAATGTAGTCAAATTTATATGTGTAATATGCGGTGACACTAAAATACAGTATGTTAAAATGCAGCCGTTGGTAATTGGATGCAGTGAATTTGTGCGACAAATTTGTTTTTAAAATACATATACCACTCATTTAAGATCTACCCCAAAAGTGAGGCAATATAATCTTTAATTAAAATGTGCAAGTGTGAATGATTAATTAGTAGTTGGTCTAATCAAGTGTCATGTATAAATTACTTTATTAATAAATATATAAATAAATAAAATGTGACCGTAGGAGATATTAATAGAATAATCACAAGTTATTAGCAAAAGTCATGAAAGTTGGTATATAGCAGATGAAAACCATCATCATCATTGATTATACATACATACATATATATATATAGACCGGCACTTTTTGAACCACGTATATTTAATTTTATGAAATAAAACCTATCTAAAAAGAAACTAGCCATATCTTTATTTTTCTTTTTTTGCACTTTCAAAAACATTTTCATTTTCATTGAAGCAAAAACTTGCTCATAACCAAATCCAGACAATTGCATGATCGAGCTGGTTTTTGTTTTTCTCTTCTTATATAAAACAAGGTATGTGTCATATATATGTCTAAATATCGATGACTAAATATAATGTCCAATAATTAAGCAGTAGATAATACAAATCGAAATTTCGAACACGAATAATTAAGTTTAAAAATGAAACAAACCTGATGAATTGGGATCAGCTTGAGTTGCACTAATGAATTGAATAGAGATATGATTGCCAAGTAACTCATGAGCTCGATCCAGAACCGATGCACCCAAGTCATTAAAATCGAGCACATTCTTCTTCATCAACACCACTTTCCCTTTAACTTTCGTCGTTTTCTTCTCATTATTCTTTCCCAACACCAAGTTGGAAAACTTATGAAATATGTTATCCATGCTCGTAAACGTACGTATACGCGTGCTTAGTTATCAATGAATTGAACTATGAAGCTTTCTAATGAATGTATAGTAGATGGTATATATAAAAACTCTAATGAGAGTAGCTAGATTGGTGTTTATTTATAGAATGATAAAATTTGGATTGAGGGTATATATGACCATTCAAATAGTAACCCGGAATTGACCAACATTTTCTTAATTATGATCGTAGCCAATACATTCATCAATTTTGTCACGCTTTCTGTTTCTACATATATATATTACAACTTGATTGATTGACACTAGCTATACGGATCAGATTATGCGTTGTTATCCAGCTACTATAGCTAGCCCATATTGTAATAAATATAATTTACTTTACTATATATTATTAAATTAAATTAAATTAAATTATTATTACAATACAACTATATAATATTAAATAATTAAAACTATGTTTAATTAATTGAGTGGGATTAGTTATGACTAGTCGAAAGTAAATGGACTAACCAACTTTTTAAATCATAATAACATTTTAATTCATGGATGTAACGACCTTAATTTACTCGGTCGATAACATCAATATTCGATTTTCAGTTTTTCACCGTCGATCCAACTGTTTTTACTTTTTACCATTCTAATTATATGGAATTGGTCTGCTTTTAAAAATGGTCTTACAATAAAATTAGTCGTCAAAGTTGAGTTTATGTTATATAGAACTAAAACGCATGCCTAATACTATGTTTAATTAACACATATATTATATGACAAATGCTTTGCACTTATTCTTTTTCATTATTTTAACCGTCAAATAGTTTAGAAATATGCTTCAATTATATTATTAGGCTTAATTTTAGACTTACAATATAACTCTATAGCATTTTTCTTTTAAGTTAATTTGGAGACTAGCTAGCTAAGCCCATAAACCTACTACGAAAAAAAAATAAAATAATAATAATAATAATAATAATAACAATATATATCTAAATCACTAAAATTTGCATACCACGTACTAATACATGTGACGCATGTGCATGTATGCATTTATCTTGTTTTTTAAAATTTTGTACCATAAGCTAGATATATATACAAATCAGTATGTACCCAAATAATAAATAATTAAAAAGGTGACACCCCCACGTAATTTTTTGAAGTTGGAATATATTATTAAATTTGTGCGATCCTTAGTGTGGCAACGTTACGCATCTAAATTTGGATTTTCTTGATTAATTATATATGTATTTAGTGGGTTTGTTAGAGTTGGTTTCAAACTTCAATTTGGTGTTCAAATTGTTGAATATATATACTACCTATTAAACTCGGGTATAAATATTATATTATATGTAATAATTTAAACATTTTAGAAAATGATTGTAATTTTAATTCAAGAACATGATTATAACAATAAAACCCAACCTAGTAATTAAGTTCATTATTGATGAAATGAGGGTTGTGATTTTTAAAATTTTAGCTAAGAGTTTGATCATGTTTATAGTTAATTTATTAATTAGGAGTTTGATTTTTGGTTAAGATTTATTAGAATAATAATTTTTTAAGTAACATACCTATCCTATTGGGGTGCGGATAAAAAATTAATTTATGTTGCAATAACGCTAGAATGTCGAATAAATACAATTCTTGTTAAATTAGATTAATTAAATATAAATATATAAATATAAATATATAAATATAAATAAAAAAGTTATAATATAATAATATAAAAAATAACGATGTCATCATGTCCTTAAATTTAACTAAATGAACAAAATCAAATAATTTTATTGGTTAATTAGATATTTGATGATATCAACAACTCTTTCCTATATTGTATTTAAGATTTGAGATTAGTAACGTAGATGTTCATTTAAATGTAGATAAGGTCGTGACAGCAAAATATTAATCACAAAGAGATCTGATAAGATATAGGTGGGCGAATCATCTTCAAGCTTACATCATCACAAATTCATTTTTACTAGTGCTGACATCATCAACCATTCATTCCTCCTCAATTATGGCGATTTTGATTTCGGTGTCGGATTGAGCCGAAATTTGTGTGGTCACTCGAAAACGGTCCAACGATCAAAGCTATTCGCTTTGCTATGATCCTTGACAGTTTTTGGCCTTTCATGATCGTTTAGGGTCCGAAAATGTCATTTTAACTATTTACGGTTTTTATTTTGTACTTTATTAACAATTTGGACTTTGTTGCCTTGATCCGTTTTGAATGGACTTGTTATAGCTTCCTTCTCAAAGTATTTAAACACTTTTGGGATTAGAGTTAAATTTAATTAGTTTTTGATTATTGAATAGTACAACTTCATAAATACCAATTAGGGTTTCGAATTTTTTAGTTCTTAATTTGTATTTAATCTGCATGGTCATTATAATATATTAAAAGGTTAAATTATAGTAATTAATTCAAACTTCTTACAAGACAATCAACTTTGGCACGATCAAATTTATTTTCTTTTAATTTTAATAAACAATTAAATTATTTATCAAATGATAAGCCTAAGGATCAACAGTGTTATTATTTAAGATCGAGTTAATATATATATATATATATATATATATATATATATATATATATATATATATATAGGAAGGTTCAAATGAGCACCAACTAAAAAGTTGAAAACTTGTGAGAACTACTAGTTTACGTATTTGTTCACATGTGATTAATTTCATTCATTTGTGAACATTGATGTACGTTTACTTAATAAATAAAAAAGTAAAAAAAAAATCCTAAAATTATATCGAAAAATACAAAAATACAAATATGTGCTCACATGTGAGCGATCATGTGAACAAATCAGTTCGAATGTGTTTTACGATGTAACTTTTAGAGTTTTTAACATTTTTTTTTCTTTTTTAATCTATCATATATCAATGTTCACATATGAATTGAGCGAATCACATGTGAACAAATACGTTATCTAGTAGTTCTCATAAATTTTCAACTTTATTTGGTTGTTATTTGAACCTCCCAATATATATATATATATATATATATATATATATATATATATATATATATATATATATATATATGGTCCGTTGAATATGTATTTGATGGTATCATATTAATGTTAGTTTCTGTATACGAATGTGTGGTAGTGAATATATTTGCAACTGTAAGCATTTAACATAAGTCAAAGGACACTAAGAGGGTTGTCCATATATTAAACGTTCAATTCATCAACAGAGATAAGAAACGAAACTATAAAATCAACTTACTAAAAAAGGCATCTAAAAGGGTTCAACAATTGTCACTTCTTATAGAAATTCAAGGAGAATGAGAACCCTCTTCAAACTTCACTATACAAAGTAAACATGAATTGAAAGTATTGGAATCAAGAATTAAAACCAACCTCTTTTCGGTATCTGCAAGTTGTTAATTTTTAAAAATGTGTAACAATCTGCCAACTATGAACAATCATAATCGCGAAAGATATGAATAATTAAAGTGGCGATTGTAGTTGAACCTGTAAATCGTTTCATTTAGAGTAAAAGCCGAATAGGAAGGACTATTAGGGAGTTGAGTTCCTACAATCTTTTAATCACATTCAGTTCTACGATAAGTAATTCTTAATCAAAATTAGGGAAAATAGCATGAATAAATACCACTAGCATTACAACGACATTTACTTGATTAATGAGATGGGTTGAATTACATTCACAGTCAAACAGTGAAATTCAAATACAACCTGATAAAATGTAAGATAATAATAAAATAATTTATAATCATAAAAACGCATCCAACTCAACTATAAGTCTATAACCAAATATAAATTAAAACAATTAGTACCAAATTGAAAACACAATTTAAATGAAACTATATACAATTATACATTTATACGTAGGACACAAACACAATTGGAAGTACGTACAACAATTAATGAAACACACTACCCGTTTTAGTATCAATCAAAAGTAAACATTCATGGTGATAATTGTAACATCCACCCTAAGGGCCTAGTAATATACGGGTAATTTCCTAACTTTAAATTCATTATTTAATGTGTTAGGAATATTTAATATTATTATGTTATTTGATAATATTAGTCAAAAGGATAAATGAATTATTGTGACTAATACATAATTCATTGTTTTAAATTAATCTAGTTGACGGTAAAATAAAATAGTTGGTTTTCGCAAAATGGTTTTAGGTTCCGGACAATAGATTAAGAAGGGAACTAAAACTGTATTGGTATTGGGTTAGATTAATATATATATATATATATATATATATATATATATATACACACACACACATACCGTAACTTTCTCGAAGTTTCTACATTCTGCGAACCGAAACAAAAATTGAAAGAACAAAACTTGAAGAAAACTCTCTGTGAAGAATTATAATCTTTAGTAGCATCATCAACTTGTTTCAAAAAAATCGAATTCCATCATCATCATCATCATCATAATCATCTTGTTCCTGTGAGTAATTAGTGTTTATAAACTTGTTTTGAATGAAATTAACCAATTCATGAATTATTGTGAAATAGTGGCTTGAAAGATGTTACTTGATATTATTTGATGTATATAAGTTGTTAGAAAACTTGTTAGAATGATAGGAAGTCGAAATTGTGAGTTTTGGAAAGGAAAAGTTCGGGAATTCCGGGTTACAGTAGCGAACTTCGCAGGTTGAAGATGAACTCAGTTCGCAATGCTTGGCTGCGAAGCGAACTGAGTTGTCCTGCGAACTGAGTTGTTCTGCGAACTGAGAATTCCTGCGAACTGAGATTTTGTCTTGCGAACTGAGTTTGCTGCGAAGCGAACTGAGATCCCTGCGAACTGAAATTTATTGCGAAGCGAACCGAAATTTGGTCTTGCGAACTGAGATCACTGCGAACTGAGATTTTAAAATTTTGTTTTGCAAATTTTGAAATTGCGTAAGTGTTTTCAGGATAGCGACTAAGTGACAAATTTCACTAACTCGGATTGGGTCGAGATTCGCATGGTCACTCGAAAACAGTCCAATAATTAAAACTCTTGCAAATGAGCCTAGACAGTTTTTGGCCTTCCGGGGTCATCTAAGGGTCGAAAATGGCATTTTTCAGTTTTAAACCTCGTTTCGGGATTTTCTGGTTTCACTTCGGATTTAACTTTAGTTTTCTTAGAGTTCAGGAATTTACCTGCTTGCTTAAATATGTTGTATGATTATGGAATGAGTTACTAACTCATTATTTGTTGTATTCTCAGATCAGCAGAAGACTCAGTAACATTAGACTTCTGAGTTGTTGGACTGAGACTGACAGGTGAGTGGATCTGGAACTCACAAGTTTGATTTGGTTGTAACGGTTTGGTTGCAACAAGTAAACGTAGATATAATTGATAGACTGTTTAGTCTGATTTGCTGATTATGAATCTACGTGCAATGTGGCATTCGGGCATTGGTTGTTATTAAAGAGGTCAACAGATTGTTGGACTTGGTTATTACAGGATTACAGATACAGGATTTGTACATGTGTTGTATTAAAACCTGTGTCGTGAAATGGTAATAACAAGTTATCGGTATATTCTGTATAGGCCAATACAGATTGTGATAAGCGTTCTTTGAGGGCCACCGCGGTAGTAGGGTTCCTCAAAAACCACCGATCCTCTTTGGCATTATGTGTTTACGATTAATTGATGTAAACAGATTGTTAAGCTAAATTGAATTGTTAGTTTCACATTCATTCACTTAGCTTTGTGCTAATCCCCCACCTTAATCTCTGCAGGTCATGATTGATATGGGCGGGCAGGAAGATTAGGTTCAAGGAATGTTTGACCAGCTGGCAACTCTGATATATTTTTGATAACCTAAATGAAAGTTGAAATGATGTAACACCTGGTTATGTACGATGTTTCGAACAATATGTATGTATTTTTTTAAATGTTATTAATGCAATTTATATTTTGACCTACGCTTCCGAAATAAAAAGAATATTTTATATCATACGAAGAGAGGGTGTTATAATAATGTCCCCGTTTCATGATGAACAGTTGAAACCCAAACAATTATACGCATGAGTTAAGTATTGAGGAAAAAAATAGAGAACGGTTTTATTTATTGTACGATCATAAACTATTGTTAATAACAAAAATAAAAGGTATTAAGTTTTAAATTTAGATAAATATGTAGTCATTTCATATTTTCATTAGAGGTCATTATATAATTTTTAACTTGTATTTGAAATCGACTGCAATTATAAATTTATTTGTTAGTAAAATATTTATTTCGTATTTATGTTTACTTAGGAATACTTATGCGTTCATCTCGTGAAATATACAAAAATAGGGAATTAAATTTTAAATTTACAAAAAGATATAATCTTTTTACTATGGAGCTTATCTAAAATATATTTTTAACATATATTTGAATTTAATTTAATTGATTATTTAAATTAATATTTATGATGTCATCAAATCTTCAATTTTAGTCAGTTTGATAAAATTAAGCAATCTTACTAGTTAATTAAACTTTTGATGACATCATCAGCTCTTTCTTATATTATATTTAAGACTATGTGGAAGACTCGTGCAATGCACGGTAATTTATTAGAATTATTTTAGATATTACGTGATTAAATGATAATTGTAATACATGTTTTATAAAATAATTTATAAAATAATATTAAATAAATAATTTATAAGACTTTGTTTTCGTATGTGACTCCTCTTTCCATATTATTATAATATATGTAGCATTTATATTTATTATTTATTACTTATTATAAAATAATAATATAATATTAATTAAATAATTTGTTAATTGAAGTTAAGAGATTGACACGTGACATTCATGCTTAGGTGATAAATTCTGGAGCTTTCTTTTATACTCCTTTAGTATATATATATAAATATATATATATATATATATATATATATATATATATATATATATATATATATATATATATATAAAGAAGGTTAGAGAGAAAGTTCAAAAAATTCATTCATAAATTAAGTGTGTACGTATATTCATGAAACTATGGACTTGATCAATTAGGGTTTACGTTGAATGTGAACAGTCTACAATTTGAAGTTCATTCCTACAAAATTTACCAACTGGTTTTGAATATTATATATAATATAATATAATTGGATATAAGAAAGTTGACCTCGGCTTTTCTCTTATGGTCCAAGTTCTCTTTATTGACGTTGACAATTTTGTTAATTTAGTTTTGGGTCGTGTGCCACGCATCTTATCTTACAATTTAATATAGTAAGTCTACCTTTCATGAATAATAATAATAAATAATTAAATTTAATAAATTATATTATATATTATATATTTATTCCTATGAATCTTGAGTAGATATTATAATGGTAGTTTACATTGGATAGATTGGTATTGTCATCCGTTATATCTCTATTTAATTTAATCAATTAATGTTTTATAATTTTCTAGCTTCTTGCTAGTTTTGTTTTTATTAATACCTCTGCTGTTCATAAGAAAAAATAAAAAATATTGGTTTATATGGGTTAAACAAATCTTTGCTTAAAAGAGTAATTAAAAAGTATAATGAAGGAGTATTAAATGACTTAGAAATATGGACGGTGTTATAAAAAGTTTTTAAGAAATATAAAATGGGGTAATAATCTGTGTAGCTAAACTGTACAAATATTGTAATGCTGTTAGCATTAATTAAGGGACCATTTATGTAATTATATAAAAGTTAAAGTATAAATTATAAAACTTTATTAGCTGATAAGGACGGTTTGCGTAACTAAAACAAAAATAGCATAAGGACACTTTGCGTAATATACTCAATACATTATTAACTACTCCAGTAACTATCACCCAACTTACCCAAAAACCCTAGTTTATGCAATGAATCATCAATCACCAAGGATCAATTCCAGGTCTGTCACTGAACTTAAAGATGGTGTTACTATGGCATTTAAAAATTTTAATGAATACAAGTCCACACTTCCCCTCACTCTATTTATTTAAAATGAAAATAATGAAAAAGCTAGAGATACAAAGATGGTTAGCTAAAAAAAGCAATTTTAAATTTCAATAATTTACAGAGTTTAAGTTTTCCAACTGCTGTTAATCCATGATTACATACTCTGCATTAAGCTAAAAGCTACCTCAGTTCTATATATACATTTGACTCGTGCTTTGGATAGCCATAGAACCCTAAAGCACATGGCTAGCTTCCAAAGCAACCACTAGTCAGGTTAGACTGACCAGCAAAACACAAAGTACGCTCACTTGGCTAACTGTTTCTGTTTTGCTTCTATTGCTTCCTTGAGTTTCCTACCCAATGCATATGCCAATGGAGGAGGGACTGCATTTCCAATCTGCTTGTGCTTATGTTGAATGTTACCGGAAAACTTGTAGCTATCCGGGAAACCCTGCACACACAAACACCACATAATGAGAAATTACTCAAAAAGTAGTCGACCTAGTGCACCCATCTAGGTTCATTGGCTAGGTTTTCTAAGGGTTAAGATCCTTTCATTTTGCAAAGTAGCTAGTGCAGCGTTATTGTTTGTAATCAAAATAATGCAAAATTTATAGAGGATATATATAACAAAAACAAAACCAATAAAGTGTTAGCAGGCCAATCCAATCCTACTAGTTTTGACACTAAAAAAATGACATGTTTGAATCCGAACTTGTAGCAACCCTGGCATAAAGTAATGCAGCATGCATAGATTTCATAAGTGAAATATATACCTGAGATCGAGCACATTCACGAACTGTTAGTATCCGATCCTGGTCAGGGTGAAAGCACATCCCAACCTTACCCATAGGCTGGGGGTCAGTGATAGACGTTGGAAAATTACCCTCCCAGTCAAGCCTACCAAACAGACCCTTCCACTGGTTATGCCTTTTGGCAGTGTTTGGTAAACACCAGGGTATAAGGTCCACCATTTGCCCAGTTGACAGCTTAACCTGCAAGAAAAAAAAAAGTTCTCATTTTAAACGTTGTTCAACAACCCAAATGTCCTTATAATGATGAAATTCAAAACTTGTATGTTACAAATACCTTTTCCTCAGGGAGGTCTCGCCAGTCAGCACCAGGGCGTTTAGGAATTCTTTGGCACCTAATCACATTCAACTCGTTCATTTCTTTTGATATATGATCTGTTAGGACAGACGCATCTCCCCGGATTCTCTTTTGAAACCAAGAGATGGACTCGTTCTTGTACTGTACACAAATACAATGAGTAAGATACAGCAAAGGGGTGGAACAATAACAAAAAATGACATAAGAAAGTAAAAGTGGCAAAATTGGACCCACCATTATTCACTCATAAATGGGAATCTCTAACAGAGGCCCAAAAAAAGGACTTTACCCTTGGTTGAAAGTCACCCAAACTCCAAAGTTTACTTTCAAAGTGTAAAACTTCCAGACACAATTTACTCATATAATTATATTATCATTCAAAATTTATATTTTTTTTGTAATCATTGTTCACACAATACTCATTAATTACCTCCATAGTTGTTGCAGAAGCTCCATTTCCAACAGCAGGAAGATCACCAATGGTGTCTCTAACAGTTATTGCACGGAAGGGGGCACCAGTTGCAGTACTTCTAGCAGCAGCATATTGGGTGTTACTGTTCAGTGTGACCCGAAGTTGAGGACTAGCAAAAACATGCATAGGTTCAGGCCACTCGGGTAGTATTTCTTCAGGAGAGGCTGCCCATATGAACGCACGTTTACGTGATTGAGATACACCAAAAGCTCCAGCCTCCAGTATTCCAAACCTCACCTAGAATTATTAAAAATAAAATAAAATAAAAATGCCTTATTAGTATGTTTATCAAAAAGTCCCTTACTTTTTATCCAATCCCTTGAACATCACGTCTAGATCATATACCTGATAACCCATTTCAAGCAGTGAAGTGAGTGCTAAACGAAATGTCTGCCCCTTGTTGAACGACACAAAGTTCCTAACATTTTCTAACAAGAAAAATTTGGGCCGGAAGTACTCCGCGAACGATAAAAATGCTAATATCATCTCACATTGAACCTTGCTCCAGGTACTTTGATTGAACCTATTCATACCAGAAAAACCCTGCAGACAAACAACACCTCAAATTTGAATACAACTAACATCAACAAAACTCTACGGTTATTTAAGATATCAGGTATATTTCAAGTTAGGCAGTGAACAGCACATAAATTAGAGTTGGGAATTTTGACCCACTTTTATTCAGGTTACTTTCTATCCATAACAGGTCATATGGGTCAAATAATAAAACTTGGTCACATGAAAAATTTACAGCGGTCTAACAAGTAGCAAGTCCCCGAAAGTGTATGTATAATGCATACAGCCTATGCAATCACTTTGGCCCATTTGACCCATCACCCGACCCCCCCCCCCCCCTCTTTTACCACCTGACCCATCAAATACGAAGTATTTGATTTGAATTAGCACCTGGCATGGAGGGCCACCATTGATGAAATCCACTTGTCCAGGTCGAGGAAGATTTTTTAGCTCATCCTCATCAAGCTTTGCAGCCATTTCTTCAGCCTCAGAAGTGGAAATACAGTCATCTGTGTCCCCGCATGCTGTCATGATAGCCCTGTATTTCAACATTCATTAGAAATGTTCAAAGACATGCGTACATTCATACAATCACAAAGATTACAATAGTATAAATAGATTCAAGAAAGAATTTGTAGAACCTTAGTATGACATTGCAATTATGCACAAATGCCAGTGCATCAGGATGATTAAGTTTAAATGCATCACCAGCAGGTTGTTCATATTCAATAGCCCATTTGGTTACTGATGCCCCTGTAGGTGAACATAAAAAGTCAGTGAAGTTTTAATGGAAGCAAAATAGATGGGCTATTGAGCCAAGAGTATCTTAGTTACCAGCTTTTTGTAGGCCTTCAGATAAGCCACCACAACCAGCAAAAATATCTAATGTAACCAAACGATTCTTCAGACCAGAACTTTCTTGGTTGTCAGTCATTTCAATATCATTTTCTCCTTCTTTAGACTTCCCTTTTCTCTTTCTAATTGTAGCTTCGTTAACCACGTTTTCTTTCGGGGGACTAAGCTTGATGTGAACAGGTAACTGTTGAAAAAAGTTCAGAAATACGACTGTCAAAGGACACAAATGAAAATGCAAAAACAAGTTACTTCTAAAATGTTATATGCACAGAGGTGGGAACTTCAACCATTTTACAGGTTTAATTAAGAATGGGTCGCTTCATGTTATGTTTAATCTTAAATGGGCAAAACAGGTAATTAACTTAAAATTCCCCAAGTCAAAATTCCCCAAAGTGTATTTGATGCATATAATCTCCTGAATGTCTTACTAAAAAAACTAGATTTATATTGAAATAATATAAATAATGTCTACAACCAACCCATCCTTTTTGCCCCCTCTAATTTTGCAGAATGTATTAGTGGAATTACCTGCTTTAGAGATCCCTTATCTGGATCATAAAGACGTTCACAAAAGAATACATGCTCAACAACATAAGTGCCATCCAAAGAAGAGAGGTCTTTCTTTCTTTTAACTTCACACTTTCCTTCTAACGCTGATACTGGCAACTTATGCACTTCTTCACTGTAATATAACTGAAAATATAATTAAAAGTAAGAATCAGCTATATTAATCACATCACAAAATTAAGAACCCGAAAAAACTTAATTAGCCTGATATAGAGACAGAACAAATGCGCATATAACTCTTACCTCTTGAATGTCAGACCGGTAGGCTTTGTCGGAAGACAAATCCTCAGGTCTATAAAATCTTCTAACTTCGACTATTACTGATTCTGGGTCAACCCGTTTTGTATTTTTGGGGGATTCAATCTGCATCAACTGGCAAACAACATATGCTTTAAGGCCTACATTCCTCCCACCCTTATAAGTTTCATTACCCTTCTCATCTGAATCAAAATGATGAGAACCAACATACAGAAAGTCATCAACATGGTACTCATTTGCCATGTACTTAAACCCCATCTTGGATTCATTCACCTCAAAAACCTCATTTCTGCTTTCATCTTCCACAACTTTACAAGAATGGCAGATCCCATTTCCGATTCCCATTTTATCAGTTTGTAGAGAAAAGAAAGCACCTCTTTGAGGCCAATATAAACTCTTACAGTAATACTCAACCGGCAACCCTCTATTTTTCCTATCTTCAGCCTTTGCTCTATCCAATTTTTCAAAATCTGCATTAGCCTTTCGATGCTCATAACCCCATGGCAATGTTCTGATTTGCACCACCACAGTTTGTATAGAATCATCAAGTTCAAGATCCATGCAATCATTGGTCAAAAACAATTCCCGCTCATTTGCTATGTTGCCAAGAACAGTTTCACAGCCTCTTAACATCAATCGGCCATGAACAAATTTTCTAGAATCAGAGTCTTCAAACAAGTATTCTACAAAATAGAAAGAATCATCAACCATCACTGAACTGCCTAAAGTCACCACCTCTCCTCGAAGATGTGCTTCCTTATAGAGATCCTTTGCATCGGACAACTTCCCAACTGCTGGCCCAACCCAACTGATGTCGGTTTTTGACCCGCGGGTTTTCTTTTCCTTGGATGCAGAATGCGGTTTCAGAGATTCTTGAATAGCAATTGTGTTTTCTTCTTCGGGTTCTTCACAATCTTCCTGCTCATTTTCTTCTGGTTCATCTTCTTCTTCATCTTTCTTCACATCAAGAGAACCACCCTCTTTTACATCTTCAGGTGAGTAATTTGAATAAAATTCACCCCAGATCCTGTTTATGAATCGTGTTGTTGTTGCAGGCATTGCTTTTCGTTTTGAGACCACAGGCCCCATTGCTGCGCGTGGATTCATATTTTCTTCTTTCGTCAAGATTTTCTTTTTCTTCACTAACCATTTGGTATGATGTCTTTCCTCCATTTTATCCTCGAGACCAGACACAAAAGCGCACCTCCTTATTGTTTCATCAGGAAACTCTGCAAACTGTTGCAAAATAATTTGCCCGTGCACCACTACATACCTCTCCACGATTGCAGGGTTTGAAGATACGTGAGCAGGGTGATTCTTTTCAAATTCTGATAATCTCTTTATGACTTCGATAAATGACAACTTCGATGCGCGTGTTTGCTCTTTCAGCAGTGTGATAATGGCTATAGCAAGCCTTGCTGTCTTAAGTACTGTCTGATACCAGGGGGCATATTGCTTTGACGGCTTTCCTAATCTATACCTGAAGCAAACAAAAGACAACAAGCATATTCAAAAGAAGTTCCAGAAACTATTAGATACTCTACATTAAAGGTGGCACGATGGGTTGGTCAGGCCGGTTTGATAATGGGACATAACAGGTTTAGGTTGAAGAGGATTTGTTCCTGCACCACAAATACTTTGTGTCCGTTTATAAATTTAATTAAAAGGTATATTATGAAGACATATTTTTATTGCAGTAATTATCCAAATCTATGAACAAACCATGAAAACGTTTGTTTAAAACAAGTATTCTATGGACCTGTTAACCTTTTAGCTAAAAAAATTAATAAATTGACCAATTTGAGATCAAATAAAACCCAACTTGGCCTGTTTTCAATTAAAAAGATTGCCACCTCTAGATACTCTACATAAAATTAGGAACTCTTGGCAGAAATTACACCTAGAACTCACCAGGCCATATCGGTTCGGATTGAAATAAAAACCATTGATGATCCAAATTCAATCATCCACTCCTTTATAGCACTCAAGTATATGGGGATGCCATCTTCATTTAGTGCACCAGAGGAACCTGAAGCACTACCTGGTTCATCATCAAAACAGAACCCACTTCCATCGTCAGCCGTCATTACTCCCGACCCAAAAACAGTGACATCGATATCGGCACACGGCTTCATAGGAAGAAGTTCCAGAGAAATCAACCTCGAGTCACAGTTATAAAGTGACCAGTTATGAAGCATGCTTCTTGGAAGCTGATCGGGGTCAACTGTATCAAAATCATCAAAGATTATATACTCATCTGTT
The DNA here is from genome assembly GCA_963930675.1 of Gnaphalium uliginosum. NCBI lineage: Eukaryota > Viridiplantae > Streptophyta > Magnoliopsida > Asterales > Asteraceae > Gnaphalium > Gnaphalium uliginosum. The sequence continues at coordinate 63,453,564 of OZ005680.1, forward strand.
TCTTGTAGATTAGTTTTGTAATATGCAGGAAGTGGATAGTCATTCGCTATTTCATCTTCATTTATCTGAACGTAGAACTTGTTTGATGAAGTAGCGTGCCTTCCGCGTTTCTTCTGTTTCATTGACTGCCAATTTTCGTTTTCTTGCAAAACTCGAGCCAACTTCATGTCTTCATCTTCGTTAGCAGCAGGTGTATGTCCATTTGACTGATTGACTTTTTCTCCATCTCCAATCTTTAAAGATGCATTCACTGATCCTACAAAGGGAACATTTTCACACTCTTGATGTTTTTTGCTTTCATCCCTCAGTGATTCAAGCACGGGAATTTCAACAAAGGGCTTATCAGTACTATTGGGTGCATCATCCAGCCCAACAAGTTGCTCATAAATAAACCCACCCCACGAAATGATCAAATCCCGAATAGACACTCCATGAGGAAAATTCTTACTCCCTCTCATTGAACGGACAAGTGCAGCAAGTAATTCATCAAGGTTCAAATCCGGGTTGCCCCCAGAAGATTTTGACAATAGTTTGTAGACTTCAACACATGCATGGGCTTTTTCATAGAAAAGCCCAAAAAGTTTTTTGTAGGTTGCTGCAGGCTTAAAACAGTCATAATCAGCAAGCTCTGTGGAGACCCAAATGACTGGAGACCCGTCTTCATAACCAGATATAGACCAGTCTTCAATACGCCCAAATCCTTCGCAGCGAACTCCTGTTTCCTTTTCTTTCTCAGAAGTTTTTTCCAGTGGCAATATCTGCCCAGAGATAAATATATCATCCACTTCTAGCATTTCAACGGGCTGTGGATTCCCATCAGCATCATGAAAAATGAAATCTGATAATCTTCTATTGGGTCGTGGGTCATCTGGGCCAGGTATCATACTAAGGGCTGCTATTTCTTCTTCCACCACTTTGACTTTTTTATTCTCGATTGTTGCAGACTTTTCTGACAAGCGGAGTGGTTTGCTTTTGAAACTAGTACAAGAGGCGGCCCGCTTCGGCATTTTCCTAGAAACAGGGGGATCCTCAACATTGTCAGGCTTTCCTCTCTTTTGTTTAGATTTGGTATCAACTGTAACATCAGACACCTCAGTTGTTGCTTTAACTTTTTTACTTTTCTTCTTCATTTCTGCAATAGAAAAATAAAGCTCCAAAAGTTAGAAAAACTACAAGAGAGTAAAGATTTTAAACAAGAAAAGGTATTCAGTATGTCAGGAGACAATGGAATGCAGTTTCAGAATATAAAGCATTTAAACAATTTCAAGGCTTTTGACAAAATATATTCATTTAAAAAATAAACTTATTGATCAAATTTCACATTATGGTCAATATCAACTAGTATTAACATTCAGGTACTAAAAATGCTTCCCTAATGAATAACGAGTGGTATTTCTCTACTGCAAGAAAAGGCTGCTGTTTTTCCATTGCTAAAAATTTCCTAATCTTTTGAATGAATAAAACACTACTCATTTTAGAGAAAATAAATGAAGAAAAAATACACCTGAAAGTCAGTTTTTTATAAACTGACATAAGTACAAAACCCATGACGGTATTTCCCGATTAGATAAAGAAACATCTCCAAACGCTCTCACCATCAAATTCTATTTTATTAACCTAAAAACCGTCATCATTGTCCCACAAGCCCTTTTTCATCAAAATTGAGGTTGAAATTATGGTTGGAATCAACTCAAACCGAAAATCATCTTCGGGTCAAAATGAGAGCCAGAATGGTCAAATTCGGTCAACATGAGGCAATCTTCTTGCCTAGGTGCATCTCTAACAACAATGATTAAACTTCTAAAGTTCCAACTCAATAACTTAGCAATGAACTGACCAAGACCAGATTAATGTTAAACAAATATAGTGATCACTACTCGAATAATATGATATCATTAAAAATGTTGTAATATGTACCTACAAAGCAAATTCACATTACACTTCACTAACTCTCATTTTATTACTCTATTAATGATACATCCTGTGATGAATTAAAGATTACAAGCTATATAGATAACAAAATGCTTCCAAATTTACTTAAATAAGGCACCTAGAGTTAATAGTTGCATGTATCTTAAAGTAAGTAAGTAAAAATTATAGTTTTAAGATTATAACATAAAAATATACTCTTTAAATTGCTAAAGTTCAATCTGTGTCAAAATAAAATTTTCTAGTTACTGAAACTACCTTCCTATTTATTCAATTTTCCTGTTTTGTTCAGCAGTTATAGAAACATATCATGGTTTCATCTAGTTTTCAATAAATTATTTTTACACAACCTGCACTATTTTGAGATCATGCTTGAAGTGACAACATTCGCACGCACACAAAAATAAGTGAAGAACTTCACAAGAAACGCGTGCCACTAATCTATGTTGCCATTACTTTCATTAAATTTACACTTACAGACTAGTTACTCAACAACCCTACTGAATCAATTTTAAGATATTTTAAAATTAGTTACAGACAGCATAAGTAACACGTGCATATATGGGTAGTTTTGCAATTAACAAAGCTGTTCAATAGAAGTCAAAAAAGATCTTCACTCCGAAACAGGTATCAGCTATATAACCTAAAATGTCTACAACGTGAAACTCATGAAAGCAACATAAATTTAATAACACCAAAATTTCGAGATCTAGCAAGATGCATAAGAAGACCACTACATATTACAAGCAAAATAAAGATTCACTGCCCATTCAATCCAAGTTACAGAAAATCACCATCCCAACCACAAACCAGTAATGAAAAGCCACCGGTTATCATTATGTAGAATCCATTCATGGAAGAAAAACATGACCATATAGACTAAAGATGATGACAAACAAATATAAACAATAAATGGTTTATCATCAAAGGATAGATCAATATAGCAACAACATGCATCATGCAATTAATACTACCGTTCAAGCATGAACCGGCAAAGGATGAGAAACATGCAGATTAACTCCAACATGAGATACAAGTGACACAACTCTACAATATAACTAGAGTTTCATCAGCTTTCTTTGTCTTCATTTCATTTCCTTCTTTATAAAAACTCAAAAACACGATGTATATAATTTTTTATTTCCTTTCTCTCCTAGTGAAACTCAAAACCACAGTGAGCTTGATACCAACTAAAGGCCTCTTCCAGAATTTATAATGTTTACAGAAAATGCTTTATTAAAAGTGTTAATAAAGCACAATCAAAAGCATTATTCAATTCTACACTAAAAAACATGAGGCCGTCACATCATCGTGTTGAATGCAACATAACAAACAATACTAAATTATAAATTAAAAACTATAATCTCTTCACAATATCAAAAGAATAACATTGATCATGGGATTATGAGCATCTAAATTACTGTTTAACAAAAGCTCTCACTGTACATATACATGTCATCAGATTATGTGTATCGAATTAATTACAAAAAAATCACACAGATATCAAATTAAAAAATACCTTCAATGATCTACGGCTATCTCTCCCAGATCGCGCTTAGATTTTGACGCTAAGCGCACCAATGATGTTTTGTTACTTTTATGCAGAAAAATATATAAAATAAAAATAAATAAACCTCACTCTAGTTTTCTCTCTCTAAATCTAATACTTTCTCACACTAAATATCACTTTTATTTACCACTAACAATCATTACACATAAATATGAGAAACAAAATTAAACGAAAATATATATACATATTTATAATTATGCATGCAATAACAACGATTATTATAAAAAAAAAAAAAATAAATAAGCTGATCCGACCTGTTGGTTTGACAGCGCCACTTTCTTCAGATTCTAATAACTTAGCCGTCCCCATTTTATCAGAACCCTAAAAATTGGAATCACAAAATCCGGCGATAAATTTGAATGTACGCTTTGAAAAAATGAAGGTGAGATGTGTTTTATAGAAATCGGGTTTTAAAAAAGGGGGGAATGAATTGAGGAATTTGTTAAAGCGGTATGTTTGAAATTTTTACAGAAAAAAACATGGCGGGAAAATCATCAAATGGGAAAATTATTCCCGCCTTCACACAAACCATTAATAGTACATAGTCTGATACTCTGGTTCCGAATAAAGTAAAAAACCCTAAAATAAAACATTGTCCTTATTCTTTGATTTTGACTTTTTGAAGGTCAAAGCTATATATGTGACAAAATAAATGAGTGAATATAATATATATTTTAAAATTATGGAATTACCATTATGCCCCTTTCGATATGTGCAGTTGTATCTATGTTGATTTTTCAGAGTTCGGACGAGTAGTTTTTTTGGTTACATTCGATTTTTTCTTTATTGTGTGAAGGTAAGGTTTTGTCGAGTGTTTTTGGGTAGTACGAGTAGGTAGTTTTAGTAAAGTTATAAAGGTGATTTTGACTTTTTGTTATAGTCTTGATCAATGATGAGGAAATTAGTAAAACCTTGTTTTGAAATTTTGTAGAATTTAGGATGATGCTTTTGAAGTTGTCAAGTCTCTTGTTTAGTCAATGGTGAATATCTTAGCTAAATTTAATTTCATATCGGGTTGAGTTTGTGTTAACCACTTTTGTATTAGGATGGGTGACGTGTTCATGAACCGACTCATTATTTATGATAAATGTGTGATTTCACGTAGGATATGAGTTTCAAATAGCCGATAAATATACTTTGCGTAATCGAGAATGACCGTGGTGACGATCGTAGATGAGCCTCGTCAATGGTGCTGATACAAGGTTTTGAAGATGTGATGAGACTGTGATAATTGAGATGAGACCATATCAATAAGAAAAGAGAACTATGAATTGAAGTATTTAGATGATGAACATAATCTTTTATCATATTAATATTTATCGTGTTTTATAATTCCATATATTATTGTTTTGTTAAAATATATTTTTGTATTGTATCATATTCGAAGTGTTTTATTGTGAACTTTCAATCCATTAAGTTGTATAACTTCATATTAAATATCATATTCTTAGAGCATCTACAACAAGATTTTTTTCTAAGTTTTTTACTATTGAAAAAAGATTCATAAAAACTTTTGAAAAAACTTTTTACCGTTTTAGAACAATTTATTTTAGCAATTGTGATATAAATCAAGCTATAGGCTCTCCGCTCTATCTACCTCACTTTTCATTATTTTAATACATATTTAATGATTTTCTTGTACTTTGAAATTTTGTTCTCATTGATGAGAGTTTTTTTTAAGCAAACAAAAAAAAAGAAGAAACTTTTATAATTTTTTTTTTTTTAAAGAACGTTCATTAGGATGCTTTTAGTTAAATAAAAAAGTAAATTCTATAAATATTCAATGTGATTTACACTGATTTATGAAAATCATCCCTATACTTATTTTTTCACATTTTCACTCCAATAAGTTTACGTTTTGCTCAAAAATTATCCCTTCTCCACTTAAAATGACCAAAGTACCATTAATCTTGTCATTTTTGAATTGTCAAGATCTAAACCGCCAAATGATAGTTTAGTCATCTTAGGTGGATGAAAGACCATTTTCGAGCAAACATTAACTTATTGGACTGAAAAAGTGAAAAAATAAGTATAGAAACGATTTTCATAAATCGGTGTAAATCAAATGGATCATTTATGGAATTTACTCTAAACAAAATCATTACTTTTAACTTGTAGATCCAAAAGATAAAGGATTTTTTCTTTTCTTACTACTGTTAATAAATAGTAAAAAAAATAATATTATAAATTATTTAATTCAACGAGGGGTATACTTGTCTTTTCACATATTTAGATATGAAAGTTGTCAAAGGAACATTAAAAACGAACTTTAGGACACCATACCACGATACTGTATTGAATAGAGTTTGAACCGAAGTTTGCAACTTTTATAATTATTACTACTTTTTAAAATACACGACCTAACTTTTTGTTTATATTCATACTAAAACGAGCTTATGAGTTTAAATAAATGATTTATCTTAACCTATAATTTCATTTCATATATACTTATACTAAAAACTTATTAACATATAAAATGTTCAATAAACATCCGCATTAGATAATTTATCAAAATACTTTTTATTAAATCTCAAAAACATTCTCTTATATAAATATAATGTGGATGTTTCTAACTTTCTATTAACGAACTAGGGATCGAAATTCTAAGTATTCAGGTACAGTTACGGCCGTTTAATAACTAATGTATTATATAAAGATAATTTCATCAACCTTTTAAAAGTTGATAAAATTCTTTTAACTCTTGCCTTAAATATATATAACAAAACGTCATCTTTATCTTTCCCATTAAATAAACAAAATCTATACATAAACACGCATGTTAAACTTTTAAAACAAACACAAATATATAATCTATCAACGTGTCACATCACATATTAAAGTATTATACATATTTAGGGCACACGATATTTACCTCTTTATTATAATTTTACATCATCGCCAATAATTCCGTCACATCATGATAAGTTACTATTAATTCATAAGTCGAAACTTATAAATTAATCCTTCATACGTTATAAATTTATTATTCACATTTTTACGGACACCAATAAAAAAAGTACTCATATGATTATATTGACTGCACGTTATAATAATTATTCTTTTTAAACTATATGTTTTTATTTTTTTCAACAATAAATTTGGGATATATTGAGTAATCTATGATCTATAACTCTTATAAAAGGGTTACATCGTCATTACTAAACTTATATCAAAAGTACCCTTGAAATTTTTGAAAAAGATAGACTATTTTCGCAACTAGAATCACTTTTTAATGACTATAATTTAAATGTTATACACACTCATATTTGAAAATAATTTGTTTTTTTTTAAAAAAAATTTATGACTACTCTTTCACACTATAAAATATGAAACGATCTACATTTTTTTAGTATATATATACACTAACAGTTGATAAGATAGATGGAAAAGTTATACTAAACATATTATATATAATAAACCTGTTAATACGCGTCTTAAGTTTGTAAACATATACGTAGCTCAGTCAAATGATTTTTTCAATATCAATACGTTTTTTCAATTATTCATATTCATCGTAACTCGAATCAATATTTTAGCACCGATCATTTCAGGATAAGGGCAACATATTAACTTTCAAACATAAGATACCGATATATTTTATGGGTAACCTAATATTAATAACTTATAGACTGAGCGAATGCCACATGTAAGATGGTGTTTGATATTGCTTATTTATAAATATTTATGTGATTAAAAAATAATTATGTATTAACATACTTATTATTATTAAACGCTTATCTGATGTTAAAATAAGCTAATAAGTATATAATTGCTTATGAGAAAAAAATATTTGGATCCGAGAAAATTGAACACACTGTTGGACAAGTGGATTTTACTCAACGCACTGGTGTCGTAACATAACCCACACAACTAACTCGCTCGTGTGTTCACTGAAACCGAGTCCCAAACAATCCCCAAAGTCATGGCAATGGCCATGGCTGTCGTTGTACGTCCTTCACCATTTCTAGGTCACATCGATTCCTTTAATCTTGTAAGTAATCGCTTAAGTATATTACGTCCATCATTTATTCCTTCTTAAAAAGTATATATATGTGTATCTTTATCTATATAATCACTCAGTATCGATAATAGAGTTTATAGTAGCTTCAATCGCCATGTCAATTAAGTAACTATAGATTACATTTATGTTTGAAACGAGTGATCAGTTTTCTGCTTTTTGTCATGTATTGTTGGTTAGATATAATTTGACTTCTGGTTGAGTCGACGTCACTGTAAAGTGATGCAAGCTGAATTCCATGTTCAAAATTGATGTCGATTTCGTAAGTAGTTTCTGTATAAAACTGATTAATTGAATTTAAAGCTATGAGAAGTATGTGATATATTCACTATTTTGGAACGTAAGGAGGAACGTCTAACCAAATATCGATCATTTATGTTATACTGAAAGAATTAACCACTTAAAGTATAATGCAGTATACGAGTGGTCTGTTATTGGATGTTTTATGTAGGTATCGTTTGACTATATAAATACAAGTGGTCTCTTGTTAGATGATACCACTTCCTCTAGTATTTTGGGCTATAAGTTTGGATGAAATCGAGTTTAGGATTTACCATATATTGTTGTATGCTAGTCTTTTATATGTCAAATTTTTATTATTATATTTTTAATCTACTGTTTTGCATTGCATCAATATTGAATAAGCTGATTGATCTGGATGTTATATTGTCCATAAGCTAGTTTCCTTGCATTGTTTTGGAAGAGGTTGTTTCCGCTCTTGAGAATATTACCTCACGTATATACTTATTATGGCTTGAAAACCTTTTATGAATATAATTATGTTTACAGAATTTGTTCATAAACCTGTGGAGAGCTTATCGAGAGAGCATTCGAGCATAGCTTTTGTTTCCCTTTTTAGTGAAGTATTTCATATTTTTAATTTATAGGGAGGCTTGTCATGTAGAAAAGATTTTCATATTACCAATCACACATCAAGAATAAAGGCATTGTTCTGGGAATCTAAGAAGGCAGTGGATCCTCCTGACGTGTATCTCTCGTTAGACAACTTCACATTGACAAAGATTAATGCCAAGGTCTGTAATTATTATTATCGTTTAAAAGAAATTTTGCTGCATATGAGAGCCTTTTGTTTCCAATATTTTCCCTCAATATGTGTGCACTTATATTGTTTGTGATTTAGGAAGATTCAGCAGACACCGAGAAAACTAAAAACATATCAGTTTCTGTTGTCTCTTCGATTTTGGAAGTTCCATCAAACGAATGGGATGCATGCAGTCTCGATGCGACTGGACCAGAACAGTTCAATCCTTTTCTTTCGCATGGGTTTCTTTCGAGTTTAGAAGAGTCAGGTTCCGCAGTGAAGGTAAGATTGTAAGAATTTATTTATCTTCACCAGTGAAATAGATTTTGTTTTCCATCAGCATCTTACAGATTATAATGTTCATATTGTTTTTAAGATACATTTACTCTTTGCATATACCCTCTTTATCATGTTACTTAACACGAATGTTACTTAGACTTAGGTGCGTAATCATGCATATAACAATTCATTTCCTGTAAGATTGATTGCATACTGGATTTATGTAATGTCATTCTGGCACTTTTTATTTTCTCAAAATTGTTTGCTATCTCTAAATTTATACATAAACAATCATTAGTCTTCACCTTTCAGCAAGTCTGAAGAGCAAACCCATGTCTTTTATTTGATTCAAGGTTGTTTCTACAATAACGTGGTACTCATTGCGTTTATATTTGATGGTAGTTCAGGAAACAGGATGGCTTCCTCGACACATAGTTGCACAGGACGAAGATAAAACTATCCTAGGAGTGATCCCACTCTATCTTAAAAGGTTATTACATGCAATTTCCTTCAGGGTTTATAAATCCATGCATATTTGCAGACACCTTATATCATCTTCTCTCCAATCACAGTCATTCATACGGTGAATATGTTTTTGACCATTCATGGGCTGATGCCTACTACCGGTATGGGTCAAGGTACTATCCAAAGTTACAATGCTGTGTACCTTTTACTCCAGTACCTGGTCCAAGGATCTTAGTGCGGAACACTCCATATAAAGATCAAGTATTTGACATTTTAGTATCTGCTATGAAGGATTTGGCCATTAAGGTATCATCATTAACCTGAGATTTTTAGTATATATCTGCCATTAATGTCTGCTATCAAGTGACCTGACATTTAGTATCTGCAATTGTATGGGCCAATTTTGAGTTTGCATTTGCACTTTGACAGTTTCAGGTTTCATCATTGCACATAACATTTTCTTCGGAACGCGAATGGCATGCATTGAAGGACAAAGGGTTTTTGCAGAGGACTGGTATGCAGTATCACTGGGAAAACCGCAATTACAAAAAGTGCGTACGTAACATATATTTATAATTTAATTTTTCCTGTCCCCACTTCTCATCTCCAGGTCCCAATGAAAAATAAGAATATTAGTTTCAAAAAAGTATCTACTTACATTTTTCCTCATTGATGAGTATTATAGGAGATAACAAGATGTTGAATGTTAATATATTTTAGGTTATTTTACTTATTATTAAGCTTTAAGTTAAATAAGGGTTTTATCATATCAATAGTTATACATTTTTTAGCAAGGTTCACCACAATTGTCAATAATCTACTATCATGCAAAAATTCCATATGGCTTGTTGATGGTGTTTCTTCACATCAACAGTTTTGATGATTTCTTGATGGACATGAAGCAAAGCAAAAGAAAAAATATTCGGCAAGAGCGCAAGAAGGTACATTTGTTCAATGTGTTATAGTGTCGTATGACGTCAATTGTAAGTTCTACATGATTATGTTTGAGCATGTGGGACCCTTTTGACCCTTCTAACAACTATGAATTGAGGTTGTTTTAAAAATACTCCTTTTTTATTGCAGATACCTGCTCAAAATCTGACAATGAAGCGGCTGCGGGGTTACGAAATTAAGGTGTACTGTTATGCATTCTTCCATTTATGTCTGTTTCACTTTTTCTTCTTACTTTTGACATGATATGCTTTCTTGACTATGATGCTTTATCTTTCCCTTCGTCTTTCTCAAATAATCATAATAAATGTGATCCATATAGTGTTGTTGCTATCCGGACTGTCTACAAATTCAACATCAATGCATCTCCAGTATAATATATATAATTTTTAATCTCACTTGCGAAAAATCTCGATCTTACTTTCTCTATTCTTCCACCAACAGGCCAAGCACTGGGATACGTTTTATGGATTCTACAGGAACACTACAGACAACAAGTTTAGTACATATAACTCATCCTTCGTTTATTTATTTTGTAATAATATATTCCATCCGTCTCATAGGGGAGCCACCCTCTATCTTCTTCCATCTTCAAAAGAGTTGTATTTCAAAATCTACCGTAGTCATTTTGCTAACTTCTATAAATAAACTTGTGCATTGTTTTTCCTTCAAATTCGTTTTAAATCTTAAAGTGGACTCTTTTTTTATTGGACAGAGGGAATATTTATTTTGGTGAAAGTTCCATCGGTTAACTTGTACTCTAACAATTATGCTGTTCATTTAGGTGGGGTACTGCCTATCTAACAAGAGAGTTTTTTCATATCATGGGGTCAAAGATGGGGGATAATGTAATGCTAATTGTTGCTGAGGAAGGGGATGAGCTGGTTGCTGGAGCTCTAAATCTTATTGGAGGAGATACTATATACGGGCGGTTATGGGGGTGTTTACCCCGAGTGTATTATCCAAGTTTACATTTTGAAGCATGCTACTATCAGGTATGGGTTTGAGTGTTTGACCATAAGAAATCAATTACAACTTATAGGCGTTGGACAACCATGTTGTGTGCATTTTGCTAGCATGACTAGTAGAGGCGGCTAAATGGGTGTGCTGGATATTTTCATACATATCAAAACGTTTCAGGATTCTGTCTAATGTTATTAAATAAGTGTTTCAAATATGGTTGCAAAAAAGAGATTATCATTAAATAATAAGCTAAGGTTTCCATTAAACTGATTTAAGAGGTTCTATGTTTTCACTGTGGGCGATTTAAATCTATTCAACCCATTTGTTGTGCTTTCTTTAGGTCATTTCGATTTTACTTGTTTGCAGTTTGGATCGTTAATGATAAAGCATAACCCCAATTGAACTATTAATAAGTAAATGGGTCAAAAGTTCAATTTCCAACTTTAAGTTTTTTTTTGATATTACAGGCAATAGAAGCTGCGATTGAGCTGAATCTTAACAAAGTAGAGGCAGGAGCTCAAGGGGAGCACAAAATTCAACGGGGTTATCTGCCTGTTACAACTTACAGCTGCCATTATTTACTAGATGAAGGCTTTAGGCAAGTCATTGGCAACTTCTTGTCCCGAGAAACGGATCAGGTAACCTTGTTATTTCTTATAAAAAAACAACTAATATGCCTTTTAAATTGCATCTATCACGAGGGCTGAAGCTATCAGTTTTCAGACTGTATCTGTACATTCAAATGCATAATTTTATATCATTCCTGCAGAGACACCCACACCATCTCCCATATTGACATGTATGAACCCACACACACGAACACATGTGTGATTAAACGTAGATTCCTAAAGACTGAAAATAGTTTTTGTTAGAGAAGAACTAGAACCCATTTACTTATAAATGTGCCGATTTGGGTTTGTTATTATTTTAAACAGTTCAACTCAACAAAATTTTGCTAAGACTGAAATGGGTCAAGTGGGTTCTCCACAATGTATTTTAAAATGCATACAACTTCAATCTCGTTATTCTGAGTTCGTTTACTATTGTAATAACTAAGTTTTTGTTTTTCATCAAGTAACATTAATAATGGACAATGTGCAGGTCAACGTAACCCTACTAGATCCCTATAATTTATTTCACTCATCGTAACCAAACTTGAGAGTTTGAATTGAAATGTACTAATATCACATTGATTGTATATGACCTCTGGTTGATTTCATGCGATTCTGTGTTTTTAACAGGTAAAACTTGTTACAGAACTCATCAAAGATTCTGGTCCTTTCAAAGATGGGATACTTTAGGTGAGAAAACGTGGAGGAAGTTGAAGATTGTAAACTAGATAGAATAGTTGGGATGGAATGATGGAACGATGATATGATGAAATTGTGCAACCAGAAATAGGAAAAATATATTAGAAGGTCAAAAAGGTGGATGTGTAATTCATGCCTGGTACAAGTGTATATAGTGCCTTATTGTGCTACATGCTTACATCTGTTATCTGTAAATATAATCAAGTGTAAATAGTAATGGGGGTAAATGGTGTGGAATACCCTTGAGGCATGATCACTCATGACTAAAGATACCTTCAATATTCTGATATTTTCATTTATATAAAATACTGCTTTCGACTTTTGTCTATTATCTTTATTAATTTGTCTTTTTTGAACAATGTTGTTAGGTATTTGACAAGTAGTCGATCGATTTATGAAAACCGTATGAAACATCGCTATATTCATGAGATTGAGGAATGTATTTCCATTGTTCTCACTTAATATGGTTTAGTAAATATAGTAAAAAACATGTACTATATAAATTATTAATCTATTTAGAGGAGTATGTTTTGTTGTTGTATGGTTGATTTGGAAATGGCAGAATATGATTGTTTTTGCCCTTGCTGATGTGGTTATATCAGGATAAAATGAAGATATTTTCTCACATATTCAGCAAAATCTCTTCTTTAGATTTCAAATCGGTGCTCGCGCAAGGGTTTCTCTTGGAATCAGTTGGTGTAATCATCGGTTTTTACGTGAGTTTTAGCGCCATTGTATTTAGGTGGGGCTGGCTGTTTTTCTTCTTTTTTTAATTGCTTTTGTTGGGTGTCCGTCTTGGAGTTCCTTTTGTCTCTTTGTTCTTTGCATCTCATTGTGTTGTGATATAACTTTGCTTTCTCGAAAAACAAAAAATTAATAATCTAGGGGGTGTTTGAGTTGTTTGCTTATTTGTAAGTACTCATGTGCTTAAAAAATAAGTAAGTAGTAAGATACTTATTTTAAAATAAGAAGATAAACAATTCTGATATGAATGTTTGGATGTACTTATCTGCTGTTAAAATAAGCAAATAAGTAGATAAGTGCTTAAATAAGCAATTCCAAACACCTCCTATCTGTCTTTGAATAAAGACAATATCGGCTAGTAATCCTTTGACTATACGCTTTGATGACACAAACAATTGTGTTAGTTGAAATTGATCGGGATAGAGTATTAAAAGGAAGGGGAAAAGGAGAAAAAGTCAATTTTACCCGCTTGTGCATCGCACGTAATGCGAGATAATGGAGTTTTTTAACGCTCGTTAGGAGTGCTGGACTTTGTATAATGTATTAATATCCGACCTCTATAACATAGGGTAACCACGGGGACGGGCATTGTAATTCACTCTTTGATTAACTAAAATAAAATAAGGGACCGACTTTGCAAACTTCTGAAGAAACATATTCACATTTAACAATCAACAGTGTCTGTAAACAACTTTCATCAAATTCATTTCCAATTAATCAAAATTAAAATCCATGGCGGAACAGATGATTGAATCAAGCTATGATTACTTACTACCGGAGCTTATAATCGATATATTCATTAGATTACCAGTCAAAACCCTAATCAGATGCACCTCCGTTTGCAAATCATGGTACACTCTTATCAGAAACCCTAATTTCGTCAATTCACATTTCAATTCGTATACTAATAATCATTATAAGCTTCATAATAACGGATATATACTATTTGGTAGCCCTAATTCCTGTCATCTAGTATGTGATACAACTTTTAAATTATTGTCTGTTATTCACACTCCCTTTGTTGTTAGCCCTAATCGTAAGTCATCGTTAAATTTCATTGGTTCGTGTAACGGATTGTTGTGTTTAGCACCTGGATTGGAGTATAATTTAGTTAATGATGTGTATATCTGGAATCCATTAGTTAAAGCTTGTAAGAAGCTTCCGCCATCACGGTTTTGCGATGAGTTTACGAATGATAGATGGATCGTGTCGCGCCTAGGGTTTGGTTTTCATGAATTGAGTAATGATTATAAAGTGATTAGACTTATTTACTTTCCGGAAAGCCGTAGTTTTACATCTGTAGATGTGTCGCCTTTAGTTGAGATTTATAGTTTGAGGACGGATTCGTGGAAGATTGTTTGTACTGAAGTTCCGCCAATTGTGACGCAAAGTGTAGTGACGTTTCATAAAGGGGTTTTTTATTGGATGGGTTTCAAGAGTATTCGAGATGATCCTTTGGAGAATTACATCATGTCGTTTGATCTTGATGATGAGAAGTTTTGGGAGATTGAACAGCCTTCAGTTGATTTCCCGTTTTCTCTATTGGCAGTGAGGGGATCAGCTGATTCACTGTTTGCTATATACTCGAAGTTCTTTGGTGGACAGAATGATATTTTGGTGTTATGGAAGCTGGATTTGTATAGCAGGAGTTGGACAAAAGCATACACAATTCAGTGTTATAGAGGTGTGTGGTGGACATTAGGGTTTACGAGAAGTGGGAAGTTTTTATATGCTAATTTGGAGAGGGAGCTTGTTTCGTTTGATCTTGAAAGCCTTCAAACTGAAGTTCATGATCTTGAAATCGCTGTTAGTCGGTCTGCAGTTGATGTTAATTATATGGAAAGCCTTTTGTTACTTGATCATTGATGTTTTATCTTGTGCAGTCATGTTAGTTATTATAGTTGATAGTCATTTAAGCTTTTCTTTCAGTTAGCTTTGATTCTAATATGTTGTGATATATAATTGAAAAGTGGATACTTTGATTACATGTACTCTTCCTTTGGAAATAATATATTTATACCTCATTAAGTCAAAACTTATTTTGATGTTAGTTGCTTAGCTGTATAAAATGCAGTTGTACATTCGTATATACCTCTTTCCAGTTGCAAGTATATATCGCACCTTTTACTTGTATGCCTTAGCCTAAGCTTTTTAGCTTTTGTGTTATCTAAAAGCCAAGAAATGGAGGCTTAAGCTTTTTAGCTCATTACCCCCCAAAAATCTGAAAAGCCTCGTTCAAATAAGCTCATCCAACACCTTTAAAGGCTTAATAGCTGCAAGATTAATGCAATAAGCTATTAAGCCCTCTAAAAAAGCTTAGCCAAACACCCATCTAGTGTGCACTTTCTGTTTGCCCATTGATAAAATGTAGATGATTGAGAATCAACATTCATAGATTTACATGAATTCATAAACTATAAAGAATGTGTTTGATTTTCGGATAGCTAAACGAAATTCAAAGGAAGCCATTGTTTATGCTTATTTTTTCTCTTTTGGAGAGAGATGGAGTTTACAGAGAGTGGCCGCTGCCCGGGTTTCAAATTTGAGATCTTTCTGGCGGAGCCCCTCATCTGATTCAACTCAAGAAAGCATATCAAAAATCAGATAGAAGTGGTTTCACATAAGATGCATTTATGTATTTAATGCCGGAAATGATGGTAAATGGTGTGAACAGAATATGATACGACTTACAGCCATCCTTTAAAAGTCAACCTCGATTTGTTTCTTCGTTTTTTTTTATGCTCCGACTTTGCAAAGATTTACAAGTGTACAAACGTCAACATATTATCGGAAATTAGAAAAGCAGCTTAGAAATATGATCGTGAAAGTACAAATAACTGGAAAGAAATGAAGTTAGCTTTGGCCTTTGTGAGATGTACATATATTGGCTAGCTTCCAAATGAAATGCTTTTTTGGTCTATTGCAGATGTACAAAAGACAAGTTTAAACAATTTCTGTATGTATAATTTTCTATATCATAGTTTGATTCTCTTACCAACAGAGAGTTGTTATCTCAACTGGCAAATTGTGCAATGGAACCAATGAAAGTCGTACCAAATAATTTGAACTCGGTCAATTTTCGGTAAGAAATAAAATTACATCATTCATTAGGTATGAAAGAAACTGGACTTTTAGACGTGTTCTCAACACATCCCGATGATCAATAGTCGAACATCGACAAACAACTCTATAAATGATACCATGTTATAGAAAGCAAAACAAATAGATTTAATTTCCAAGCTTCAAAACTTTTAGAAAAATACATGTCCATCCCTCATAGTGGGAAATAAGTTGAATAATAACTCTATAAAGAAAAATAAAGAATACAAAATACACCACCCTGCACGGACCAAATTACCAGAAGTTTTGCACCATATCAAATATCTATCTACAATAAATGTGTTCAAAAAAGAACATGCCATAACATCGTTTGAACACGTGCACGAGAAGCTCCGTATCTAGATCAGGGACGAGGCCATATACCCATCCCAGCAAGAATGCATGAATCATTTGCAATTTTTTTATAACTACGATCTAAAACCTATAGCCAGAACCAGAGCCAGGTGGTGCTGGTGGCAATCGGTTAGGTGTGCGACGGCCGGTGGAGTTTGATCTGGTACCTGGGCCATCATCACCATTTTCAGAAGGCGAAGTGCTCCTGCGACTGTGGCCGTTGGATCCAAATCTAGAGTCAAGGGATGAGGGGCCATTGGCAGCAGAATCAAAAGCAGATCTCCAGTCACCTCCTGAGGATCCACCATTTCTTGGACTTTCTGTTAATGACCATGATAAAAATGGTCGATTAAAATCGAGATGCTGATGTAGATTTCTAATATAAAAGTGGCAATTTTGACTCATTTACTTACTACTATTTTATTAATGGGTCAATTCTGGTTATTCAGAGATACAGCTTAAACCAAATGGGTTTAAGTTGCCCAAGGGATACTTAATAATGCATAAAACCTCCTAAATGATTTTATCTAAATAAATATGTTGTTGAAATATAAATAGTCGTAACGGTAACTGTAACCGTAAGTCCATAACATGCTAATTATTAAAAAACTCAATAACTTGAATAAATGGTGTTTCTGGCCAACCCAACCCACAAAATTACAGATTTAAATTGTTACCGACCAACCAATTTTCTCACTTCTAGCATTAATGTAAAGAGGATGGAAGTTTTACAGAATTATTACCTGCAGGACTATCATTTGAGCTGCCTGTCGCTGCAGCTGCTCTATTATCATGAATACTGAGTTGCCTGGTGAGTTTAGAAAGCAGGGAAGATTGCTTCTGTACTTTCTCTCTTTTACGTTTAACATTACCATCCTCTTGAAGCAGCTCCTCTATCTTCGCTGTACTTTGTGAACTTTTGACCACAGAAATGAAAGTAAGCGACAAAAAAAAAAAGTAGATAAAAATATGTGCATCGTAAAACAGATTGAGACCACATTTATCAAGTGGTCAGGTTGACTCGAAAGAGCTGTTGTTTATAATTTCTAATTTTTGTATGGATAGTTACTGTCTCGGCTAGAACCACAGTTATTTTTCCTAATATATAGAGGATGATTTACGTCTAAATATACATCTTGGCGAATTCGACCCATATGACCCATTTCCCGTTAAGCAACTTTTATTTTATTTTTTCTGTTTGACTAATTATTATAGACCACAACCCAAACAAACCTATTCATAAGCATGTGGGTCAAAATTGCCACCATGTTTCTGTTATGATGTGCATTTAACTTCAAGACTCCCAACTTTACTTTACGAAGTCTTTAAATTACCAGGGTAATTTTGGTTTATATAATTCGTTGACATTAGTAATTAGATAATGGCAAGAAATAGTGTAGATTCTATGATTTCTACTAAGAATGTAGTATGCGGGTAGAATAAGATATAACAACTAACCTTATAGAACTGTAGAGTTTGTTAAGCATATCTTCTTTAGCCTTTTCTACTTGGCAAAGAACAACCGCCTGCAAAATCAGAGCAAATACAGAAATGACAAAAGTTCTAAAACAACAACGGACAGATAGTAGAGCATAAACTTGGACACGGTTTTAGAGGATAAATACCTTTGGGACATTGGCTGCAAGACTGTTGAGAACTGCTTCAACATAACCACGTACTTCCTGAGCCATCCAGCGAAGTTCTTCCTCTGGATCTACAGGCTTTCTAACCATTGTATCCTAAAATTTGAAAGCAACTAGCTTTAGTCTAATTTCTACCTACACAGGTGAATAATACTATAAAACTGCCAATGATTTATGATAGTGTGCGTGTCTCTGAGAGAGAGAGAGAGAGAGAGAGAGAGAGAGAGAGAGAGAGAGAGAGAGAGGTAGGAAGGAATGAATAAGAGAAGTCAGAACTCAGAAGAGGTGGCAAATGAGGGGTGGGACGGGTCAGGTAGTGAATCAAAACGGGTAACTGCAGTGTGGTATGGAAAGGGTAAAGTTGGGTTGAATTGGAACACTTTTCATCAAAAAGTTTTAGATTATGAAGGAATATGTTAGTATGCCAAAAAAAGATCACGATAATTATCTTTTCATTAATCGTCTAATTGTTTTAAAGAACATATTTAGGAAGCTTTACGCTTTAACAATACACGTTGAGCAACTTACGACCCATTTGATTCATTTCCTTTTTAGCAACAAAAAATAACCCAAATTGGCCTATCTATAACCCTCATTTGCAAATTTAAAGTCATAATATGATACTCCATAAGACCATAACTTACAAGAGAACCATCTGAATGAGTTTGTCGAATGGGCGGACCATCTGCCTTCAATTTTACTTCACCCCCTTTGGCACCCATTACAACTCGTAACTTGTTTAACCATTCAGCTTTATCTACAGGACTCTCCGCCTTCAACAGAACAGCGCTATGAGCTGTAGAAGCACTTTAAACTTTAGGTCTGCATTGGCATGCATCTTAGAGAAAGTATGCCTAATTGCCTACATAGTGAACATGACCAGAATGATACATTCAACCAAAAAATTACCTTTTAGCACAGTCTTATATGCAACCTTGCTCGTTATCTTGAAAACCAGACTAGGTGGTTTTTCTTCCACCTTTGACTTCTTATCTTTTGAACTTTTGGATGGGGGTTCATCCTCTTCAATTTCTTCTACAGCACATTCCTGATGATACATCCAATGACTAATAAATAAAACTAAATATGTTTGGGAATATATAAACCTATCATACGAATGTAAACAACGGCAGAGATGTACCAGAAAATACATTATCCCAAAAACATTTTAACTATAAACCGCTGAAAAAATTGGTTATTACAATTCTACAGTTATGTCACTTTTCTTTTGCATTATTTATTTTCCCCAGCCGGGGCCAGTTAGATCATCACAAGTCTTTCTTATTATCAACTTTAATCACAATTGTGCATTTTTTTGTGCAAGTGCACTTGTAGCACATAATATTGAACATCGAACAACACACAGCAATAGTTTTGGGTAAAAACTAATGCTTTGTAGCAATTACTTGGCTCATTGTCCGATGAATTAAAGCCAATTAATCATCCCCACTCGTACTAGCCATGCATGTGTTACAACGCAGCGTAACTCAGGTTAGCTACTTCGTGCACCGTGTGCCGTTTTTATAAACAAAAAAGAGAGGCAAAATGGAAGAACATCATCATAAAACTATCTTAGAGTAACAAAGCTAAATTAGAAAGAATATACAATCTATTGAAATGAACATAAAATTCTATGAAAGAGATACTCAGCACATACCTCTAAAGTGATTACGCCACGGAAATTTCTCTCTTCTTGTTTTTTAGTATATCCAAGCTGCAGAAAAAGATCTAAAGTGTCACAAACTCAGAGGTGTATTTGAAGCAACGTGACAATCAACCAACCAATTACACAGGGTCCAACAAAAAGATGTCCAAAAGCAAAAAAAAAAACACAGTTGGAAGGATGATTCCCGATACATATTAGTCAACTTCCCATAAGCATCAGAAGGGATACAACAGAAATAATAATTTATTTAAATTTATCTAAATTTACCAAAACCAATTTCAAACTATTCACTGGCATAACTGGAACCATAGAATCTCAAACAGAGGTTATATAATCCATTAGCATAAACAACACAATCCATTTGTACCAAAATTAACATCTAAAACATAAACTTAAGCCTACAAAAATGTTTAAACAGAGTTTTAGAAACTGCTATGAAGTATATTAAAGTTCCTGCCATGTTACTAACCTTCCCAGTTTTCTCATTTAAGACGAACCATCTTCTACTCCATCCATTAGTTTTTGCACTTTTCTTCAGCAAGAATCCTGCATGAAGAGAAGAAACGTTATAGATTCATCAGATACATTCCTAAAAGCAAACAATCGTTTGAATATAAGTCCCCAAAGGCAATATCCTTTCAAATATAAGATACCGCATGCATTGTCAAATTAGAGAACATTATCTTACATTTTTTATCATGAGATACGTAAACATGATATAAGATAATCTGAAAAGTGATTCTAACGATGTTGTATTTACCAACATTAGGGAAGAACAAATAAAACCAATAAGTGCCACTTGCTGTTATGATAGTCAAAGCAGCTCCAAATCATTTTAATTGAGTCTGACTGCTTACAAATGTACATCTCCCCCAATACTAAAGACAAATTGGCTTAAATCATACAGCACTAGATGGTCTATGTAATAAGATCTCACAACAAACCATGTATGGATATGTGAATGACCGACATCTTATTGAAGATAATGCATCAAGCTATATGATGATTGCTCTAGATATTAAATGATTATGAATGTTTAGTATCACACATGGTAAAGACAACTAAATGCAAAGGTGTAAACCTGCTGTTATCTCCCCCTCAGGTCCTGCAGTCTTTAAAGTAGGTCCCTCTTGTGCATCTTTATCTTGCTTTGTATCCTTCAATGATTTCGAGTTTCCACCTGTTTGCGGACTTGCTGCCTAAACCAAATAAAAAACATAAAAAAATCAAAAACTAATAACAACGATATACTAAACAAGCGAAAGAAAGCTTCACAAAGGGGGGGAAAAAAGACTCCCCAAAATTTATTAATATTATTTAATACTCCGTAATGCAAGATGCAATAAAGTCAACCATGATTTACCCTATTTAGCAAGGATTGTTCTGCATCAACAGCCTTCTTGGAAGATTTGGTTTTAATTTCCTCCTCTCGTCTCTGCCTATCCATCCTGATACAAGATAAGGGACAAGTTTACAAGTAAATATATCAGCGCACACCCGTATCATAATAGAAAACATTCTAAACCCATAAAATTTCATGCATATACGACAAGGACACCATCAAATTCTGAAAGTTAAAACTTACAATTAAAAATATAAAGACTAAAGTCAGCTAAAGCTAAATCATAATCAGTTAGGGTGTATTAGGAGTAACTAGCTGGTAGTTGGAGCCGGAAACTGGAGCTTATATATATATTTTAAAGTGTTTCGTAAAGTAGCTTGAGCTTAAAAAGCAAATTGACATTAAGGACAAAAAAATAAAACCCAAAATGGATAAAAGACATTTTATTAGAGGTACTTGTGTAATTTTACATTACATAAGCTCTACTTTTTAGAAGCTAGTTGAAGTAGCTTCTTTTTTAAGAGCTTCTTTTAAAGATTTTATATTTTTGTTTACCAAACAAAGCTTCTGCCTTGAGCTTACGAAAAAAATAAGCTTAAGCTCCAATAAGCTATGTTGCCAAATACACCCTTAAGCTATATCTTGGTCACTAACATGTCAGAAAAACACCACTCACTATCCAAATATTGAATGTACCTTCTCTGTACCAAACGAATGAAATGTTGTGGTGGAACAAATACCCGCTCCATGTCAACAAGTGCAGTCACCATAGTCTTTGCATCATTTTTAAACCCCTCGAGGGCAGTAGTAGCAATTGCCACCACCTATTTTAAACAACCCACCATAAACAACTAAGGAAGATAAAGCATCAAAAGCGAAAAAACTGTTGCAGATGTTAAACGGAAAGATTGTTTTATGTTGCAAATACTGGATATAAGTACCTCTCTCTTAAATGGAGGATATCTGCCGAGCCCTGGTGTAGCATTAGCTGATGCTGAAACTATGTCGGCAAGTACACGATGAACCTGTATTCACCAAATTAATTACAAAAAAACTAGTTACAGTGAATCATAGAGATAACAAATTGCGTCCTCCAATATTTACAAAAAATGTCCAGGACGCTTAGCATCATTGACACCAGGAGATCAAAAAATCAGGTGGGGGATAAAGTAAAAAGTGAGTGCAATAAATTGAATCATATGCTTAAATCGAGATATTAACAACTTGATTTTACCAATGACTTATTTGCATTATGAACCCTAGGTGCCTAAATGGCATATTGGCACCAACATGTAAAAAGTAACTTAGGCACGAAAGATAGAAATTTCCAATAAACACAAAATGGGAGACAAATTAAGCAGCAATCCACTTTATGGAGTCCACCAATAAAGAAAAGAAATTATAAAAAAGCAAAACAACTAAAATCTTATATGGTATATGACATCAACAAAAAACTGGCTAAGTAAGTGCGTAGTTACCTCGTCAACACATAGACGCGATGGCTCCTTTGCCAGTTCTAAAACAATTTTTATTAAAGACCGCAATCCTTTCTCGGGAGATATGAGGTAAGGTTGATAACCATCTGCTTCTAGAACGATCTGGTGCCAAGTTCACAGTCATTATAGAGTATTGAAAATATATTGAGTGAACCATATTAAAAATTAAAATAAAGAACATACTCTCTTGACGTTTTGTAGGTCGAAATGTCTGTCAAGAGGAAGCTGTTTGATCCTATTAGGAAAGTTACCCTCAAAACTTGCAACAACCTTCCAGCCACTACCCTGAAAAAGATGAAAGCAAGTAGGTAAATAAATGGCATAAGGCCTCACATGAACCAAAGCCTGCCTTATGTTGTTACGATTATTAAAAAGCTAAACGTATGCTGCTGTGATTGATACAAAAAAGAAAAAAACCGTCACTATGATTGGTGGCAAAATGCAGTAAGTTACTATTACTGATACTTTCTTTACTGTGTTACTATAATTGGTAAAGCAACTTTATTCTAAGCAATTGACCTAATGGATAACTAGCTGCTTGTTCTGTGTTCTCACCTCCCCTGTCATAATATGTTGAAGAAATTTGTCCTCAAATTCTCGGCAAAGCTCCAAAGCCAAAGCTCTTGTGCCTTCAGAACTGGTGACCATTGATTCCCCAAGCCTTACCAACTCATCTTGCACAATTTGTGACTTACCCTGAAGCCTGCATGAAAAATAATAAGAACAATTGATCTAAGGCCCCATAGAGCATATAGCTCAATGCATAAAGATGATACACAACTTTTGCGGTGGTTGTGCCATACAATTATCCGTTAATGACATAAAAAGAATGATAAAGATGAGGAAGTCGTATATCTATTTACACAAAATCTGGTTCAATATAAAACCAGTTAAAGGGATTTCAAATCATCTATTAGAAGTAGAGATCATTATCTACGAACATGTAAAACAATTACTAGTGTTCTTTTCTTACGTAATATACACTATCTGTAACACATATGTCATGTTACCGACATCAGATAGCAACTCTTCATATATGCCATACTTGAGAGAAGCAATGCAAAATCACTACTCTTTGTGGATAATAAGCATGTCATGACTCAGGTGATACAATTTCAGAAATAAGACATGCATATTATGCATAGAACACACAACGGTAGTAAAATTATAACTATATACAGAAAATCAGCACATAAATGAACAGCTTTGCAGAAAACGTTTCATATCAGAGCATACGAGAAAGGTAAAATCAATAAATTAGCAGCCATACCCTGATAAAAGACTTGGAACCCTAACTTTCATTCGGCTACGAATTTGATGAGCAAGGGTTTCCACCAGGGCTAATCTACCAAGCTTGCTCTGAGGGGCTCCCGTCAATATAGATTTTAAACTTTCACTTTCAGCTCGCCAAGCAGTTTCTAACGAGTTATCGGACCCCACATTCCCCGATTGTGCTGAAGCAATTGAAACTGACTGCCCAATTAGAGCAACCCATGGTATATCAGCTGTACTCCGTGGGCCTTGACCCAACAGAAGTGCCTGAACGGCAGCAAGGATTTTGGGATCTGAAGATGCTTGATCTATTTTACTGATGACACCAATCGTTCTTGTTGCTACAATAAACAAATAGGAACAAATTACAAGTTGAATAGTATAAGAAGCTAAGAAAAAACTAAGTGATGCCGACCCCAATATATAGGGGTCTGGTTGGCTAAAAATGAAATTATGCTGGAATGGCACGGACAGGGTAATTGGATAAGCAAGGTAATGGAATGGATCATATATTCCATAATCCTGATAGGTTGGCCAATAAGAATATACTAAACTTTTATAGACAGTTTATAGAATCTATAATTCTAAAGACAATATTTATCGTATTTCTACTTTAAAAACTATTTGAAAAAACTTAAGGAACTTTTTATGTAAAGATAATAAAAACAAACAGCTTTTTCCATTCCAATGAACTGTGCATTCAATTCCTTCCATGATTCCAGCATGCCAACGCTGTCTAAGAAAGAACAATAGAAGCAGGATTAACAGAAAACCCACATTCCCCATCATATTCCTTTGCAATTCTAAGGGCTTTTGCAGAGGCAATTTCCGGTGCCTGAGCAGCAGGTATCACAACCAACAAAATTGCATCATTGTGTTGAGCATACTGACTCTGCAAGAATACTATCAGGTTAACACGACTCTCCACAACAAGAGCAACAAATTAAATCGCAATTATGTGTTGTATAAAATAATTAGTAAAGCTGACACCAGAACAATCAGTTTCACAGACACTAACCAAGGAGTCATCAAGATTTCCCTTATCAACTCCAGGCAAATCAACCAATTTCAAAGGAGGAGCTGTAAAACATGTAATTTAGTAAATCATGTCTCTAAATGCAAAATTACTCCAGGTAACGAATACATCAAGACTCACCGGTACTTGTTTTAAGTTTCAAATATATTTCGTCCCGACTCTTGCTTGAAATTTTACTAAGCCTATCTTGTAATGAATGCCGAAGAGCACCTGTGAGAAAGCATTCATACTCAATATCGCTAGAATAGAGCTCACATTTGGTATATAATCCATTTACTATACGTATGTGGATACGTTAAATGACCTAAAGTAAGACATGAGAACTCACTTGCAGACACAGGCTGGGATTTACTATCAATCTGTAGTACAATTGATTTGCTGCTTAAGTTATCATCCCTCTTTAACTCGATGCATATAGGCGCACGGGTTGCACCACCTTCACCAGTTGGCTGCAAGTTAAGGCCAAAACAAAGGTGAGAAATAACAAATTTAAGTTCACACTTAAAGACCTCTACACCTATGGAAAAATAAGAATACTGTAACTACATATGTAGTGTGCACTAGTAACCGATGTAAAAGATTATTCATATCTATTAAATTTATTACAACTTGTGTGCTAATATAGACTGAATATTGAGGTCCATATTTATAAATGAAGGAAGGAAAACATACCAAAGCAGGATGTCCAATCAAACTGTTCAATACTGCAGATTTACCTGCACTCTGAACAATTGGTAGCCCCATGATTAGAAACTAGCTACCATGCTTAATTCAATGATAACGAACCAAAGGTTGGAAGAAGTAAACAAAAGGCAGGATAAAAACAAAACAGTCAAACTCCTTTGAGCCATGAAATAAAATAGGTGCAAAAATAAGATGTTGTCAGAATTTATTACAAAAATTACAGATAGAGGACACTAGAACTTCACTCATCTTCAGGCCCTAAATGTGGATTGAGGTAGGTTGTCAGTAGGATAGCTGTTTAGTCTTGCTATCACTTTTTATGTATGCAACTAAGTTTAGAAATCGGAGACACATTGAGGTATACTTAGTTACTTACAGGTAACGGGTAACACTTTAAGAAATATGAAAAAGAACTATAGCTGCATCCAACTGACAGGATAATGAAATTACATACCAATTTCTTCAACACACCAATGCCACTTGAAAGGACATAAACAATACATCAACATGAATGCAACAATACTTGTCGAGTTGTCATGAGAGATACATAATGCAATGGTAATGACGACACAAGTAAGATACAGCAAGTAAATGTAACAGAAGCACACAACACCCCAAAATTTGCTGAAGAAAATAAATCCGCACACAAATATTTCCTCATCCTCTATATCCCCCAATAAAACCTACAAATACTACCTCCTTGGCTCCTTTATCTCAATAATATTTCGCCAACAAACTACCCAACCAAAGTAAAACATTCATTTTGTAACAGATCTTCACCATTAAATTAAAATCCTATTATCAAACAAACGACTGTCTGATAGCTACAGGCTAGAGAAAAAACTGTGTGACCATACTATCAAAGTTCTTTCATTCCACATGTTTTCCTAAATCCTAAAGCAAACAGGCATCTCTTCTGAGCTATCAATAAAAACCTTCTACAGCGATTGAATCATAGTGTTATTAAAGATCCACATGTTTAAATCTAAATAATGTTAGTACCTCCAAGCATATACGAAATAACGTTCCATACATATTATTGAATACAAAAAAATGATCTCTATGTATCAGATGATAACCTTTGTTTCAGCTCAACTAATTACTCCAAATATCAGATTCAATAGAATCAACAATTAACCGAAATATTCATCAAATTAGGGCTCGTAACACAAACATATCAACAGATCCACCGACTGGACCAATCAATCAACGCAGTTAAGCAACTAATCAGATCAAATCACGTAAATTAAACACTCACGGTATTTCCAAGAGCTACAACGTTAAGAAATGTAGAGGGACGTCTCGAATTAGACGATGAGTTTTCGTCAACATCTTCATCGTTCAGCAGCGCCGCAGCTTGCCGCATCGAATCTGCAAGTTGCGCTAATTCTTCAATCGCATCCATATTCGATCGGATCGAAGGTGATAGAATAATCACAGATCGTGTATGTAACGGAGTTGAATCGAGAGGTTTTTGATGAAAAAGTAACGGATCGAGTGGTGTTTGTTAGGGTTCTACAGTGAGATTCAAAATGTGGTTTTGAAATCTAAATTGGTTGGGAGTGAACAGAGAGGATGTTGATGATGATGCAAAACACAAAGAGGAATGAGATTTTAATTTAAAAAGATGAAATGAAATGAAATGTGAGATGTGATGTGATTCCTCTCACCACTACGGAAAAATGTCAAATTTTAGGATTTAAGATTTAACATTACACTGACAGTGAATTTAGATTTGCCTGTGTAATTAAATCCAAAATACTAGATAAAACTTTCATTTTTGGCAAAGTACATTTTACCTGATTGTTTACTGAATTACTGTTATGTTATTATATATATATATATATATATATATATATATATATATGTATATATATATATATATATGTATGACCATTTTCATGTCCAAATTTACCGCAATAACTGAACTGTGAAAACTACCCTAAATCTAAAGATTACTTTAACATGAATGATGATGTAATCAAACTAATTATATCATTCAGCTCAGTTTTTTAACCTCTTTAATTTGATACCTGCAAAACAATGGCAGGTGCATAACAGATCACAGGTGCAGAACAATCGCAAACTTTGATAATTAGATTTAATCAAATGTAAATGACACCTAAATGTCCCGATTATATAAAATTAAGTGACTGGCACATACATTTAGCCGTCGTAACTTTCAAACATAGCCCAACATATTTGACCAAATTCTCTCTAATAATCAATCAAATAGAAAGAGCAAGATCATATGACCTCTCGAATGCATTTGTATTCCGTTACCTCTATTAATTAGTTTAATTTTAACAATAAGGACACCAACTAAATTGATTTTTCAACCCCATGGTTTATTGCTTTTTGTCACTAACAACTTCGTCGTTATCACGGTCACATGACTGGTGAGATAAAGAACGAAGAGCGTATGAAATTGATTTAGAGCATAATCTAGTTTTTTAGGGCTTTAATTTTAAAGAAAGAGGAGTGTGTATTGTGATACAACGAATAAGGATTTTTAACGGGCAAAACAGTCGGCATTCACAATTTTATGAAGTGTGAAGTTGAATTTTTGTTTGCTTCACACTTTATTTTTAAATGTGAAGTTTATTTTTTTTTTGCTTTACATAAAATATTTGAAATGTGAAGGTTGAAAATTAAGTTTCACACATTCATAAATTTACGTGAAGTCAAAATAATTAAACTTCACATTGAAATTTTTTCTAAATTTTTGTGAAGCAAAAAAAAAAAAAAAAGTTCACAATGAAAACTTTATGGAAAACAAAAAATATAACGGCTAGCAATAAAAAAAATGTATGTGAAATGAAAAAAATAAAATTTCACAATTAAAAATAATTGTGAATACAAATTGAGATCGTTTTCACCGTTTTTATTTTAACTCTTTGTTTTCACTAGAACCCAACCATATATATTATATTATATACAATATTAAAAAACACAAGTGACAAACCCTTTGATAGTCTTTACTGAATAGTTTCATGGTTACTGTAAAAGATGTACACATAACCTATGTCTTTACGTTGCATTTTTCTACCACTAAACTATTATTACCTTTATTATTTATATATTAGAACAATAATATGATACTAAATTTATTTTCAAGCACGTGTTATTGTTATAACTTTTTTTTTGTTAACTTTTATCAAAAAAGAGTAACGTAATATGTTCAGTTATTTCTGTTGACAACTCGACAATGTTAGAAATTTCGGTCTAATTATAAATCAATTTGAGCCAGTGGTGTGGACTGATTAATTGTCGATCCTATTTAAACCATCATTACAAGTAAAATGTGTCTTTCTATTTTCTCATACTACTTTATCTACTACTACTTATAAAATGTGTCTTAAAAAATCTATGTCTCTATATCATTTACGAAAACAACTCAGAATAAGTCTTCATCCTTTATCGTTGTACATTTTCAATTATACCAAACTATGACTCATCTTTATATCATTTACAAAAACTATTTACAAAAAAGTCTCCATCTATGCATATTATTATTTTATTGTTATAAAGTTTTAAAATTACACTTAACGTTCTATATTTAATTTGTCTAATTTTTTACCAATTGTATTCCGAATCTCGAACTGTATATACAAGCAAATTACCCCTAATAACTCATCATTACGGGTAATCATACGACCTCATTGAGTCACTATTTACAATAAAATATTATACTCGGCTGCATAACGCGAGTATTATGCTAATTATCAAATATATATATATATTAAAATCCAACCTCAATTTACAAATCAAATAACTTTCAAGATAAATCATTTTTTTTTTCTTTATTATTGATCTATTTCAAACCACCACTAATTTATTTATAAACTCATTTAAAACATTAAATTAAGGTCTCCAAGCATTTATTATTGGAATGAGAGTACTATTTCATTATCAAGTTGGGTGTGTTGATATCTCATAAAAAGGAGAAATGTCAAAACTTTATACAACACATGAGATCTCATCTCATTTTATACTATTTTTGTTCATGGCAGGTTTCAAACATTTCAAGGTATGTATATATTTTTGAAATTGAAGGTGTCCTTACCATTTACTATCATGACCCAGGATCCTTTTGGCCCAACTAACTCAATGCATGGCCCATTACTGATTGTATACCTTTTCACAACCTTAACTCTTGATAAATTTTATGATTGAAACATCGTGACAAGCATAATTTATTAATTTTTAATTTTGAAATGCCTTTTGTCTTATATTATGTGTAACTGAAGTAAAATAAAAAAAAATATTTAAAAATGAAATGCAGAATAATAAAGGAATAAAGAACATTAAATGGTACAGATAAAAAGGAATCCCCTTTTAACTTGTGGTGGACGAAAATCGGAAGAAACATCAACTCATAAAACAGTTGAGTAGTATTTTATGTAAATTTCATAAACTTAACCTATTAAAGATAAACATTTTTTCGCCTTTGCAACACTCGTGTGTGTGTGCAGCCAATTGCATAATTGTTATCCCCTGTTAAATAAAGTCTTAAATAAAATCGTACAAAGTACAAACTGTTCTGTACCACTTACCAAATGAGTAAATGAGTAAAAAGCCAAAATCTTTCTGTAGCTATGGCTTCCAATCTCAAAATGGGACATCTCACTTGTGTTTTGCATAGAAGCTTTAAGCTTTTTATGATATGAAAATTGACCATTGGCCACAACAACATCCATAGATACTTGTTTCCTTTTTATTCTTTCCATCTTCTCTTATTTCCTATTACATTTTTACCTCAATATCTCTAAAACTAAGCGTAAAAATTTTCCATGTATGTTGATTGCATTTCACAATCAATAATTAATAAACGTTATCAGGTCAGTGAAAAAATCACATATAAATACTAAAAAAATTCCTAAAGCATTCTCATACGGTGGTCATGGTGTGTCGTCGACTCGTCACCTTCTCCATCTATTTTTGCTTGTCAATGCCTGGGTAGAGACCAAAAATGTGTTCGGGCATGAAGTCATGACGCGTCAAAATACCAACAATTGGTGGCCTCTGCAAAAACATTAGAAAAACTAAGTGTCAATCCCATAAATAGAGACCTTTTTGTCAAGCATTGTATTGATTTCATTTGAGGTGGCAATCTTGACCCATTAGGTAATTTACTAAAGAATGGGTAAGTTGAGTTATGTTTCATCTCTAAATAATGCATTAAAAAGGATTAGTTTGAAAGGAAACAGGCTGCACACATCAAACATGTCAAAAGTCACTAAAGTATCTTTTTAATGATTATTGAAATAAATAATTTTGGTAATCGTACCTGACGCAATGATTATGTATTAAAAACTATATCTGTCAAAATAAAAGTACTCAGTTTCTCTGCAACCCGTTCTCACCCATTACACAACCCACTGACCCAACCATTTTGACACCATTATCTACTTATTTACATTGTAAGAGAAAAATGAACTTACTCCGGGAGTCTTTGGCACTACACACAAGTGCCTAAGCCCGAGTTCCCTGAAAGCAACAGCAGCTTTTGCCAAAGACATGGACTCCACAACAGTGTACGGTGATGTATTAGTAATTGGATGCAAGTCAACATACATATCCATCTCTTCAGGCTTGATATCCAAATCTTCCAACTTTGGCCCCTTTCCTAAACCCGCTTTAGCAAAATCAACCGCATGATACCTTCGTAACATTTCAGTCCCAGTCAAACGCTTATCTTTAGTGAACATCTTTCCTTTAAGCAAAACAATCAAATGAGACCTTAAAACGACCCCACAAAGTTCCGGGGCTTCCAAGAAAGGTGGCTCATCAATAACAGGAAAACCATTATGTGAAGTCAGCCTTAAAGAATGTACAATGTTACTAACTTTTTCAACACCAGTAAATGATATCAACGGACCAGAAACAACATCACCAGCAACCAGCTGTCTCATGTATGGTTCAGCATGGGGTTCTAGAAAAGGTAACCCCTTCATTTTCACAATTTGGTCATAAACACCCTTGTTGAAATTATCAGCAACAGATTTTGAAATAAGGAGAACGAGCATTATTAATGGAAGCATTAAAAGATTATTTGTAAGTTCAAGAAGTATGACACAGAGTGAAACAGTCATTCTCATCGTGCCACCTAGGAAAGAGGCGGCCCCGAGTAGAGCAAAGAGGCCGACATTAAGATTTGAGACAGAAACAAGTAGACTGCCAACGAGGCGACCATAAGATGCTCCAGCAAGAATAACGGGGATAAATAGTCCAGAAGGAATTGCAATTCCATAAGTTATGATACCAAGTGCAAACATAACAATAAAGAAAACAAAAAGGGTGGATGTACGGAATTCATTTTCATTAACTGAACTAAAAAAGCTGCGAATGGCATCATCGTTAGTGTTGAGTAAAAGGGAAGCAAGATCGTTATAGTGACCGGGTGGACATTGGAAGTGTTTGTAGTTCCCTGAACGGCCTACTGTAGGGCATTCTACGTCCAAGCCAATGGGGCACGGGGTACAAGTTGTGAGCCAGGGGAGACCGTAAGCACAACAAGAGGTTAGAAGCGAAATGATAACAACCAAAAACACCCTAAAAGAAGGACCTCTCCTGCAAAAATCATGAAACATGATGTAGTCAAGCTCAGCAAAAGGCAATTACTATTTGTTAAGGGATGTTTGTATGTGCGTTTTGAGAGTGATTATTCGATATTATATAATCAAAATCAGATATTCAGCTTTGATAAAATAGGTACCAGAAAATAGTTATGGATTAGCTTATGTTGTTTGAAGTTGTAATTGTCAAATAATCAGATGTCCATGTTTGGAAAATTTTGATTAATAGATAAATAACCTAACATGGCAATTTAAAAAATAAGTTGAAGTCTATCGATAAGAAGGTTTATAAAATGGATATCAAATTAAGGCTAAAAAGAAGGGGTACATAAGTAGTTTTATTGACCTT
Organism: Gnaphalium uliginosum; assembly: GCA_963930675.1. NCBI lineage: Eukaryota > Viridiplantae > Streptophyta > Magnoliopsida > Asterales > Asteraceae > Gnaphalium > Gnaphalium uliginosum. The sequence goes on from OZ005680.1 coordinate 63,486,354, forward strand.
AGATCAGATAAAAACATTTATCCGAATATTAGGAACTTACTGATTATTGCAACTGAATGTCACAATAGCAGGATGATCAGTTTCAGAACACATATAAACACTCAAGGATTCTTGTCTCACGATTCACATAAGTTTGGTGGATGTCAGATGAATTATGAAGATTGTCATATTGCAAAAGCATCTGATATCTTAAAAAGATAATATTAAAGTAAGGCTTACTCGTTGATTATGCTATAAGTACGGAGAACCTTGTCCACGAGATAATTATATAAACTTCCTAAGATTCCTCCAATAACTCCAAGTAATGTAACGGCCAAAAGATCTACCATTTTATAATCTGGTATCGAGCTATTGATATCAAACATGATAAGACCCCCTTCCCCAAATAGTCCACACTTTCCACTTCTACAAAATTCTATAAGAGATCTCAAAACCACAGCTACTACCGCAGTAGTAAAAAAGGTTCTCCATAGAAGAGCACTCCGCCACCTATGAAATAAATGATAAATATGTCATACTGTCATGGTAAAACTTTTTATGAGTAGAGATGGAGAGAAACCATGAGGCTGCTTCTTCAAGCGCAAAGAGTACTCCACCAACTGGGGCACGAAAGGCAGCTGCAACACCAGCAGCAGCTCCACAGGTAATTAGGTCCCTCCGGTCCCTGTCATTTTTAAAGTATCTAAGCCATCTCCATGTCAAATGGTACTTCCGTGAACCTCCTTGGCCAAGTAAGTTGGCAATGCATGCCCCGGTGTGCACCATGGGTCCTTCCTTCCCCACAACAAATCCGGCAGCACAACCAAGTATGGATCCAAGTATCTATTTGGTTTAATCAGTATAGCATTAGATGTCAGAGACTTTACATTGAAGGTGGCAATTTCAATCCATTTACCAATCATTGGGTTGATTTGGGTTATGTTATATCTCTGATGGGTCAAATGGGTTGCAATAAAAGATTCAACTTAAAAGGAGACATGCCAAATGTGTTGAACGGGTCTAACACCTCAAAAGTCAATTTTATTCAGCTGCATTTAACCTCATACATTACTTTATTGAAAAAAGTTTAATAATTCCTATAATTACAAGGTTTTTGTAATCAGATTAACATTATTATTTATGAACTTCAATATAAACGGATTTAGAAGTGTTTGTGGGTTGTCCCAACCCAACCTGACCCGCTTCAACCTGCACTTCAACATTAATCAATACCCAACCCGCCTATCAGCCCATTTCCATCCTTTCGTTAACAGCTATGATAACCACATCTTTAACTAATAAAAAAGGTCAACAAAATTACTAGCACCTTCTTTTAAGTAGCCAGATTAATCACAAAATCAAAAGGAATCAAAGATTCAATATTGGTATGTTAAAAGACATTTATAACATATGATGTGAAGCGCACCACAATGAGTATATAAATTTATTTTCTTAAAAGAGCTACAAAGGTTTCTAATTTCCTCATAAGGTCAATTAATAGATAGTGGAACGATTTTCATGTAGTGGTAACTTTTTTATTTATGTTGTGTGGAAGAGAGACCATTATGCATTTAATGCACACCTTTACGAAGAGTGTACTTGGAGCGAGAATAGTATGTGCATCTATTCCATTGAGATAAGCTTTAACTTCCGGAATACCAGATCCAGCTGCTGCAGGGGCTATATAAGCACAAAGAACTCCAGCAGAAACCGCAAGAACCAGATTTATACCAGCCAACGTAACAAATGCCAGATAATAACTGCACTGAAACAATAATCGTTCATGGTTGCTCCAAAGTTTATATTTTTTGCTAAAAAGATTAAAGTCAGACTTACTTTCCATCAAGCATAAGCTGGCTAGTGAGAAGAAACTTGAAGCCAGCAATGTTTTCGACTGCAAGGTTATTGAAAAAGCCTACAAGCCCTGTACATACTCCTATGCAAAGTGCTAGTCCCCACTTCAACACAACATACTGTAATATCTCCAGTTTCTTCCTAGACCTCCAGTCTTGCTTAAAAAGATCATTTTCAAGAATCCTGCAAATAGTGAGAATCAAGAATAATATCATAATTATTGTAAAAAATATTGTCACTTTTAAATGTGCAACGCGTTAACACAAACTTGCAGCGAATTAATTACTTCAATATCAGCTAGGTAGATGATAATTGCACATGTTCATACTTGTTTCTGAAAACCAATTCATGGACTTCAGAAACAGAATGCCTAACAAACAATAAATGAACAAAAGACAAAAAGTACTTATTTTTTTTCCATTTTTTATCATCTAATACCCTTTTGGTGTAAAGTGTAAACTATTTTATATTCATTCATAATAAAAGAATCATAATCAATTAAACTAATGCACAAACAGTAATTAAATCAAATGAACCTAGTACAACTGTCATAGTGTGGTTCCTGTTAGAAACAAAAAAGCATAAAAAAAAACACCCTGAGGTCACAACTTTACTTTCATTAGTCTCATGTGAATTTTTGTACCTTTTCTATTCACATATCTCCTAAAAAAGCAACAAATTAAAATATCTTCACTCGAACCAATCCTCATCTAAATTAACATCCTTAAGCTAAAATCATGACATTAAGTACTTACTAAATCAAACAATTTCTTCATGAACTAAAGAACACGCCACTAACTGTTCACTTCAATTTCTGACATCTCATCTCCATTAAACAGCAAAGATCTAACTGTTATAACTGTACATATAGAATGTATCCCCCAAAAAGCAGCAATTTTTACCTATTTATCGTAAAAAAATTCATTTTTTACTTGATATTTATTCACCAGTGAGCTATTTGTTTAATATTCATCAACGAAAACATTATAGTAAAAAATTAAAAATCGGTAATGTTCATCACTAAAAATAAATGAATAATGAGATAGCAATACGTATGTGCATCAGCGTGCAGAAAAAAAAAAAAAAAACCTAAGAGACCATTAAAAGTAGGAAAAAAATATGAAAAATCATAGATTACGTGTTAAAACACATTTGGCATATTATGTTTACACGTGATCAAGGAATTTAATCAAATTAAGCAATGAATAAATAAGAAGCGAAATCATTACTCGTAATCAAGAGATTCAATCGGACAAATATTAGAACCAACAATGGCGATCTGTGATGACGTATTAACTCTGTTTTTCGAAAGAAGCGGTTGCCTGTTCATCACTCCACTTTCATACTCCGATCCATTTCTTTCCATTTTTCCTCCTCCACCTTCAGATTCTATATCAACAACATTACTCTCCATCTTCTCTGTTTTTCTATTTTTCTACGTAATTAAATTAAATGATGAATAATATATACATACAGAGGTGTATACGTATATGCGCCGGATCAACGCCAATTTATACGAAAACGTGTATTATAAGTATTGAGATTGAGATGATGATGAGATAGAATATTGAAAGTCAGTGATGCATTGTTGATTGTTGTGTCAGAGGCACTCAATCTACGTGACAGTTTGATCTTTAAAAGTTTTTATTGTTGTTAATGAATGAATATATATATATAGTACAGGTTAATAGAAAGCTAACATTTGTAATTATTATAATAATAATTAATTAATTAATAAGTATAACAAATAAATAAATAATGACTTTTCTCCTTTTTTTATTAGTAGGAACCACACAAAAGAAATGTATTGAAAGATGCTTAATGAGAGGAGAGAGAAACAAGGATAGTTCTAAAAGATAGGTCTAATGGTATTTTTTTTTTTTGTATAATTATATTTTTTAAAAAGGAATTTAATTAGTTAATCTATGTTGTATTTTAAGGATAATACTGTTAAGGATCTACATTAATTAAGTTAATCATCAAATAAGACAAGTTGTCAAGAATAGTTAAATAAACTTAGGAGACGTATATCAAGTTCGAGTTCGAGTTTATGTGGTTTTGGATATAATTAGTTAAATGTCTGGTACCGTATTACTTGAAAAATAGGAAAAAAGGTAATTTACAAACGAAGCAAACGTGCATGCGATCTACGTAGTAAAGATGTGTTTATAGTGTTTTTGTAAAGGTTCATACAAAATGTATGATAAAAACTTGCATAATATCGTTCACAATTATTAAAGAAAATTATATGATATGCATGAATGTGTGTATGTCTCACATGAAATGGTGTTGGGAGAAGATGGTGCATCAAGTGAAGGAGTGAGGTGTGTGGGAGACTTTGGATCATGCAATAAATATATTTCTTTTATTATTAGGGATAAAATATTATTTATTATTTATATTAGAATTTTACTATAATATGCATATCTTATTTGTACCTTAAATTAAAATTCAAGGGTCAATATAAATTCGAGGAAAAAGAATGTTAGTTATTATTTTAGTACAACTTTTAAAGCATGTTTGAAAGACTTAACAAGAGCCTTAAATACTTTATTAGGAAAATCCTTTATATTATATGAAAAAATTGTTTTATTTGATTGTTATTAGATATGGTAAAAACAAGGTCGTTGGACGGTTAGTAACGATTTATCATGAGTTTCAGTTAAAAACTTAAAATAGATTGACATGATCCATTAGCATTTGCTATCCATTTCCTATTAAAGTCACAAACACTAAATGTTAACTATATTAACTATATTAATTTTATCCCATCCAATTCAAATATAATGATATATATAGAAGATGGATTAATCTAATTATTTAATTCAATTAATTTTATTATTATCTTCAATTTTATTTTATATTATAGCTGGTATTTTGTTATTTGTAAATATTTATTTTATAAAATTTATTGGACTATAATAATACTTCAAATTCAAATATGCTTCTACCTATCTTAATAAATGAGTTATTTTTCTTGAAGAGTTTAAAAGTTGTACTCATATCAACCCCAGTCTTAATATAGTTTTTTTTTTTTTTAAACAACCCCGCATAGTAGGCGTGACAAAAAAAACGGGTCGGAACCCGAAACCGGAAAAAAAAACCGAAAACTAAAACCGGTCAAAACCAGTTTTGACCAAAACCGGTTCGGTTTTGTAAAAATCGGCGGTTTGAGAACCGGTTTGGATGTTTCCGTTGGCGAACCGGTTTGGAATCGGTTTTACCCAAACCGGTTTGGAAAACCGGTTAGAAAAATCGGTTTGGAATCGGTTTTTTGAGCTGTGAAAAAATGGCCGTTTTTTTTTTTGAAAAAATAGTCGTTTTGACCTTTTTTGTGTTTTTTTTTTACCATTTTGCCATCCTAAAATTAGTATAAATAGATACCTTGGGTATGGTTTAGTCACAACACTCAATCTTGCTCATTATAGTCTTTAAACACTCAAAACGTTTACGATTTACGTACGAAACTCTCAAAACGCTCTTTAACCGATCTCAAAACGCTCTCTAACCGATCTCAAAACGCTCTCAAAATGGCAACTCAATCTTCTTCAACTTCCGCCGGTGTTGGTTCTTCAAATGCACCAACTGTTGTTCAAGTTTTGGTAACCAAACGAAATCCGGAGATTTGGTGTAATTACGACAAAGAGTTGTTGTCAGATGGTTCGACTAAGGCATTTTGTAAACGTTGTGGGAAATTTTAGAAAGCCGACTCCAACTCAACATTGAAATCACATGCTACAAAGTATTGTGATGCAGTCAAAAGTAATCCGGAGTCGGATCAAGCAACCATGTCACGGGATGGAGTATTTTTACATACGAAGCGGAGCAGTGTCGAGAAGCATTTACCGGCTTTGTGATTCAAGAAGCTTTGCCGTTCAACCACTTCGACAACCCTCGGCTTACTAGGGTCATTCAAAATACTCTTCAACCGCGATATAATCATGTAAGTCGTCTTACTCTTAGACGTGATGCTCTTAAATTGTGGAAAAATGCTAAAAGTCAACTAATAATCGGTTTTGAAAACTTAAATACAAATGTATCATTAACAACCCATGTTTGGTTGGCTCCTCATGGTTTGCCCGGTTCGTACCTTTGTGTTACCGCACATTGGGTTGATCCCGCAACTTGGCAAATGATGAAACGTACCATTGCTTTTGAAAACATTGACTATCCTCACACGGGTAAAAACTTATTTTACATGTTACGAAATGTAATGAAAATGTTTAAAATAGAACAAAAGGTTTTTTCAAACTCGTTTGATAACGCGAGTAATAATACAAACGCCGTTCAAAGATTAATACTAAAATACGAACCACCTTTGAAAGGCATTTTCTACCATAGTAGATGTGTTGCACACATCATTAACTTGGTTGTGCAAGACGGACTAGCGGTTAAAGAAATAAGCGTAGTAAAAAACGCGTATAAACTATGTTACAAGATATATTTTGTTCGAGTAAGGCTAGATACAAAGATCATATGAGATTGTGTAAGAAAACGGATTCCATTTTTTTAACCCAAAATTGGGACATGTCCGTAAGATGAAATTCGACTTACAACATGTTTGTATGTGGTTTACGCCAACGCGACACTTTATACGTTTTTCATGATCAACTTTTTCAAAAAGGTCTTGCAACACCATTTTCCTCCGAATGTTGGGAGGTTATTCAAAAGATAACCGAATTGCTCAAAATTTTTAAAACCGCAACTACTTTATTATTGGGTGTTTATTATCCCACGAGTCATTTGGTACTTAATCAAATATTTTTAATGAGTTCAAAACTAAGCGAATACGAATTTTGTGGTAATGTATATGCAATAATGGTGGCTCCCATTAAAACAAAACTACGAAAATATTTTAAAGAGATTCCACCGGTAATTATTTTCAAAAGACTATTTTAACAAATCTTTTAAAGATTTATTTGGCCATTATTTTCAAAATATAGTTCAACAACAATGGTTTCTTCTAGTTCGGCTTCCACAATATTTGGTTCATCTTCTTCCCGAGATCCAATGATTAATTTATATAATAGTTTAAGACAAGAAAACCATAAACGGGCAAGGGGTGATAGTGACCAAAGGGCCACTAGCGAATATGGGAGATATACCGGAACGAATTTTTTAGCCTCAATGGGACTCGAAAAATCCGCACATTTTGATATTTTGGCTTGGTGGAAAGGGAGGGAATCTCAATTTCTCATTCTAACCATCATGGCCCGAGATTTACTAACCGTCCAAGCTTCTACGGTAGCTTCGAAATCCTCTTTTTGTCTTAGTGGCAGGGTATTATCTATACGAAGAACAAGACTCACACCGGCCTCATTAGAGATGTGTATTTGCTTGAAAGATCACTTAGACGCCGCAAAACGTAAACAAAACGTTTCAAGTCTTGAAGGTGAAATGGAATACGAAGGAGATATACACGATCTCGAGGTGGAAGCGGGTATGACAATATCATTTTCCGATGACGAAATTGCTCTCGATGAAGCTTCGCGAGAGCCTACCTCCGAAGAAGATTTCGACCTTTGAAGACTACGCAAATTGAAGATTTAATTTACAAAGTTCATCGAAAGTCCTCGGTAGCTCCATTGATCATACACAGAAGCGGACAAATAGGTCAGCGCGAAGTGGTTAAAAACCTATCCCTTTTGGGAAGCATAGTGACCCTCCTTATACCTCTGTTGAGTTGTACTCACAATGGGTGAGCCAATTTTTCAATCGAATTACAATATAAAATAAAATTATATTTTACAGGGAAAAATTAAATATTAAAATTTGACAACCGTTCCCCGGCAGCGGCGCCAAAAACTTGATGTGTGTTAAGTTGTCGTTAAAAATAACAAGTTTAAATTGATTGGAAATACTAAAGTTAACTTAAATACAACCAGGTAAGAATACTTGTTCGTATTATACTATAGCTTTGGTAAGACCGAGTTGAACACATGGAATCGGTGTAAATTAAAATAATTAATTAAAATTAAAATTACAAATTACAATTAAATAAGGGGTGCGTTTTAGTTCCGTACGAACAATTTTTAATAAGAAAACTAATTAAAATAAAAACAATTAAAAAGATATAAAGTAACTTGAAAGTAATCATATAGATAAGCATGTATTTACTTAGAATTGTGATTCCTCAATTCAGGTTTCAGATATGTTTATCGTTAATTGTTTATTATGGTGATTTCAACTAAAATGGACAGCCTCCTGTTAAGGTTAACTAATCCCTAATAAACCTTACCTTAATACTAGATTCTCTTAAATACACTGAAGCGTGTTATTAACATAAACTTTATGCTATTAATCCTATCAACAGATCATTAATATTCATTCAGCGACATCGTGTTAACGCAAGTCTATAATTATTGGGTAAGTAATTATCATATCAATTAGGTTATATTAATTGCTAGTCTCTTAACATATTACCGGTTACAGTCTCAAGCCACAATTAACTAATAAATTACTTAATTGCCGATAATCAATCAACTTATACAAACGTTAGTTATAGTATAAGTCTTTTGACCACGTTAAGTAACAATTAATTAACACACAATTAATATGGATCTTTCGTATAAATTTAATAACCATTCATAATTTAAATCAACATAAACATATCATAAAACATTCATCTAATAATCATTCATCTAAGTAAATACAATAAAAGAATTAACTCATGTTTATAGAAAACAAAACCAAATCTAAAAACATGTTATTACACGTAGTAAATAGAAAAGATTAATAATCAAACCCAAGAAACCGAACTAATCTTCGTTAGGGTTGAAAACCTTCAAACCCTAGCTTCCTAGCCTCCAAATACCTCCTTAAGTCGACCTTTAAACCCTAGAACCGAATTAAGGGTTACTTAATTCGTATGTAATTGTGTATGGTTATGGGTTGATAATGGCCTCCATTTATAGATTTCATAATCGCGATTTCAACAGCCGGTTGGATTTTTCAATCGCCGGTTGGGTTGGAATTTAACTCGAAAACCCGGATTTTGACCTGCGCTCTCGACCGACTTCCGTATTTGATTTCAACCGCCGACTGGATATTCCAACCGCCGGCTGAATGTCAATTCCATAACATTCTGCTACTCGGGCTGGGCTCTTTCCTTGGGCTTCAACTTTTACAAATCCGATTTTAATCCTTTTAATTGGTCCAATATCTTATTCTTTTTGGGTTCTTCTTCCTTCAAGGCCCATTCTTCTTGGTCTTTGATCTTCTCTTTACTTTCATCAGTTTTCAGCTCGTTTTCGCTCCTTTTATTTATTTCTTCAATTTAAACATCTTTTTGCAAATATAAACGAAATCAGTAATATATGTAAATAATTTGCAATAAAAATGCTTAGAAATAAGAGAATATTATAATATAAATAAGACATTATTTGATGTTATCAATTATATAGACTTATTGGTTTCAATAATATTTTTATGAAGATTTAGAAGACTTTGTTTTAAGTTAATGTTAAGTTATGTTTCCATACCTAATGTACTAATATTCTATCGAAAAAATTTGAAGAATACATTGTTTTTCCCTAAAACGCTAAACGATCGAAAAAAAAAACAATTATATAGAAAAACCGGTTTGAAATCGATTTTTGTAACCGAACTGGTTCCAAACCGGTTACAATCTGTTAGGGTTTTTTTTACCCTCCAAAACCGGTTCGGTTCCAAACCGGTTTTTAAAAAAACCGGTTCTTGACTATTGACTAAAACCGGTTCGGTTTTTCAATCCAAACCGATTTGGCAAAAAAACCATGTTTGTTCACCCCTACCGCATAGGCGCATAGTGCACAAGGATAATCTAGTTAAATTGATACATCAGTTATGTTCGTATATTATAATTCAAAATACAAATTTTAATCTTCTTTAATATTAACATGATACAAAGTTGCAAATGTTAAAATCGTATTGAATTATGAGAAAGTAAAAATAATTAGATAAATAAATAGCACATATCCGTAACGACCCAAATTGTAATTTCTATATTAAATCATATTGAAATTGCGAGTTGAAAATGTATATTAAAACAATCCTTTTAACAACATAGCATTTGATTGAAGCTACAGTTAAATCCATTTCTAGAGAAAAATAATAAAGAAATAAATAGAGAAAAATAATAATAAATAAATAGAGAAAAATAATAAATAAATAAATAAATTTGGATGGGTAGCACGATTCACGCTTGCAATCGTTATCAACTTGAGTCAGGGTGGCCTCGTGATAAATAAGCAAAAGCACCCTCCCAACCGTATCTCCCATGCCATTTAAAACATCCAAATGTACATATTACCATTTTCATTTAATTTTTCAGCTATGTATAAATCGTTTTTATTTAAATGAATTTTGTTTTTCTAGACTTTAGTTCGGAGTATTATAATTCAATGCATTTCGCCATCTTTGGTCACGTACTATATTGCCTTTGTCCAAAAAGAATTGTTACCTGTGACTGATGTTGAATGACACAGGTGGCCGTCTTTAAAATTTCGTAAGTTCTGAAAAGAAGACGTTAATCATAAAAATAAGGCTATGTAATAAGTTGCTAGATTATAGTACATAGTCAACAATAAGTAAATTAACTCATTTTTTTACGGCACCATCGACTTTCACACTATCAAGTCTAGTTTCTTTCATTTCTTAATTAAAAAACACAATACTTATCGAATTATATGTATATTTTCTTTGAGGCCCCATGAATTGGGGGTTACGAACGGTCGAACATCTCACTCATCTTCGAATCATCTTCAAAGATGACACTAATGAGACTAGTTGTTATACGAGTAATAAATTAAATAAATAAATATATTGCGGTTGTAATGAATTCTTAGGAACTCTCCAAGTCAAGTCGGTTATATCTCTTATTTTTCATTTAATAGAGGGGAGATATTTCTTTTCCATTTGAACCAAGTAATGAATGAAGTTACCTGTACATAAATAAATATAAAGTTTTGTTAAAGACAGTTTTAACGGTTAACATTAAACGTGTTCCAAAACTTCAATGAAGCCCCTTAAAAGGGTTGTTATTATTTTCCAATAATACATTACATAATTCCTACTTAGCTTGTAAAGTTTTTCTATATTTTGATATTTTAATAGTCAAAGTTCTCATATTATAACAAGAGTTAAAAGACATAGATTGTCTAACGTACTTTCACTTTTATTTCAATTTCAATGCAGGTAACGAATCGATTTTATTACCAAGGTAGATAATATATTTTATAAAAATGTGTCGATGTAGCTAATATGATTCATAAGTACATTGTGTACCTATGAAAATTTATATAAAGTACGTGGCTAATCGTTAGCACTTTTTACCGGTACATTACATATCTTAGTAATAAGATCAGTTTGTTACCTACATTAAAATAACAATTTCAGTAAAAATGCGTTGTAAATCTGTCTTTATTCTTTTACCCTTACAACAAGTATGAAGTATAAGTTGTATAAATACAATGATTCAAAATTTCGCTCATATAGACATACGTTTTCCTCTACATTATAGTAGTTGTTTTAACTAAAATTTTGTCCAATATATCATGCAAGCTGAGGATTTTGGGAGGGCCGGCTTATTTATGTACCATCAAACTATTTTAGGCATCAATGCGTATTAACGTTAACAAAATAGTATATGGAACTAAAAATAGAGAATATTTAAAACAAAATTTTGGAGGGTTTGAACCTGCTTAAATTGGTAAATGGATAAGATTTTTTCTATTCAGACTATGTGGGGATGGGCATATATTTGTACTCACACGTACGCGATCTAACAATTGTATCTCGTGACTGTTTCTGACCTTTTCCCTAGACACCCCAAGATGTGTATCTAGTGGGATTAAAATCGCTTGTTTTTATAAAATACTTTTTACGAACTAATATTTTCCTTTTATGTTAGTTATAATTACTTCCTCCATCCCAAAATAAATATTTGCATTACTATTTATATATGTTCCAAAAAGATTGTCCAATTGCAAAATATATTAATTTAATTTTTAACAATTTTCAGTCAAATTTACTTTAAATATAAGGGTAAAACTGACATTTAATCAATCTATCATATTCAAAGATAACTTGTTTAGGGACATTCTTTTTGGAACGGATGAAATATATAATAACGTTTTTTTTGGAAGAAGCATACCATACCAATAGAAAAAAAGAAAGTTTACAGATCAAAACACACCCCTTACGAGTGGTAAAGGAAAAAAAACCCTAACACTAAAAATGAAAAACAACAAAAATCAAAACCACAACATATATTCAACACATAAATTAAGCAAAACCATCAGACCAACACACATAAGACCACAAACCAAAACTAGAAACTTAACACATACAACAACTAGCAGGACTCGCAGAAAAGAACCAGCGTCACCATTAATCCAAATCGCCTCCTGTCCTCTTCCTGGTTCCATAGAATTTTTACAGACTTTAATCTAGCCGCAATCCAACCATATGACTTTATTTGCACTTCTTTAAATAAATCCGGGATCACGTCTTTAGATGCCTTGAACACTAAATTATTTCTCGAAATCCAAATAACATACAAAGACGACCAAATGACACTAGTCCAAATCTTTTTCTTCAAAGTCGAAAATGATTCATTTCCATCATGCAAAATAAGATCTCCAAGATTCCTCAAATCACATTGCCCCAAACCTCACCAATGAAATTTTTTATCCTAAAAATCCTTAACTACAGAACAATTTAAGAAACAATGATTCAATGACTCTACTTCCTTCAAGCAACATGGACAAAGAACACTATGAAGATCCATCCACCCCCATATTGTCAAGAACTACACGAACCGGGACTCGATTGTTTCTTAACCTCCAAATGAACACACAAATCTTTCTAGGAACACTCTTATACCACACCGTTTTCACCCTTCTCTTAGTATCGACCAACACTTTTTTATCCACCCACTTCCTTAAATCCCTACCCGAAAAATTCCCATCCTCCCTCAACAACCACCTCCATTTATCCGCACCTTCCCTTTTCAAAACACACCCTTTTAACATCTTAAGAAGCTCCTCCAACTCACCTAAAGCCCTTCCTTCTCTAACCAAACCCTGCAAGCTTCCATCCATTTCTCTAATTCATTATCCTTCAACACCCTACAATCGGCCTCTTTTTCCCATTTTTGAACTTTCTCTTTACAACTATCTAAACCTATATCCACCTCCCTCACTCTACCTTTACTCCAAGACTTCAAAGCGTTCTTTACAGTTTTTAGCCGATCTCTAAACACACAATCTGGCTTGCAGGACGAAATTGGTTTATTCCAAGCTTCCTCAATCCCCTCATCAATACCTACCTCTTCCAACCAAACATCAAGGATTCTGAATGGTTTTGGACCAAAGTCCTTAAGGTACTCATTTTTTAACAACAAAGGATAGTGATCAGAAAACTTCCTATCTAGAGCGTTACAACCCACCCGACCTAAAACCTGCATGAACCCTTCCGTCACCAAAAATCTGTCTAATTTACTAAATTTGATCCATTATCACTAATCCTCGTGAACCTCTTACCGTCTATTGGAACATCAACCAATTGCATTTCACCAACAAATCTGTTAAATCTTTCAGCTCCTCTCTCGCTAAATTGAGAATTCCGTCTCTCATCCATCGTACGAACCTCGTTAAAATCGCCAAGCACACACCACTGGCCGTCCACCCTATTCATCAAAAACATCAGTTTCTGCAACAATTCCCCTCTCCGCGTTTCCTGTCTTGGACCATAAACGTTAATAAAACCTAATAATTGATCTTTACCAATCCACTTGCCAATCACTGCTATATAATAACTTAATAAGTATATTTTTATAAAATTTTGGTGTATAATGAGGTATGAATTGTGCTGTACCAAAAGTATACACTATTTTTGTGTTTTGATTGAAAGATAACACACCAAATTATTATATTATCTTTGTGCATTTAATATTTAATCCACACATTATTGAAGATTACCTAAAACAACTATCTAGTCAGTAGTCACTATATATGTGACCTAAGTTTGTTATGATAATGGATATGGGATTTTCATTATCGAATTGCCGAATCCCTTGACATGTTTGAAAAGAAAAACCAAATACTATTTAACATTTCTGTTTAAATTATTTTATTTTAAATCTCTAATTCAAACTCATGATCCCACACAGTTTTCTTCACAAAAATACAAAACTATCAACATTAGTTGATGTAAATATGACTTTTCTTAAAGTTATTAATCACGCTTTCCTTATGAACTCGTTTTATTAGAACACTTGGAGAAACTAGAGTAACATTCGGTTAATTTTTAAATTTTGTAAGTTTTAAGTATTTGAAATTACATATATACCCTTCTTTAACCACATGTTTAATAATCAATATAAAAATAAATACAACTTAATATAAACTATATTTTTTATCGTAAGACTCTGAGGAGAAAGTCTCATTCGATGGGAAGGAGGAGAAGATTTTTTTACTGTATTTTAGGACAAAATTGTAATGATTAAAATACAATGAAATTTATAGATATAAAATGCAGTGTTGTTAAAATATAGTAGTTGTCGTAATTCACAAAATTTTTATTCTAAAATGCAGTAAAAAAGATTGTCTTCTTGAATCCTCCACCAAACTATATTGATGTAAAATAAAATGTTTAATTTAACACTGAAAATTTGATATTCGGTCATCCAATGAATTTACCTATCAATTTTAGGTATTGAAAAATTACAAATAAGATGTCATCAAAAGTCTAATTGACTGATAGAATTACTCAATTTTATCAAATTCACTAAAATATATGATTTACTGAATCTGAAATCATAAATTATTTTTTACATAATTATTTTAAAAAATTCAATATAGATTACGTATGCTTATAAAAAAGAAATCATATGTTTATCTAAAAATTATATAATTAGTTATAGGCAATCTAAGAAATCTATTTAAAAGTTAATTGAATTGTTTATATTCGCTTTTGTGTAACATCCGGGTGTAAAAAACATTCAACTTATATGATTTATTTTACGAATAATTTATTTACTCTATTCGTAAGTATTATAATATTAGATCCTAATTTTTAATTTATTGTTCAATTGATCATGAAATATATTAAATTTATTAAAACATATAATTTTATCTTATTCGATCGGTGCATATACACGGTATGTATTGTGTTGTGCCATTAACTTTTGTGGTGTACAAATCAATAGTCTATTAATATTGTGTATCACGGTATTTTTACCACGCATGCAATTTCTCATCATTTTTATGTCTAACGAAGATAATTTATAATGGTATGAAATAAACCTTTGCATAAGCAAGTACACATAGAAAGAATTAACCCTTTTTAAGTTGAGCCTTTTTGTGTGTGATAATTTGTACTATATTATTAACTCTTAAATATCTCAAGTGGTAAATATACTCATTCTAACGATAGTCATCGTATCATTAATCATCAATCATCTTAAAAAAAATATAAGGAGGGGTTATAACGTCAGAAAAATTTCAATTATCCAATTTAATTATTTGATGTTATCCAAGTAAATTTAGGTTTGATGATGTCATACTCCAATTTAATTACTTACAAATAAAAGTTATGTTGATTTAATATTTAATATTAAATTTATTAAATCAGACATAACTTTTGTACATCACAATACTGATTCTTGTGACCCCTATTTTTATATGGGTCATTACCGGTATATATACTAAAAATAAATAGGCAAGTACTACGTATATGCTAAGAGTTAGTTTTGAAATTCTATCATAATAACTTTTAATTTCAAACAACTCTAAACTTTTAACTTTTTGATTGAGTAGTGTAACGTGTTATATCTAGCAAATGGAGTCAAACATTAGATAGATTAAATAATAAAAAAATATAACATAATCATTATATTATACGGCTTCTTTTTTAATATTTGTATTGTGGGTCAAAATAATCTCTTATAAACGTATATTATTAACTAAGTATATTTACCGTAAAACTTTATCATTCATTTATGAGTTGGTATTTTTGAATTACGTTATATTTTAAGTTGGTTATATTCACTTAGATTTTTTCGTGTTATTTGTTATTTCTTTGTCTTTCTTGCAACACATTTTTATATGACTGTCACTCGGTACTTATTAGGGTTGGCAATTCGGGTTGCGTTGGGTTGGTGGGTTCGGGTTGACGGGTTGAAGGGTCAGAAGTGATCAACCCGAACCCAACCCAAAACACGTTAACCCGGACTCAACCCGAGTAACCCGATTTTTTAAGTTAGTCATCAAGTTTTCGAATTTTCAGGTCGATTTCGGGTCACCCGGGTCAAATGGGTCAATCATAATACATATAAAGTTCCAAAAATAATCATATACATATTATATTCATTTGGTGTGGGCCTCACATTAATTAAATAAAAGGTCCAAAGTTTATATATAATTTAAATAAAAAAATAATAATAATAAAATTTAAAAACTTCGGGTTGTCGGGTCAACCTGAAAATTTTGTGAGTGACCCGAACCCAACCTGAAAAAATATCAGGTTGGCGGGTTTCGGGTTCGCGGGTTCGCGGGTCAAGAATTCCAAACCCAACATGATTATTTTCGAGTCGGTTTCATGTCGAGTTTCGGGTCGAGTCGGAAATTACCAGCCCTAGTACTTATATAGACATTGATAGTATTAGTATCTTCTTTTGAATGAAACTTCCAAAATAAAACAAAATAAATTACATTAATCAAATTTCGCCTATTTTTCAAAATGTTCGAAACTTATTATATTAACACTAACATCATAAAAAAGTCCGTGTATGAATACGGATTTCAAATCTAGTTTAATATATGGATATCTATAATACAATTTATACTGTTTTTATAATAAAAATTAAAGCGTAGAAGTTTTTTATAATGAAAAAATATTAGTGCTAAACCCATTGCAACAAAAATATTAATTTATTAGTTAATTAATCCCGTTTTCTAATCACTCAAATTAAGTTAAATTAAATTAATAAAATCATAAATTAAAAAAGCTACTAGATGTCAACCTCATAGTTTAAGCCGAGGCAATACCTGATTGGCTAGGTGACGTGAGTCGGCACCGTCTTGATCACGTGCATGACGTTTGATTACCGTGCATCCAAGCAAAGTGGAAAAAGAGATGGAACGTGCATGCTCACTTTTATTAAACTTAATTAGTAAGACCATTTACGGTGCTATAAACTTCACCTTGTCTATAGTATTGCTACGTCTTTCATTTTTTATAAACTTACCCTTCTACTTCTATAAACTTGATAGCTAAGTCCCACCTATTTTTTTTATTATTGAAATAATACTTAAATATGCTATTTTTGTTCTATTACAAAATAAAATAAATCAGCATATGATTTAAGCTTAATAAAGTAATAAATTTGATAACATAAATCTTCGTTGTTTGCTTATCCACTGCCTATCCACCAAAACGTTCCCAAATATGCTCCACCAAATCATTACGAAGTTAATTGTGTGTTGTACGGTCACGTATTTCTGCATACCTTCTGACATATTTTTCAAACTCGCCAGTAGCTCCTCCCGTAACATCCAGTGGAGGATCTGCATTTTCGTCAACCAATTACTTATCGCATATCCTTCTTCATCCTCCACAATCATATTATGCATTATAATACACATATACATTATGTTGCTTATTTTTCTCATGTTCCAACATCTAGCGGGACCTCGTACAATTGCCCATCAAGATTGAAGGACACCGAAGGCTCGTTCCACATCCTTTCTTGCAAATTCTTACTTTTCTTTATACTTCTTTATCTTGGGTTCTATAGGGTGTGGAATACTTTTAACCAATGTAGCCCATTCAGGATATATACCATCAGCAAGATAATATCCCTTTGTATATGTTCGACCATTCACCATAAACTCACATACGGGAGAGGTCCCTTGTAATACGTCGTTGAACAATGTAGATTGATTGAGTACGTTGATATCATTGTTTGACCCTGCGACCCCAAAGTATGCATGCCAAATCCATATGTCTTGTGATGCAACCGCTTCTAGCATAATTGTTGGATATCCATTATCTCCTCGCGTATATTGACCTTTCCAAGTTACTGGACAATTTTTTCAAGCCCAATACATACAATCAATACTTTCTAAAATTCTTGGAAACCCGTGTTTTTCAGAATGTTTGTGTGTGAGTCGTTCGATGTCATTGTTATTAGACAATGTAACACATTTTAAATTATTAGGACTTTTTAATTATTGACTTTAAGTAATGTACCTTTTTAGTACTTGTAATATTTTTATTTTTATTTTTATTTTAATGAATGTTATCTTTTATTTAATTTAATTTTGTTATTTAATTTAATTTATTTAATTATTCGAATTTCTAAATTAAAAAAAAAATCAAAAATCCTAGAACACTGTAAAAACAGTGTCTTTCATTCATCTACTTTTTTAGCATACAATAGACACAATGTAACTTCTTTATGCTCTAACTGCTCCATGATTATGATAGGTATTCTTTTCAATTCATACTTATTATCGATCATCTCCCTCTAGATAACTTTATGCTACAATTTATAAATTATGCAATAACCATTTTTTCATAGCATTCGATAATTTGTGCGATGTTTAAATGACGTGTTTTTTTTATTAAATTGACATGAAATCGAATGTTTTCTCAACCCATTTATTTAAGTGACACAATGTAAAATGAAATTGTAATGTAGTCACTTTGACTGTTTGACAAAATTAACTAAAAGCTGGAGATTATGTTTAGTGCCGAAAGCTGAACCTTATATTTTATTTACAAGTGTTTAACAAACTAGCTAAAACTAAATATTAACAATGTAAAATAACATAAAAGAAAAACTAAAATATTCAAATAAAGGGTATTTATGTAAATACAATTTACATGAGCTCTACAATTTACATAAAAGAAAAACTTATGTTTTCAATAAACTTCCAATATGTTTTTGTGTACGAAACAAGATTTGTAGATTAAGCTTTTGAAAAATATAAGCATAAAGTCATGTAAACTTGTAACCGAAAAGTGTGTATAGATATAGTTTGAAAATAATCTCCACAATTATATAGTTAAAGAACTACGATTAATATAGAATCACTGCTTAAACAAGATTTGCAGTCTTGGAATTGTTAACAAGAATTTTAAGTTCATTTTTTATAAACTTTATACATACAACAAGTTAATAATTATTCAAACGAGTTAACCAACTGCCAATTAACACCCTTAACAGAAAGAAAAAAAAATCAAAAATTCCAAAAGGACATGCCAACAGGTTTTAGTTTTTACTATTAGCAGAAGCAACACTATTGTAGAAGTGGGCTTAGCCCAATAGAATAATGGACAATCTTAATTAACTAGAGTCATGTACAGTTTACTTCATGCAATATGTTAATCATGGGTAAAGTAATAACTTTTCAAAGCTTTTTTATTTTTCTTTGGACAAAATACAAAGTCACAAACCAAATGCAATTCGGTATACGAAAACATAAAGATTAGAAGGGATGAAGAATTGAAAACTGATTATATAATGTGCAAGTGTCAAATGAGTGGGTCGGGTCGGTTTGGGACTTTGGGTCACGGTTTAGATGGATTTAGGTCTAAACGGGTCAGGGTCTATATGGGTCTTTTAGGAAGACGGGTCTAAACGGGTCTCGAGTCGGATTGACCCATCGAGTTTTCACCAAACTTTTTTTTTATTTTAGTGAAAAATGAAAAAAAATGAAATGAGGTGTTCAATTTTTTTTCCCCGTTAGACCCGCCTAGACCCGTTGGTTAATTGTTATATAATTGGGGGTTATATCAGATGCTCATTTAGACCCATTTAAAAAAATAGAGGTATGTTGGGATCGACCCCGATCTCATACCTTTTGTTGGGATTGATCACCACCATATTAAAACACATAACTTTGTATAAGTCAATAATAAATCGCACAAAATAGAAAAAAAACGTCACACACTTTTGCGTGAAAAACCTCTCAAGCGAGAGTAAAAACCACGAGACTCGTAGGCCACTTAACATCCACTATATGAAAGATATTACAAAATTGAAGACGCTCAACTCTTGACATTTTTGAATATCCTCACACTACTCTCAACGGTTAATTACAATAACGGAATTTGTGCCGTCGTTATTGAATCACCGAGACCACCACACGGGATGGAGGGAGACGACTTTAATAAACTTTATCTTTTTATCTCGACCTCCCCACCTAAACTCTACAAACAACTCCTATATAAATAGGAAAACCCCTACTTGTCCACCAAGAAACCTGTTACTCAAATTATCTTGATTTACATAATATGCTAATTTAGAAAATTAGAATCACACCCCAATAAAAGAGACCCAAAAAAATCCATGACCTCGTAAATATTACTCAACTTGACCCATAAATAACCAATGAGTCTAAAATTGATACTTCTGATGTAATGGTTCAAAACCTTTGTGTTCAATTGTTCTACTCTACTTTTCTGAGTATGGATGATACTATATGTATTATGTAGGTTACTTTGTATCTTGTAATTTCACTGAAATGTTATTGTATTTTGTTAAAATAGGGATCAAAGTTATTCCACATTTCAGGAAAATCTAAAATACTAATAAAATGAAATAAGATGCTTTTAAGTTGATATTAAAATTATCAATTTTGTAATTATCTCAATCTTCTCTTGTCATGATTCGTCTACTTATTAGACTCATTTAATAGGTCACATTTGAAGTAGTCTCTTTTAAAAAGTCGATATCTGAATTTTGTGAGAGTTATGGATGATGATGATCAATTTGTAGTCGGCTTTTAGAGATATCTTAGATATATCATAGTTGATGATTTTAAAGATGGATCGGTTGTAATTGTCTGAACTTAAGCTTCCGTTAAAAAATCTTTATATCATTAAAAAACTTAACATGATCTCATTAAATTATCTGTTTTTTAATCTTAATTAGTAGTTAATTTGAAAATGACCGTGTAACAAAAAGATTGTTATTATTAATATCAATGATATAATAATATTATTATTATAATGAGTTTTTTGTCGAAAAATGAATTAATAATTCACTTTTTTATATTTTCGGGTATCAAATATTTCAAACCTTTTAAAATGAACAAGTAGTTTAAAATATATGATTAAAGGGTATTAGTACCAAATTAAAAAAATAAGAATTATATGTCATATTTTTTAACTCACATTTGATACTCAAAAATACAAAAAAAATGGTATTATTGACTCATTTTTCAACAAAAAAAAAAAAAAAAAAAAACCCTTATTATTAAATAATTTATTATTCTCCAGAGAGCTATATTACAATTGTGAAAATGGAACCTCGAAAATACCGTTTCTAATTACAATTAATCGCAACGCAATCTGTCTCCAACACGACACAATTGCCGCCTTAACCATCGCTCCAAGACACACCCAATCCCATCGACGACGAACACAACACCACCGCCGTCAAACCCTAATTTATATTTCGCAAAACATTTGCTTCCCTGTTTTTTCTTTTTCCAGAAACAATCACACATTTAAAAGAAATTACACAACTTTTTGTGTTTGTATTTGTGGGTCCTTTACGTCTCTGCAAATCCAAACGTGGGTTCCTTTCAAAATCGCATCTTGCTTTGATTTTGACGTGTTTGATTCATGTCACTATCAAACCCTAATTTTTCTAGTCCCCCAAATTCAATCAGCCAGAGTTCTTGTCGAATATCTGGTATGAAGCTGTGATTCAATGTTGTGATTTCTGGTACAATGTAGAATTTGTGTATTGAATATTATGTATTAGCAAAAAAGTGAAAAAATGAGGGGTAGAAATGAAAGAGATGAATTTGATCACTCTAAATGGCTAATATTTAAAGATTTCTCATGTGGGTTATTAAGGCTTTTATGTTTTTTAATAGTATTTGTAATAGGGATAGTGATTGGTTTGATTTCAAGCTCACATGTAGATAGATACTTTACTTCACAACCCTATAATGTTAATCCAAATCAGCCATATGCAAACCCTAATTCTTTTTACCCGAATAGCATTACAAAAACTACGAGTGCAGCTTATGATCAGAATTGTAGTGCCAGTGGTAGAACTAATCCTATGGTTAGTTGTGTAAGAGAGGATTGTTTAAGTATGGAAAGTTTTCGGTCTCCGAAGAATTTGAGTCATGGGATGAGTGATGAGGAACTCTTTTGGAGGGCTTCTTTGGTGCCTGAGAATGTTAGGTACCCGTTTGATAGGATGCCTAAGATAGCCTTTATGTTCTTGGCGAAGAGAGATCTTCCGTTTTTGCCATTGTGGGAGAGGTTTTTTAAGGGTCAAGATGTGCGTAAGTATTCAATTTATGTTCATACGAGTCCTGAGTTTGAGCTTAATGTTTCAGATTCTTCGGTTTTCTACAAGCGGCAGATTCCTAGTCAGGTATGAATTAGCTTACCCGTGGGTCGGGTTTTTTTAATGTTACTTTTTGAATGTTTAAACTATGTACATATGCGTTGACTTTCACCAATAATTAGTTACATTGTCTGTTTGTGATGGATGCATTGCTTGAAATAGTTTACTAACATTCATGGTTACACTTGAGTTTGATCCTAAACAAAGAGAAAGTATATTCCCTGTTTTATTTAAACTCTGCAAGTTATTATAAGTTGAAGGACATATGCGTTTGTAAAAAGTGAATTTTCAATTGTATAAATGAAATGTTTATAAATGTCCGAATTGTGTTTATCTGTATCTACAGAGCTAACTTGAAGTATGGGTTCTTTATGTGTGTTTCCAAAATGATTATTTGACCTTTAAATAATGAACAAGATGTATAGTTGGTTGTAATAAAATGATCAATGTTATGGACAGTTAGCTAACTTTTCAGTTATACTAGTAAGTCAGATTTGTTGCAACAACTAATCGTTGGCTTCCAGGTGCGGATTTAAAGGGTGTTTAGGGAATGCGCGTCCATAAGCTTAAACCTTTTTTTTTGTAAAGTAAATAAAAACAAAAAAATATATTAGTAATGGTTATGTGTATCCATTTCTTAATAGTGATGATAGTGCATACTGCATAGTCTGGGGTTGCCACTGTTTGCAATTTTTTTTTATTTAGTTCACAAAACGAAAAATCAAAATCAAGTTTATCACAGTCAGCAAGAATAATTATTGCAATTTGCAACCTTAATGATAAGGCACACAGCACATCCAAACACTCCCCTACCCCCCACCTTAAATTGTTATTGAAGCGTATTTTGAACATTATATTGTTATCAAACTACAATCCTACTATTTCAGCTTTCATCATGTTAGGTAAATTATACTATTATGTTACGTTTGTTGTACATGTATTCCTCTAATATAATTTTTTTTTTTTTTTTTTTTTTGCATTTCTAGGCAGTAACCTGGGGAACAGTGTCTTTAGTTGATGCAGAAAGGCGGCTTTTAGGCAATGCCCTTCTCGATTTTTCCAACGAGCGGTTCGTTCTCCTATCAGAAAGCTGCATCCCAATTTACAACTTTCCGACTATCTACAAATATCTCGTTAAATCCATCTACAGCTTTCTTGACTCCTATGACGACCCGTCTCGATACGGGCGGGGCCGGTACAACCGTCGCATGAAACCCGACATCAGATTAAGAGATTGGAGAAAAGGGTCTCAATGGTTTGAAATGAACAGAAAACTTGCCATCAAGGTGATCTCGGATTCAAAATACTACAATCTTTTTAAAAAATACTGCACCGGTGATTGTTATCCAGATGAACATTATATGCCAACTTTCGTACACATGTTCTATGGATCACTTAATGCTGATAGAACAGTAACTTATGTTGATTGGTCACAAAGGGCTCCACATCCGGCTAAGTTTGGTGAAAAAGATATTACTGAAAGTTTTATGCGATCACTTAGGAACAATGGGACAAGTTGCTTGTATAATAAGGGAACGACGCCAATTTGCTATTTGTTTGCTAGGAAGTTTAATCCAAATGCATTGAAGCGGTTACTTGAACTTGCGCCGGAAGTTCTTGAATATTGAGAGTATGGATGGATGTGAGGAGATCATTTTTGGTAGCTTTTTGGTGTTCTTTTTGTGTGAACTTTGTTGTAGATTTGTTGTGCTTTGTTGGATGTTGATGGGTGATGTACAATGTACAGAAATTTTGATTACATAGTTTTTAGATGAAATTGAATGGTTACATCCATCGTGAACTCGTTACAAATGGGTTGATATTGTCACCTTTTATACTCTTTAAAAATAGTGGCATAAGTTGAGGTCATGTGAACCTGAGGCATTAATAAGCATTCGTTTGCCGTTTTTGTGATTCTACCTAATAAATGATGAAAGAAATACATGAGATCTTGTTCATTCTTTATTTTTTTAGAACCAACGTTGTTGTATTCGTTAGAAGTCTTTTGGTATTAGTTGTCCGAAATGACAGGGCATGTTGTTGATAATGCGCAAAGAAAATTCATCTGTGCAAGATTGAAGGACTGTTCAAAAAACAAAGTCAATGAAGTTGATGGAAAAAGGGTCAACTCATTAGAAACAACAACAATAATACCCAATCCCGCATACGAGGGGTATGGGGAGGTAAGTTGTATACAATCATTCCTTTACTCGCGGCAATAGAGACTGCTTTCAAAAGGATCTCCAGCCAGCATGAATGAGTATAATAAATATGAGAGCAAATAAAGAGATATAAGTAAAATAAATATTGGTACATGTATTCATTATACTAAACTAAAAAAATACGTAGTGCATAACTATAATACAAATATATGTAAAATTTATGGTATATATAAATATATAAGTATATTATATATATATAGAGTTTGGTTATCGTAAAAATATGGTTAAAATAAAAAAGATATATAAAAAGTTATGCATATAGATTTCTCTCTATATACATAATGATGCACAACGAGATTGATACATACGTTGAGATATAGTACAGAGTAGTAAACTGATACATAGTAATTTGATACAATGGGCATAATTCATGTTCCTTTGCTGGAAGTCACAAATAGCCCACGATTTGAACAATTGATAACCGTTAATTGTATGTATGCAAAACTTATATGACTCAAATGCCCTTTTATTTGTAAATAATTTTGTTTATTTGGAAGGGACACATATCACTATAATATGACTTTTTACCCCTTTTTAGTTTAGTAGTCTTTTTAGTTGAACCAAAACCTATATATATACATAAGTGGGATAAAGGGAGACGGATTTTTAGAGAGAGAAGAGGGAGATTATTTTTTGTTATTATGATTCAATATTTTTATTCTAAGATTCAATATTTTTATTCTAAGATTCAATTTTTTATTACTATAAACTTTTAAATCATGCAACAAAAGACTAAATCTTATTAATAAAATATTGAACCAAAGCAATAAAATATAGAATTATATTATTAAAAATTTGAATCATATCAATAAAGTATTGAATCATAGTAACAAAAAATTCTTCTCCCTCTTCTCTTTCTAAATTTTCTTCTTTTTTGATCTGTTACTATATATATATATATATATATATATATAAAGTTATTTATATATGAATATTAGTAGTTATAACATCCGTTTTGATTAATATTTCTTAATAAAAATATTTTTTTTTACATTTGCTTATCATTCATCACGAATGAATGGTAAGCTTCCATTCTTCCTTAAAAAAATTGTTTCCCTCTTGATCTCTACCCTATATAGGGTTAGGTTCAAACGAGTACCACAAAAAGGTATAGAACTGCGAGAACTTTTAAATTACATTGTTTTTATACATGTAAACGCAATAAATTACATATAAATGTTATTTAATGTTCATATTATTAACAAAATAAAGTTAAAAATCACTAAAAATATGTTAAATTATTGAATATATGAAAAATATAAATTTGATTTTAAAGGTTATTTTGAGGGTTTGTCAAACTATTTTACTTTTAACATTAATCTACATCAATAATTACATGTGATTGAATCATTAACATGTGAAAATTTCTATAATTTAAAAGTTCTCGCAGTTTTGTACATTTTCTGGTTCTCATTTGAACCTTTGACTATATATATATTAGTGTTTTAGATGATATATGAAACGATGTAGTTAAGATTATTATTTTTGTCAATGGATATATTAAAAGTTATTTAAAGTTTTTTCTTATTAAAATGTAAATATGGTGTCCCAGTCAAAACGACTTATACTGAAACAACCTGAAATAATAACCCGCCACCCGTGCAATGCACGATGAGAACTTAAAGGAAAACATAATTTTTTTAGTACAGTATCACAAAGAAAAGAAATGACTATCGATTTATAGAGTTTTTAAGTGAATAATAGGTACATATCTCTTTTAATACATACTTATTTTGTATTTATGAATGCTTAAGAAATTTAATGATAACATAATCTATATACTATATGGTTCTAGTATAAATGTAAAATGATTATTTTTATATATTTCGGCTTGATGTTCAATGACATTAAAAATACATAAGAAACCAAAACCTATTAAAATTGAAAAAAAAATGATTGTACCACAACATTTTCTCAATAATAGATCTTTACAACTTTCTCAATCTCATATTAAATAAAACACAAAATAAATAGTTAATTATTGATAAATTATTTTGGACTAAACAATGAATAGAAGGGTGTGAAGAGAACTTTTTTTTTTTTTTTTTGTAAATAGAGTTTGTAATGTATATAGTTAGGAATCTACGATTGATAGTCAATAATATTTGAATTAAGAATTTTATTAGTTAAAAAATAGGTGGATTTAAACAATTTTTTAAATTTGAATGACACGTAGAATTTTTTAGAAAGCTAGTGTAATGACATCTAAAATTTTTGATTAGTTGTCGAAAGAACAAAGGTATATTTTTGTTGTGCTCAACGTTTGAAAATTTAACATGGAAGCGGAGGGTCACACGAGGTGTTTCGGTCAATAACAATCTAAATCCATGGAATTTAAAGTCTATATGCGCGCGCACACACAAAAATCAATTCATACACTAACATCAACTCTAAAAGACGACCATGTTTGGTGGAACTCAGAACTCAATTTAGCATAAATTAATGCGAAAGGATTTGGCAACACGTATTTGTTTCGATTATGTATTTTGTGGTAAAAAAAATACTAATTTTTGTTGTAAATTATGTTTATTAGGTAGAAAGTATTATAAGAATACAGAAAAAAAATACTTCTATTAATTATTATATGTTCTTTCATCCACTTTTGTTCAATGGGAACATTATAGAAATCAAGAGTATGTTGATGGTAATGAAGTGAGTCATATCTAGATTTGTATTTGAATTGTTAGGCTAATGGATTCTACGAAGGGCAATTAAGTCCTTGTTTATATCGTTTGACATTTTATATGTTAGTCATTACTTTCAAGGTTTTTTATTATTATTATTATTATTATTTTTATGAATAATTAACAAGATATGGCATACTTTATTTAATATACTTGCATCGTTAAAATTATTTTTAATACTTTCAAAATGGATATTATTGAATACGTCGTATGGTACATATCTAAACAACTCCGTATTTTACTAATTTCCAGAAGCCATTTAACTACTCTTATATTGTCGATTTATTACGGTATAAATTAAAGATTTTCATATCAAATCCATATTTAGTTTTACTTTTCAATTATTATTTTTGAACGGCATAGATTTCATAAACACACTAGCAAAAAGCTAGATAAGATCACAAACTCCAAGGGATCGGATTGGATTGGGACACCAAACCCAATCCAACCAATCATGTTTTACTTTTCATTTACTTGATATCCACATAAAAGAAAAAAGCTTAATATCGTCATAAAAGAAAAAAGCTTAATATCGTCACAGAGAGTGTCTTTCACTCTCTTTCCGGTCCTTTTTTGAAAGATATAATCTTGTTTTTATATCTCCTTATACTCCATATTGCCGCTTTAATCACCATATCAAAAGAGAACCGCTTCTCTTGGAAGAGAGCGACGGATCGATGATGAAAACACTAAAAGTCGGTTGTTATCTGACATCTTGTGAAAACAGGGATGAGCGTGGTACGGAACCGGTACCGTACCGCACCAAATCGGTTGGTACCGCTTTTCTTTTTGGTCCTAATATGAGTACTGAATACCATACCAACTGAAGTGGTTTGGTACCGGTACGGTAAAAAGTGGTACTATACCCGTTTGTTACCGGAAATATAACAATATAAAAGTGAACAATGTTCAATGTAAAAAGTGATTCAGCACAAAAATATAACACCGCCTCAATACCAAACTGAACCAAATATGGTAAATTAAACAAAAAGATGACAAAGAATCGGCATGCTTATTTTTCGAAATTTAAGTACACAAAAAGTTAAAAATAACGACTCTTTAAAAATCAACTTCTCATACATCCAAGTGATTCTCCGGGTATCTCACTTAGATATACAAATAATAAGTCTCAGTTGGAACTTCTTATATGTCTCAGTTACAAAAAGGTCTTACAAATAATATAGTTACTGAGTCGTGTTACAACTTATCGTGTATAATTGTTAGCTTCTTTAATTTCTTTATGCTTTTGAATTCGTTAAATATTATTAGATACATTTATAGTGAGAGGTTGTTTGATTTATCTTACTTTCAGTTTGAAATTTTTACCCTTTACATATTCAAATTTGCTTACGAAAGTAAAATTAATATGACACCAACTTGATGCGTAATATACATGCTACCTTATATAATCTTATTGCAAATTTTACTATGTTTTTTCAAATAAGGTAAAACACTAATTTTATCATATACATTATTTGCATAGTTATAACAATCAAATACAAATGTAACGGCTCGTGTGTACATACGAGTTTGAAATCTATCTAGTTTCTTAATAAATAATAATATTGTATAAATCATTTATGGGAAGAAAAAAAATAGAACTGTATATGCTGGGACCGGATACTAAACCGGAAAAAACCGATACCATACCGAAAGTACCGCATCCAAAAAGGAAAGTTTATATAAATACCGAATACCGTACCATTTGAAGTGGGATGGTACCAGTACGGATATGGTACGGGTATGGTACGAGTACAATATCGGAATTTCAATATTAATGCTAATGCCTATGTGAAAATATATACACGATTATGTTTCTTAATAAAAAACAAAGACTACAAAGTGACACCCACATGCCAAAATTACAACCTTCCACCAACTTATTACTAATATTAAAATTTATCCTATCATTTAATAGGTTTATTTTTCTTATAATCTTTACATAAATATAACATTATGTAGACGTAAGAATTACATCCTTCTAAAATTTCATTATATATACCAAACTTATAATTTAAATTTAAATTAATAATTAATTGAAAAGGTTTAATTATTTTAAAATAGTAATTAAATTAGCAATGTATCGTAATCGTAACGAACATAATAACATAATTGGAATGATAACATACATGGATCTAACTTATTATAGTAATTTGATACTACACAATTGCGTGGCCATACTAATACTCGTTGAGATCAAAACTCGCGATACACAACAGATTAGTGTTAAGAAAGGTGAATTCATTGTAGCATTGAGGATGCTGATATTTACTTTTCGTTCTTAAGTATTGACATTTTCTCAAACATGAAATATTATGAGTTTTTATAATAATTTGATTTGAAATATTTATCATACATACATTCTTCTTTTACTTTTTGTAAGAGCAATAAAAATAGCAATTAATGCTAGTAAGAATAAAATAGTAATTAGCATTTTTTTAAAATTTTTTTAAGGGAATAAGCATACTATCAAAAGTCTAAACGCTTTATAATAGTTGTAAAATATGACACCAAGACTCTTTGAGAGTTGTCAAGAACAAAAGCCCAAGCCCCAAGTATGAGGTCCATGTAACAGGCCCATATGTCTAATGATTTCTTTCAGCTCAATTAATTGCTCCATTTCTGGCTCAGATCTTATGACCCGCCTCAAAGCCCAACTAAAGCCACTAGTTGCCCAGTATTTTCATTTAGTAGTGCTAATTATTTAATTTTTTATTTTTATAAAGGCAATAACTGACGCACATCGGCACGAATATATAAATTTTTTCCACGGATATTGCTCAGGATCGAACTCTCTGTGAGATTCATAGTTGCATTACTTATAGCTTCCTTGTTCGAAGACAAAGCGGATTCGGATTTTTTTTTTTTATTCCAAGGATAGGGATCACATAAAAACTTCATTCGAGGCATGGGTCAAACCGGTCATTTCTCAAGAACACTAGCTAAAGGCCCTGAAACTACTACTTGAATCTGGAACCTATATGCTGATGTTCTAAACGTTATGAATCTATTGACAAGTCCAACCCCAATATCTTGATTTCTAGTAGCAATGCAGCAATGCATTGCGAACCTATATATATATATATATATATATATATATATATATATATATATATATATATATATGATTTGTCCAACTTCAAGACTTAAACCTCTCTCTCTCTCTCTCTCTCTCTCTCTCTATATATATATATATATATATATATATATATATATATATATATATATATATATATGATTTGTCCAACTTCAAGACTTAAACCTCATGGTTGTAAGGTTATCTCGATATCACTAGACCAATAGCCATTTGGTTTCTATCATTGATGTTATATGATTGTCTGCGAGAGTTTTAACCCGTACAATGTAAGTGCTGCAACTTCTTGTATGGAGCTCGGTTCAACGGATAAACAACCCTACTTGTGCCAGTGTCCACCAACCTCAAGGGATGGTCAATTTTACAATTCTTCCATACAGTTAATGTGTACTTATTGTAGTTAATTACGGAGCATTATGTTATTGGTCAAGAACACCAAACAATAGTTTCCCAGATCATAATGAAGGCATACAAACATGCAATTTCAAGAACAAACATCAACCTAGAAAAGAAAAAAAAGAAAAACTTTAAATCCAAAAGATTTCAACAAACAGAATCCACAATTACTTCATATCATCCAATTACCATCAAGTCAAAGCTCACCATATCCATTCAACGAAAGTAATAGTCGAAGAGTTAAATCAATAGCGAAACACAATATCAGACAAAAAGGCAGTAATAGTTTCTCCTCTTCT
This sequence comes from Gnaphalium uliginosum, assembly GCA_963930675.1. NCBI lineage: Eukaryota > Viridiplantae > Streptophyta > Magnoliopsida > Asterales > Asteraceae > Gnaphalium > Gnaphalium uliginosum. The sequence continues at coordinate 63,517,241 of OZ005680.1, forward strand.
AAAAACCTTAGTCAAGGTCATCAATCCAATCGCCGTAGATGAGGTTAATCCCCGGAGGCCACTTTGAGTAGCTTCTCCACTCTGCACTGCCTTCATGAGCAACCAACGAGCGTGTGGCTGCTACAACATTGGGAATTCTGACCCCTTGGTTGTTGGGGTTGTCCTTATCAGCATGGGCACCACCATATTGCTGTAGCTCTGCAACAAAAAAGAATATATTAAATAAATAAATTAAAAATAAAAAAATAAAATAGGGCTTAGTTTCAATATGTCCGTAGTTGTAAAAATCACTTTTATCTGTTATTCGTCAAATTTGCATGAACTATAAATAATAATTTGCTATAGAATCTTTCTATTCCTTTTTAACAACTCCGTAGTACTGAACATACTTGCGAATGCTGTTATGACTTTAACTTTTGATCCAAAAATAAATACACACAGAATGTTGAATTCAATAATTGGTCATTTGACAGTCAATAGTCTGACAAGCATTCCTAAGAAAGTGGAAACTACAAGTGCATGCTTATACAGTAAAAAATAACTATAAAGCTATTTGGATTTAATTATGTTTATGAATTTATTTTGACTGTAAAGGTCAAACTTGTATGAGCTAAACTGATAATGGCTATACATAATTTTACCCTTATAAATTTTCCAGTTGCAACAGAGTGACAGACTTTCTTTTTACTATCCCTGACAAGTCTTGTAGTTGTTGATTCAGACATCAATTTTTCCCAAATAATTAACCACATTCAAAGCAAGTAGTTGGCACCAAAATAAAGCATATGACAACCATTGAGCACATAAACATAGAACTTTAGAAACTGCAAGGTCATGATCATATGCATTTCTAATTCTATAATAAACTATATCAAGCATCCTCTTTTATCTCAAATTCTCAATAAATAAGATCAAATAATCTAGAGACAAACAATTTCTACCTCCACGACTGCTCAAAAATCAAAACCCTATGTTTTAACCAAGATTAATCTTATTTATGACTTTTTCACCACAAACCTTCGGTCCTATGACCAAAGTTTATATTTTATTATTAAAAGAGTTGATGACTTTAGCTACACTTCCCTCACCATTGCCATTTAAGACTTCACATACCCTTCCACTCTTCTTAAACTCTCACAGTTAATTAATAAAAAAAAAACGCTAGCTTATTTCTTAACATAAAGGCAAGAAGAAATATAAGCAATACTTGCTAAGACATCCTTTCACATAGTACAATGTCAAGATATTTGAAAATGCATAATGAATGTGACAGGTCCTTTTAAGCATCTACGTACGTACTGATACTTGAGTTGTAGAGGGTATTTCTTTAAGAAACCAAATTATTGGTAGCAAATGGGCACTCAAGTACTCAGCGTAGAGTTCCATCCAAATGCTTTCTTCATTACATATAAGGTTGTGTGCATCTATGTCGCTTCTGTAGATATTTAACGATTCTTTTACAGTCTCATAAATAATCAGATAGTCGTTACTTATTAGAGAGTCAATTTGGGTTGTGTCTAATATGAAACGGGTCAAATAAAAATTAGCTAGATGGAGAAGAAGTCAAATGGGTCCAACAGTCAGAAGTCATCAAAGTCTGTTATCATGCATAATAAGCTCCAAAATCATTTTTATTCAAAGATACTGATTGTAATTCTAAAAGTATTGCTTTTGTAATCATAACTAACATACTGAACATCTATAAAATTTGACGAAAAAGTGTTTGCCGGGTCAACCCAACCAGCTCTGCCCGTTTCAACCAGTACTACGAATGACCCTTCAAACTGAACATAGTTTCACCCATTATCCAACCCTCCCAGCCCATCTTTCCATCTCTACTCATAAAGATTGTTTTCGGCACATACAGATGTTTTCAAGAAATTTGGTATCTCCAAAAGTGTAACAAGGTGATGAAAAAAGTTAGCAGAAACTCAGAAAACATGAGACACGTATCTTGGTCCTAAATATTATATTTATATATATAACATACACTATGGTTTCTTACAGGTATGGACCAACGTATTAAAGTCCTAAAAAGTCTTTTTTAATGCTTAGTTATGTTCATATCCATCCTAGTGCAGTTGCACATCAACCTCATCATTTGCATTTTCACCACAGCAGCCTTGTCAAGTGGAACATATTATAAAACCTACTCCCACAACTTTGGTATAGTTATGTCATCCTATGGGACTTCTAGTGCATAACAGAAAAATGGCTTCGAGACTAAAGGAGGTTATATGATGCAATTTCATTTAAAACGAGCATTGCTTAGATTATCCCAAGAGGTCATACATAAAGTTGCAGTTAGCATCATCGCACATGCACTAAAGTTAAGAGTGACACAATGAAGTTATAAAATGAAAAAAAATACTTACACTACGTATATTGACCTAATCAGAGACACTGATGGAGCTAGGACCAGCAGGTGTGACAACTTCACACAAAATTTACAATCAATTTATCAATTTCACAAAGATTGTGTAGATCCAGTTTTAACATTGAAATCTATTGACTATAGCAACACAAGAATAACTGCAAATTGCAAACAAAGTTACAATATTTTATCTAGATATTACTCAACAACTGAAGATAGAAACTCAAACAATACATGGTTGAGAAGTATTATTCGAGCAAACAAGAACAAGAAACTAACTGTGGCATCCAACATAATAACCATATATCTAAACTGAGAAGGTAATCTACGAATGTTAGTTTATTACTATATTTAATAAGATTAAAGATTGAATGAACCATACCTGCTTCCCCATGAGCAAACATACACTTGCTCCCATATGAGCAATAACCTGCTTCCTCCCACCTCATGCATATCTGTGTCCGCCAATTCATTGGCTTAGAGGTTTCACTTTCTGCTGCTCGTGCGAGTGGCACTGCTGTTGGCCTTGCTGGAAGCGGGGCCAGTGGCAGTGGCGGCGTTGCTGCAGGTCCTCCATTCCCAGTTGCTCCCCCGTTTCTGTAACGAACGTCGGATGAAGTACCTAGAACTATAGCCATTCTTTCCCGACTTCTAGGTTCCTCATCATGAATATAGGTGCACTGTTCACCATAAGGAAAGCCGTTTTTAGTGTTGTAGTTCTTGCAGAATCGGCTTTTGTGAGATCTATATCCATCTTGACCACCATCCATTTTGATTTTCGGTGGCGGCGGAAACCCTCAGGATGTCTTTCAAAAGTTAATACGAAAAAGAGGTAGGCATAACCCTAAAGGGAACGCGGCTATAAATAGGTCGTGTAGCTCCAAAAACGACGTCGCATACTAATTAATTGTTTTTAACCAAACTGAAAAGGCTTAAGATCCCATAGAAACCAAAATATAGGCCTGAATATTTGTAAAACATCTAATGATAGAAATTAATTAAAAAGATAAATGAAAATAAAATTCCCAAAGATCCAAGTATCACTGGCATTTCAATGTAGATTTAACAAGAGAACGAATGAATGAGGAATTTGTGATGTATAAAGAAACTCCCTATCCCATGTATCATTGACATCTAAATGTGAAATTACGAAAAGTTCAAATACATGGGGAACTCATAAATCTTAAATTACAAAATTCAAATCCTGCAATCACGAGTACAAACAGACAAAAAAGGAAATTTGAAGAATAATACAATCTTTGTCAGCGGGACATATTAATTTAGTAATATCATGAAGATATCACATCAACTTAGAGAAATAAGGGCAGTTACGAAACTATAAAAAGAAAATTACTCCACGAAAACAGTTATCATTGAATGAGTATGGTAAAACTAAGAGCAATTATGAGATTGAGAAAGACTAAACTAATAAGTGAAAGCAGCTATTATAGAATATAGATAGTAAACTAAGGCATATACTCAAATTCAACCCAAAAATTCAGATTTTGGGGCATATATCACCTGCATTAAGGAAGTGTTGTCAGCATCTTGCCATTTTACATGGATACATAAAACGACTGATAATGAGAAAGTGTTGTAATCAATGAAACGTAGGGTAACAGAATATTTATCAATTGTAAGATTAATAATACCTGTTGGGACCATGATGGCTTAATCCCTGGAAACATATTTGTTTCCTTTGTAATTGTTTCATGACGAGGTTCAATCCAAGTTGCAAAGGTAACACCAAGTCCAAAAGTACTTACTGAAGCTTGGAGAGGAATACAGTAAAGCACGCAAGCACTCAACTTTCTTTCCCATAAGACCCCTAAAAGCCTCACATACCGAAATGCGCGCCCAACACCCATCTAATAGTAGAAAACGGAACACCAAGCTCTTCATAGCCGTGCACAAAGAGTCTGGAACCAAACCATACCACAGGGTACAATTGAATTATATTTCAACAGTTTATATAACAACTGATCTTACGATATTTAACAAACCAACCGAAAATAATATGTACAATTTGGAAGACTCAAAGAAAATAACGCCTGAAATCATTTCTTACATAAAAAACGGTAGCTGATAAACGAAGGTGTTTGAGAGTACAAATACCAGGTGCTTATAGATTTTTACTTCTTTTAAACGCAAAACGCACTTTTAAAATGTTTGAGTAATGCTGTGTTTTTAGCTTATTTAAACAGACAACACATCTTTTAAGCCATAAGCACTTCTTACACCTATGCACTCCCAAACAGTAGACTCTATTGCATTTTATATCATAAGCCAATAATACACAATCACAGTCACACTAAGGGAGTGTTTGGGATTGCTTAAATAAGTGTTTATCTGCTTATATGATTATTTTGACAGCAGATAAACACATCCAAACACATTTATGAAAACTGCTTATCTGCTAATTTACTAAAGAATAAGCACTTAAAAATAAGTAAGGGGTCACCTACTTATTTTTTTAACATATAAGTGCTTAAAAATAAGCAAACCCAAACACACTCTAATTAAATAAACATACTAATAACTTCAAACAAACACACCCCAACCAAAAACAGTATACATTAAGCAGCTGCTTCCAGGTTATCCCACAGATATATGGTTTAATTCATAATCATAATTTTCAGACCTGTAAGGGGCAATAATAAACCCTAGAAAGATGGGAGCTATATTCATTGATGTGATGGATCAAATTTACATTTTACATTTACATATACAAAAAAATCAATAAGTCATCATAAGTAGTAAAAATTACATTATATAGATCGAGATATATATAGATATATATTTGGAGTAAATTGACCTTGAAGACAAATTCAGTGATATGATTCGCCGGTCTGGAGCAAATATCCGGTAACTCGTTCCATTGGCGGTTCCTTTCACCGGCCTTGAATGCATATTGCTGTTTTTAACTTTTTATTTATGATTTACGAAGTATCGACAGCCTTCTAACAATAATTTTTTAATTTTTACTTTTTAATTCTTAATTATCAGGGTCAATATTAATGGTCTTAAACCCGACCCGATTTGATAAACAAGTTGGAAACTTCAATTCTAAGTCGTCCGGATTCGACCCATGTAACTTGATCGGTTAGTTTCAAGTTAATGCATTAGTTAAATAAGCTATTTTTATCCGCATTTTGCGACGGAACAGAAAAAATATAATTTTAGATGAATATATTACACGGGTATGTTAATATATATAAAAAATAACATATCAAAAAAATATATACTCAAATACCAATTATTATACACGGATTTTACATAGGATTACGATAACATTAACATCAAATCTTATATTAAAATTGATAGATTGAACAAACTAAATCAATGTACAAGCGTTAATATATACACGTCAACATATTACTTTAGAAACTTAAATTTGTTTCTATTAATATAACTTATCACTTATACATAGTCACGTATCATATTGACTTGTTAAGGTGAAAAAGTGCATAGCGAGAAAAAATCGAATTTCACTTAAAGTTGTTATGGGAAGCAACATTCAAGAAATATCCTTTATTTAACTTGAATTTATTAGACCCAACAAATATAAGTTTAATCATCTTTTGGATTTGAACGTAGACATATTAATATACTATTCCGAAAATTAGTCAATACTAATTTCTACAAAAATTTATATGTTTTTCGTTATATTCAGTTTGGTTTTTAATGCAAACCAAATCGAATCGTTAAATGATACTATTTTTAATAAGTGAAATATCAGTTATGTCTTAAGAACAATACGTTAGGTAATATTATTATTATTGTGAAAGCCCCTTTATTCATTAGGAACATATACGAGATCCATATCCTGTCTAAGAATGTGAAATCTTCCTAGACTAGATTATGAGGTTAAGAATCAAACAAATATTAACGAACAAACGAACATAAATAAAACGATCCAAACAATTCATTTATACATTAATCATAGAATTACAGTATCAATAAATATACACGAGACTAGACTAAGATATTCCTACTTCATATCTATTTCTTCCCTCGCTTTGACCAAACGCTGCATCCGTTTTTCTCTTCTTGAAACCACACACGAACACTCACTTTTTCAGCCCTAGTTCGTTCTGAATCGCTGCCCAAGACCTTAGCCGAATACTCTATTTATACATGCTAAGTTCGTTGGGCTTGGGCCTAGTGAACATATACAAGTTTGTTGGCCCATGTTCGTAGGCCCGCTACCACATAAATGTTCGCTGGTTCTAGGCATGTTCGTGAATTGTATAGCGACGGTCAGAATATGCACCAACAATTATTATTATTATTATTTATTTTATTTATTTTTATTTTTTTAATTCATCCAATGACATTATAATTATTGTTTTTGTCTTAGTGACTCATTTATACTAAGCTAAGAGTGTAACTTGAGATCAAGCGATTTACCGTTTTATTTTAAAAAAATTGTAAGTAATGATTAAAATAAATGGCCATTTACGTTAAATAAACAACTTCTAAATTGTACTTTTTTGTCAAATCGAGTTAATTGATTAATTAAAAGATAACATATTTTAAAAAAATTGTAAGTAATGATAAAAAAATGGCCACTTGCGTTAAATATAACACTTCTAAATTGTATTTTTTTGTCAAATCGAGTTAATTGATTAATTAAAAGATAACATATTGATTAATTGAGTGTTTTGACATTTTTTATTAGGTAAAGTATATGCAATTTACAAAACATACACTCTAAAACTCACTAGAATAAAATGTACTCCGTAGTAATTTATAATTTTTGTTTTTGTATGGTAAAATAAAACAAACAAAATTTTAAACTAAAATGATTTTTATGTTTATTATATTTTACTTTTCCTAAATTTTTTTTTTTTTTTTTTTACTATTCATATAATGGTAACTTTTATTCACCCTCCTGCTGAATAATAGACATTCTAATGTCAAAATGAGTCGGTTTCAGGTTAGGTAATCAATCAGCTTAAACACTGAGACTTTTTTTAATTAGTTTGAATATATTATTGATGATACACAGGAAGCAACCCATACGCAGACTTGGTGACTGGTCTTTTGATTCTTAATTTAAACTTAGATATGAAAATTTACGAGCTTAGTTTGGCTAGAGTGAGGTAAAACAACTTTCGGAACCAATAAGAACGCGTCATGTGTCACAAAATTCACTTTCCCTTATGTTTTTAAAAATTAAATATCTCCCAAAATGGTAAGTCGAAAAATCATAAAAATTGCACCGTAAAAATCAGCATTTTTTTCTCTCCGATTACAAATCTCACAAGGTATACTTTCGACAATTTTTTTTTTCATTTTCATTGGATTTTGTAAACAACTATCACATGTGTTATCATCAGGTAACACATGTGATACCAGCATGTAACACATGTGTTACTAATATTGTACAATCATTAAAAAAAAGTCGAAAGTTGTCGCACCCCCAAATTTTGTATGCAGCGGAAGTCGGGTCGGGGCGCGTCTAATCAGAAATCATTACACAAAGTTATAACGAACGACTTCTACATGAGTCGTTTTTGAAATAAAGACATTTGATAAATAAAATATTTGGAAACATATTGCTTACGATACAAAAGTACGATTTCCTAGAGTCCTCATATGTAAAGGGAGATTCTACTACATAGTCAATATACAAAATAAGGTGATTGAATCTCCTCTAATGCAGTTTTGAAAATCATGCGACTCTAGCTATGACTTCCAGGGAGAATTCTACTGCGTCTGTGGACTTGAGAATACATGCTAAACGGTCAACAATAATGTTTGTGAGTTCATAGGTTTAACAGTCAAAAATAGAAAGTATTTCCATGTTCGTTTGTATAGAAAAACTATAATAAGTCAAAGTTATACTATTGCCATGAGCTCATAGTCGATGCTTAATAGTAAGTAATGTGCCTCCGCGAGTGCCTAATCCATAACACTCGTTGAATACAAATACTAATATGTCCGTTTTTACGTATCGGTTCGTGGTAGCGCTACTATCCCGGACGGGGATTGTCAGTCCCAAATGGATCCATTTACTAGTATTCGCGCTTAAGTCGATAACTAACGAATCTATAATATGAGAGGCCTTCAGTGGATTATAAGTTACTCATGCAACCAGTATAAGTGATTATCAGTACTTGCATTCATGTAAAACAAAGCAATGTATTCTCACCCCAAGGTAAAAACATTTAAAAAAATAGGGCTATGAGACTCACCTGAGTCTGATATGAAGCGTTTGCAAATAGCAAATAAGTGTTTCCCAAATGTAACCCTTTTAGCGCCCTATACGCATAAGGTTATAAGTAAGTAGATGTCCAAAGACCATCAATGTTAGTTGTCCACTCAACTAGTTATGTCCAAATGTTTATCGTTTTTGAAAACGTGCATGACCCGTTGGTGAAGTTTTGTAATGATAATTTTTAAAGACATTGTTATTATGTTTCGTTTCGATGTATACTTGTAAAAGTATATATTGTGTGTATCCGAGTAGGTGTTGTTATGCGAATTTAATATTTTGTGAAAACATGATTATGATCAACTTGTTTTATGCGACACTTAGAGTTAGTGTCGCAGGTTATTGTGAAACCTGTAATTGTTGCGACACTTGGCTTAGTGTCGCGGGTTTTTACGAAACTAAGTACTGACAGTTATAAATGTTGCGACACTAGTTAATACTGCTGGTTTGCGACACTAGTTAATACTGTTGGTTTGAATGTTGCGACACTAGGATTAGTGTCGCAAGTTGCGACATTCGAATTCCACTACGACACTAAGGGCCTGTTTGGTGTTTCGGTTTTTGTTCTAAGTGTTTTAGGTGTCGTTTTTCATCTCGGTCTGAGTTTATACGTGTCGTTTTTGTTTAAGTTTCAAACTAAAATACTTGGAGTTCGTTCTCGGGTTTAAAACTAAATTTTGAATATGCCGGTTCACGTTTAACGTACGAACTGTAATTGTTGACTTTGGTCAAACCAACTCGGTTTGACCCGAAACTTTTACACAACCTTTAAATATGTTTTAGAACTTATAAAATGTAAGTTTTATAGTTTTTGATAAACCCGAAAGTGCTCGTTTTTATTTGTGTTCAAAACAGTCCCCGGGTCTAGAATTTCCAGATTTTAACACGTTTTTGTGAGCTCGATTTAGCTGGTCAAACCTTCAAGAAAAATTACGAAATGTTTACATGATATTCCCACATGTGTTAGCTTTCCAGAAATGTATTTTTCATAATTTTTGGTTATGTTTAAGTGGTTCAAATAAATTGCTAAGTCCTCTGACGTCCAATAGTGATAAATCCGGATACAAGTGCAAAGATTAATTTACTGTATAAGTTCTACACAACTTGACGAGATGTAATTATACAACTTTTAAAGCTAACAAAATTTGTGATCTCTAGGAAAAAGTCTCATGTCATTTTGAGTTGTGTACATCAAGTTATGGTCTAAACAAGTTAGGTTAAGAATCTGTCCATCAGGTCAGATTTGCTATGTGTTTTTATAAATTCATTTTCGAGTACTAAATCTTGTCGAAAAATTATGAAACTAGTTGTAAATGAAAGGTAACATCTTAAACTGAGATTTTGTCTTTTGATTCGACATTTTTGGTTGAGTTTTGAGTACGAAACCGTTCATTGAAGTCGGAGTATTTTTCTGATCAGACTGCATGTTGTATTTTTGTGTTTATCTTGTGATGAAAAATATTTTTAAGCTTATATTTGGACAAGATTAAGTTGAGTGAGTCTTCTAGCATGTTGTTCAAGTAAAATAGATGAAGGAATGAAGTTCTTACAAAGTTTTATTGAAGCTTTAGGGCTGAGATGAGATGAGAAAGTGTAAGTCTTGATTTCCTCGTGCTTTTCCTTGAAGAAATGAAGTGGTGGTTGATGGCGGTTTATGGTGATGATGTGGTGGTGGTATTGTGGTATTGTGGTCTTGTGGTGGTGTTTGGGTGGTTTTGTGGATGATCTTTTTAGAGAGAGGGGAGAGAGAGAAGTGAGTAGAGAGTGGCTAGGGAGAAAGTGAAATGAAAGAGTGATGATGAAATGGGGTTGTGCATGCCTCTTGTGTGTTTTAAGCAAGAGGGGGAAAAGTCATGGGGACATGGGCTGCAGATTTTTGGGGGCCCCACATGGGTGTAGTTTGTTTAAATTATGTTACCCAATTCGCGTTACGTTTTGTGGTCGTTTACCCGTTTATCGCGTATATTCGTTTATACGCTTAAACGTCTATTTGATGTGTTTCGTTCACGATAAATTCGCGTTAAGTTTAGATTGAAGTATTATTTTTAAATCCTTTATTTTATGTTTTAAAAATGTTCTTTGGGTTTTTGTTTGGTTGTCGGGTTCGATTCGTGCGCTTACTTTGCGTTCGTTACGTCTTATATGAAACGTCTAAATGATTCGCGTATGGTTATAACGTAATAATAATATAAATGTAAATAATTACTATTTAATTATTAAATAGATTTACGTTATTTATGAAAGTGTTTTCACCAACGTTCGCGTTTTGTCGGACTCCGTCCGGTTGTTTTGCGTAATTCAAACAATTACGTATGTATATATATATATATATATATATATATATATATATATATATACAAATAGTTATAAGTATTTAGCCTAATCCAAAACTAAATACACATAATAATGTTTCTAGCTTAAGGTAATTACTATCCTTAAGGTAATTACTGCTTATTGCTTATTTTTATAGCATATAAGCAGAAACAAATACTTCCTTAGAAGACTGTTTATCTACTTATTTATTAAAGAATAAACACTTATAAATAAGTACGGAATCACCTACTTATTTATTTTTAAGCATAAAAGTGTTTACAAATAAGTAATCTCAAACACCCCTTTATTAGTACTTGTTAGTTAGTGACTCCTTTTCTTTTGTTTTTCTTTGATAAATGAAGATTTCATTTAAGGTTGTGTTTTGCCACCCTAATTTAAGGGATTATTTGAAAAATTATAACAAACTCAATCCTTTATAAATTACAATCCTTATTTGACATAAAAAATGTAATATAAACTATTTAAAGAATAAATTATCAGAAGCTTTTAAAAGTAGCTTATTCAAAGAAATCTCCATCCCATTATTATTAAATTACTACATTATCTTTCTTATAATCGTTGAAATTATGGAGTTATAAAATATTATGTATATTTGTGTCATTTTATATTCATAAGCTTCATCTTCAGCTACTTTGTCAAACACTTATTGAAAAATAAAAGCGCAAGCTCCAACCTCAACCTCAGATAAAAATTTCAGCTCCAGCTCCAACTTCATATACATTTTTAGCTAGTTCGGCCAAACAAACTCTAAAACTTTTAAAGCAAGCTTTTTATCATTCATATATTGTACTTATTTATTAGTGACAGACACTTTTAAATAAAAATTTCATTACACGCTTCCAATATATATTTCATTTTGCAAGAACTGAATTCGTAAACATGAGAATGTTGAAGGATATGAAGTGTAAATTTTCGAACATATGATCGGTTGTGCTGTATATGAGATAGGATGTGCCAACGCTTAGACGATATAAGTAAATCCATCTAAAAATATCATGACTTACAAATCACAATGATACTGAATAACTTGTATCCAAATTCAAAATAATCACTGCATACAGGCACATTGTCATCCCGTTGACAAATTCGCCAAAAATAACATCTTGCGTCTGGAGGTTATTTATGCCAAACATTTCTCACAACACTCTTCGAGTAATAACTAGTTACCAATTTACATTTTACTAAATATAACCCAAATCTCGACATCGTGGCCTGATCGAATAACTGCGCATCTCAACTTAAAATCACAGTAAAAGTTGTTAAAAACCACAACTTGTGGCCTGATCGAATAACTGCGCATCTCAACTTAAAATCACAGTAAAAGTTGTTAAAAACCACAACTTTAGACTTCGAAGGTGTAAATGGTTTGTTTTCTTCTTTCTATGTGGCATATGTTACAAGTTACACCAAACTCACAAGATTACAATCTAAAGTTTCTCACGACGATGAAAAAACTGTGTTTTTTTCTTTACCTGCTTATTTACACACAGCGTATACGATGCAAACTGAGTTTTCAATCTTGTACAATGTCTAGATTTTCATGTATTTTCTTTCTCATTGGGGTCTAAAGTCTGATGCGTGTTCAACGTTTGTAAAATACAAAATGTAATTTTCCACATAAAAGCATCATCGAGTATTTACGAGTGGGCTCAATTAAAATGGATGCAGAAACTGATTTACGAAACAGCAGCTGAATAACATGCTCACTAATGATATGCCTTCAATAAAGAACACATTTCATGTGGGAACTCAAGAAATGTAGCACCTTCCCAGCATATTTTCTATCATATAAACAAATTGAACCCTTCATAATAAATATTCAATATAACCTCAATGTAGTGTCTTAAAAAGGAAAGATACAAGTTGGCTCCAGAGCAATAGTTAGACATACCAGGAAATTGTTTCAAAAAAATTAACACCTGACAATCAGCAGGTGAGAAAGGTATTTCTCAGCAAATATAATATTAAAGCCTTTCACCTATTTAAATAACATAAAATATCGAATAAATACCTTACAATGTCATACCTAAACAGCTACTGAACCAGCTTTCGGCTGCTCGTGTTCTTCCTCCCTATTTACTTGTTGCTGCTCGTTGCCACTTTGCTGCCAATTTCCATATTGTTGTTGTCCATTCCCATTATAGCTTCCATTGTTATAATGTTGTCCACTCGCATTATAGTCTCTATTGTTGTACTGCTGACGACTTGCACTATAGCTTCCATTGTTATACTGTTGTCCATTCCCGTTCCAGCTTCCATTGTTGTACTGCTGTACATTCCCGTTCCAGCTTCCATTGTTGTATTGCTGCCCACTTCCATTATAGCTTCCCGTATTGTACTGATGTCCACTTCCATTATAGCTTCCCGCATTCTGATGTCCACTTCCATTATAGCTTCCCGTGTTTTGCTGTCCACTTCCATTATAGCTTCCTGTATTCTGTCGTCCACTTCCATTGTAGCTTCCGGTATTGTACTGCTGTCCACTTCCATTATAGCTTCCCGTGTTCGGTTGTCCACTTCCGTTATCATACTGGTGTGTATTTCTAACGTAATATTGTTGTCTATTCACATTATCATTTGAATTATTATGTTGCTGCCCATATCCGTATTGTTGCCTCTGTACATACCCATTGGCATTCCCATGAGGTACATTTTCAGGCGGCTGTCGGAATACATTAGGATTTCCACCACCATGCTGTTGCGCATTTCCATACGGTGCTGACGTATTTGCTGCATAACTTGGAAATCTTGCATTTAGAACTCGATCAATCTCTTCCTTGCGTCCCACCTTCTCAAAAACCTCCAACACATACTCCTTAAGCACAGGCCCTACACCAACACCATACCTAATCATTTGCTGTACCAAATTCAAACCTGTGTCATAATCAGAAGCTCCACAAAGAGCCCTAATCACAATATCGTAAGTAGTAGCATCTGGTTTCGGATCTCTTTCAGCCATTTTTGTCAAAATCGGTTCACACTCCACAATCTTTCCATTCCCGATTAATTCAGAAAACCATTTGTTAGCATAAGAAGGAATCACTCTCAATCCAGCTTCCACCATCTTAGTATACTTCTCCATAGCCTCATCAACTCTTCCCGCCTTAAAATAAGCATCAATCAACGTCCTATAAGTGGTAACATCAGGCGATAACGACTTACCACACAACTCCACATACATCTTCTCAGCATCATCTACCATATCAGTCTCACAATAACGAATGATCATATTATTAAAACCCGCTGTATCCATAGCAAAAGGCTTCGACTTTGGAGCAGTACCCGCCTTCTTAAACACACTATAAGCCTCTGCCCCTTTCCCCTCTTTAAAAACTTCGTTCACCATCAGATTGAATGTATCCGAATTCACCGCTTGAACAACAGGCGGCGTATGCCTATCCAACATACTATCAAACAAAGCCTCAGCTTCAGCTTTCTTACCCCATTTAAGCAAAACCTCCAAAAGCACATTACAAGTAGCCGGAACCATCTTAAACTCTTTATCTAACAGCGACTTATAAGACTCCATAGCTTCTTTCGGCCTACCTTTACTAAAGAACCACTCCATAAACGTAGCATTAACGATACCATCATAAACCATACACCTACTTTTAAGCTCATCGAAAAACTCATTGGCTTTTTCTAAATTATCCAAATTAAGAAATCCTAATATAACATTATTAAAAACATGTGAATCAGCTCCATGACCATCATTAACCATCTTCCATAACAAATTAACCGCTTCATCAATCCGTTCAGCATCAATTAAACCTTTCGTTAAATGACGAAAAGTAACCGCAGAAGGACTGAAAGGCGCATTTTCCTTGATATGTTGATAAACCTCTAATGCTTTATCTACCTCACCATTTTCACAATGAGATATAATTAAAAAATTATAAGACACAACATTAGGGACAATATTAGACTGCTTAAAAAAATACGTAAACAACGCAATCGCATCCGTGTACCGCTTCGCACGGTACATGGATCCAATAATCGCGTTACAGGTGAAAACAGTAGGGCGAGTGTTAGAGAAAACCGATTGTCGAGCAACGACGGAAGCGTTATCGAGATCACCGGCACGAATTAGAGATTGCACGCGGTTGTGGAGACTGAGCCGTGGTCCGACGAGTGCGGAGGTGGTGTCTGGCTGGTTAGGATCGCGTCTAGGGCGCGGGGCGTTAGGGTCACGTTGGAGAGCGTGGAGCGGTGGTTCGATTCTGAGACGGCGTTTGCGACGACGGCGTTCAGCAGCGGCTTCTTCAGCGGAGGAAAAAGCGAAGGAACGGAAAGGGATCAGGAAGGTAGGGTTTGGTGGTTGAGAATTGAGAGATAGGGAATGGAGGTTGATGGTGGCGGAGATTGTGGTGGTGCTGAGAGGTGTGCGGCGATTGAGTGATCGGAGGATTAAGCGAGTTAGCGTCATAGCGGTGGTGGTACGGTGGGAAATGGAAGAACCCTAGTTCTTAAACCCTTGTGTTTTTGTGGGTTAGAAAGTACATACAGTGGTTGTATGTAAATACGATACGAAATATTATTTATTAAAAATGATAAATAAAATGAAAAATGAAGAAATAAAAACGACTCTGCTGGGGATCGAACCCAGAATCTCTGGTTTCGTAGACCAGCGCCTTATCCATTGGGCCACAGAGTCTATTTATATTTAAATTTACCCGTAGTAACTACTTAAATGAGTCTTAATTTGAACAGTTCAAAAGAACCACTTAAATAGTTGAGTTTACATCATTATGTGATCTTGATCACGTTGGAATACAAATGAATACAAACTTTAGATACAAGTTAAAGTTATGATCTTGTTCCGTAAGTTAAAGCTTATAGCATAGTAATCGAGAAGATTACCGTTGCAGCTAAAAATTACATATAAAATCTATAAAATCTATATCGTAGTTATTGTCATTTGAAACCATTTGGATGTTTTTGTTTTTGAATATCCCTTTTGCTCTAATCCAAACGGTGTAGTTTCAGACGTTAATTTCTAAAACCTCCATCAACGTCTTAGTTGTTATGTACATGGTTGAATGACCTAAAGTTTGTTCGAGCGATTTGAGAAACTAAACTATATATATGGAATACTTGTATAAAATATAGAATTACAAGAAAAAGAAGGAAAAAACTTATTGAATTTAACCATATAATATTATGTTGTGTTTCGTTCGCGGAATGTTTTTGATGAAATTAGAATTCATTAAAGGAATTGAAATTCCAAAAAATATGAATTCATTTGACTGAAAGAATTTGGCAACTTCAAAATTAATTCATTCGTGAACCAAACAACCGGGAATAAAATAAAATTGCAATTACAATTCCATTGAATTCTGAGTAATTTTGATAGATTGCATTCCTAAAATTCCTTTTCATAGTGTATAAACCTTTGTTACAAAAAAATATTTCAAACTGTTTAGCTTCACTTTAGCAGAATTTATGTTCTACGGAACATTGTATTTTTATGTTCTACGGAATTTATGTAATTACGATGTTTGGCAAAGTAATCGCAAATTACTGAGAGTACTCAAAGAACACACAAGTTGAAACTGCAGATCAGTTAATGTGATTGACAAAACTAAAATTAATTGTGTTTTTCTAAACAAATGCTTACTGGTCTGAGACTTGTCATTATAAAAGTACAGGTTCAATGCCTGTTCATTACAAAATGTGTATTTTAAAGAAGGTAAAATACATATCAAGATGATGATCATCTCCTATTCATTCACATATGCACTAATCACTATCCTAACCATGGTTCATCTAGACAGTAACATCAAAAAAACCGAAAGAAAAATTACTTACAATTATCGATTTATATACCATTAACTTCCTTTAGCCAAAAACCCGAAATATGTATAACAACCGCCTCGAGACTTGAGCATGAGTATGTCGAAGAAAGATCCCGGCTTGTGCTTCGGTGCTTGTACTTGTACTTGTTGCTCAAAGAATCATGAATGGTTAGCTACAGAACGATTTAATACAGATTTAATGATCTTTTTCCTATCAACAAGTTCCAGGAAGACATTTCTTCGTTGTGTTGGCATATTGATCAACCCAACATTTGTCGTTTTTAACTGCCTGATCCCACCTACGCCAGAAAATGCGCATTTCAAGATACGATTGCTTCCTCACCTGCATATAATCGTGCAGGAAAAATGTCAGGGAAGTTCCACATATTTTAAGGGGATATAGGATATATAAATCAATGCTTAAAATTAAACGAATTTAAGCATATATATTTGAAAAAGGTTGAAGATAAGTTCTTTCAAAATCTGTACTTTTATACTTGCTCGTTAAAATTCAATACAGTTTTTTTGTGCGTAAACGAATAGAATTATAAGCACTTCGAAAGGGGGCGTACCTCAGCTCTACCATGGCCAGCATGTATATCGCTATTATTTGACTGCAAATAATAAACATTCACTTTATGAACAAAACAAAATGTACAAACAAATTATTACAAACGGTAGGCGTTTAAGACTAATACCAGTTTTACAAGATCATCAGTATCTGTTAAATTTTTTGTGTTAACTCGATCAAGTGTCACATTGCTCGCCTACATGAAGCAAAATGAAAAAAAAAAACAACGGTGTTACAAATCACAAACAGAATCAATTTTGTTGGAAAACGCATATAATGGTAATAAAACAAGAATGACTCATTTGTAGTGCAATCAAATCTTACATGGTTTAAACCACCAAGAGATGGGACACCCAAATGAACTATGTATTCAGCATCAACCACACCAACTTTTTGCTTTCGGTCACCCTGTAGAAACATGGTCCTAATCTTAATCAGTAACAATATAACTAGCTAGAATGAGATAATAGATAAATGATGAATGATTTAACAAAATAAAGTGATTGATGATTTGCCTGAGCACAATAGCCAAGCTGATAATCAATCCCCCATCCATGAATCAAATCATTCTGTTCAGTACAAATAATCAGTACGGTAATATTATTAAAACAAAAATAATCATATATGAAAGATTTTGTACCTGAATTAGATACCAAGCACATCGCCATGAAGCTTTTGAAAACACAGGAGCCATCATTTCTACCCAACTAAAAATATAAAACATATAGTTAACATGATGATGATGATGATGATCCTTTCTTTATGAATGGAAAATTGTTCTATTTAAACATCAACCACAAGTTTAAGAATATTAATACTAAAAATGAGATGGGAACGTATTATTTTTACCCCAAACATGGAGGACTTGTGCTATTGTCATAACACCTTCCACTGCCTCTTAACTTTAAAACGTTCCTGTTTACAACATAAACGAAAGTGAGTGTTCATATGTTATTGCATTTCGCAAGAACGATAGTCTGGTTGCAATGAAAAGCCAAACTTGATGGTTTGTATAGTCGGTTAGTAAAAAAAAAGTACATCAATACCTGTGAACTTTTGAGTTCTTTCGGCGTACAGTAATTTGATGATGAATCTCTGACTTTCCAGGGTCAAGTGCAGGCTGTGATATATCAAGTTCTTCCTCTTTAATAATGGATATATACCTACAAATTAATACTTTCCTCCAACAATTAATTGTGTTTAAAAGATACACTTTTTGTGACCAACTTTTTGTCATTAGGTTTAAACTTACCGGCCTGGATCAAAATGTTCGACATCAAGGTCCTCATCCCACAGAAAAATGTAATCATAAGTTGCAACTATGTCAGGGTGCAAGAATCGCTTAGCAAACCACCTAACACATTTAAAAAATAAAAATAAGGAAAAATCATTATGTAGACTTGAGAATTGAGAACAAAGTAAAGTCAAGAATGTGTAGGGAAGATGAAAATAGTTGGTACAAAATATTTTTACCATTTGGTTTGGTTCATGGCAGAGATGTGAATGACTCGATCAGTCCATTGAAAATCACCCCATTGATCAAGAATGCCATCGTAATGAAAAACCATTATGACAAAGTCATTTTCTAAAAACTGCAACATCACAGTAAAGTTTCAATAGTAAGATCCTACTCGTTTATGCCGTTAACATTTTTTCATGGGTACTGTGAAAGAGAATATAAAATGCAACTTTAAGTGAAAAGAAGCAGAGTCCATTGCACAACAAAGAATATTTGCAAACACATAAACATGCATATAAGACTCCTCCCAACCGTGACAGAAACTGACAGAAACCGACGGGCCACGTTAGCTTCACGTCAGTTTTTTTCAAAACCGACTGAAACTGACGGACCCCTGCCATCAGTGGCACCGTCACTTTAATTTTTGGGTCCCACATTTACCAATTTACCTTTATTTATATACACACGCGAAAAAAGAAAAAAGAAAAAAAAACTGACCGAATGTCGGATAACCGACGGACCGGTGCCATCGGTGTCGGTTCCGTCGGTTGGAACCGACGAAGAACCGACTATAGAGTTAGGAGAGGCCTAAGTAGATGGAAGGTTGAGTTAATTACCTTTGTGATTATTTTATCTACCAAATATTTTTGCTTTATTCCAGCTGCAATCGCTAGTAAACTCACAGAAGGGTCTGAATGGCTCTGAAACAAGAAACGACTATTAAATTAAGAAATTGTTTGATTAATTTAATTAAACGTCTCCCATAAAATCCAACAAAAGAACCCAGTATCAATATCACTATTTTATTTTGTGACAGTAGTAACGAGCAAAATGGTCATTTGAAATATGCAAACTTTATATGAAAACAAACGTCACAGTTCTCTTAAGCTTACATCATCATCAAATGAACCCCATAAAGGACGCATACGCAAGTCAGCAGTTTTGGCAAGAATTGCTTCTGGCAGTACCTCGCTGCCTGGAGGCCTGCAACGGTTCTAAAAATATAGAAAAAATGTAAGCATTTATCTTTAAGCAAACTACAATGATTATGGTTAAAAGATACAAACCATGCAATTTTCCTCATCCTTCAAATCCATTTCTGACAATTGCAGGATCTAAAATGGAAAATTACATTACAGTCTTTGATACCATAAAAGATCAACTATATAGAAAGAAATTGTAAGAGAAGTACATGTACTTTGAAGTCGGTTGCAAAAAATGCAGTCCCGAAAAGATAAGAACCGAAAAGTAAAGATGTCATGACTAAGAGACTGGCAGCGTTTTTTCTACTATTGGAATCAGACAGTAGAGAGACCTGAAAATTATTTAAAAGAACATCGAGAGTTAGATCATTAATAACTAAGTCAATCTGGCAGTTTCGCTAGTATGTTTATGAAACAGAGGTATATGACTTTTAAAAGTCAAACCAAGAGGTTTATTTTTGTACTCTCTTCATTTTGCGAAAAGTAAATTTAAGCTCATCACTGAACTTTGTAAGAACTAATATATATATATATATATATATAGTATCAGGATCAAAAGAGGATCAAAAGAGAAGGAAATTTAGGGAGAGAAGAGAGAAAAGATTTTTTTTTTTACTATGATTCAATACTTTATTGATATGATTCAAATTTTTGATTAAAATAGTGAATCATAATAAATACTGAATCATAGAATAAAAATACTGAATCATAGTAACAAAAAATCCTTCTCCCTCTTTTCTCCTTAAAAATCCTTCTCCCTTTATCCCACTCCTATATATATGTTACAGTTCAATAAAATATAACTAATTTATATATATCAAACAAAAGTTTGGAAATTGCAACACACTGGTTTGACTCTACAAGGTCAAAGCATACCGCCTTGCTAAAAAAATCAGAGCTCATTTGACTTCTAAAAGTCAAGATTTTTAATTTCGAACATTAAAAGTAATTTACTCATACTTCATGTCCAAAAAAATCAAGATTACTAATCTCAAACAGCAACACAATATTTTATATCTCTATCAAACTTCTATACAAAACTTATATTTAAAACACAATGGCATGACCGTACAAGGTCAAAGTATAACTCTGTTTCTGGCATAGAGCAAGGTTCCAAATTGCATTTTCTCTGTCTTATACCAAGTTTTTATCCCAAAAGTGAATTTATACAATGTAAAGCCTGAGCATCACACATACATCCTTCAAGAATATAACTAACAGTATTCGTACCGTACCAAACACTTTGTAATAATGTACAGAAAGCTGGATCGTATGGTATTAGAACAGTAATGGCATCCAACCCATTTGGTCTAAAACCATATAACGAACTAGAATCAGACTTTGGGCTAGTGACTCGACCCTAAGTTTTCGCCAGTACCAAAAACTGATATTCTAACTTTTTTGTTGTAATTGATACCCAGTGCCTTCATAAGGTACATTCACAGTTTCATCCCGAGTTTTTTCACACACTTAAAACCTTGTTCAGGGACCTAACCATAAGTCCATAACACTAAACCGTCATCAAATGGCTAGGTTACGTAGCTACTTAACATAAGCATACATACAGATACATAATTTACATCAAAATGGAAAAGTTGTAAATGTACCATGTTGGATCAAATAAAACAAACCTTTTGATATAAAAGGTAGGAAACGTAACACGCGGCAGTTTTGCATCAAACTTTGAACACGAGAGCATAATTTTCTTAAAAATCAATGCCCGCGCGTTCAAAACTGATAACTTTTTCCTACCCTTTTGATCATAACTTTTTCAAAGTCCATAATTTGAAACTCAACCGAAATTTTTTACAGTTATTATACACCAATTTTGCACTTCAATTATACAAATCAAACATCAAACACATACATACATACATACATATAAAAAGCAGAGATATAGTTACAAAGAGGGGGAAAAAACATACAAAACTGAAAATCTTCATGTTGCCACCTGAAACTGAAACGAACTGAAACCGCCAAAAACCAACAAGATGATGAAAAGCGCCTTTTTATATATAATATATAATAAAATTTACAGGAAAGCGGATTTTTTTTATAAAGCAAAGAATAATAATTAAAGAAGAAAGATTTTAATAAATAATCAAAAGTTTGAAGCGAAAGTAAAGAAGTTTTCAGTTTCGAGCAAATTAAAAGTGTCTCTACAGTTTCCGTAACCGTGAAACGACGTCGGTTTCAAGTCAACAACCCAAACATAAACCACCACCAGTAGTTGCTGACGTCACACACTGGCGTTTTATGTATTAATTTCTATTTCTTTCTAGTGTTTATTTTTTTGTTTAAATATGAGATGAGAATGAGATGATCGGTGACAAAAAGCAACGAGGTTTTGTTGTGTCGTTCGTGCGTGGACGTGCAAATGATGAGGTGTCATATATTTTAATCTGGTTTTCGTCGTTACCACTTTCTACACAACTGTTGTTTTGGTGTTGGCGGTGTGGACCCACACCACCCATGTAGGGTCTAAAGTCTTTATCTGCAAAATTATATATTAATACTGTTGATTAATAAAAATATAATAAAATTATATGTTTAACAAGATTGTATGAACTTTTAGATGACTCTCGAATCGTAATTGAACTAAAATATTAATATTAATATTAAATATTGTTTTGATTACAAGGTATTTGTGATATATAGAGTTTGATTTGATAATTAATAGTTTTTATTTTTTATGGTTTGTAAATATTTTTAATTCGATAAACCATTTAAAATAACAAGTTTGATGACTTATGACCGTATTTAATTTCATCATTAATTTTCATTATACAAAATTAGATTATAATAATTATACAAAGTAAGTATTTGGTCAATTTGTTATTTAAAGAATGTAATTTAAAATTTTCAAAGACACGTGTCTTATAATACTGTTTAAAAATTTGTTATACAGGCTGTGGGTAATAAGTTTGATTTGTTAGAAAAGGAATATATGTATTAATTATTATTATTATTTTATTATTATTATTGAAATTGGAATATAAAAGGTCAAACAATATGTGGGATGTCTTTGCATTATTATTTGTTTCGTGAATGATGGAGAATTTATGGCTTGTGATGCCTTGACAATTATACCGTCAATGCAATATATAATACCAATCAATCGACTAAACCACTTTTTATCGATGTTTTAAGAACCGGTTCGACCGGTCCGGTCGGATCGGATTTTTCAAGAAATCCAGCTCAAAATAAACCGATTTTTTCCAACATTTGACTAGTCAACGGGCCGTTTGGGCCGGCCAGCCGGACGGGGTTGGACCGGAAACCGGACCGGCGTGTTGAACCTGTTCAATTTTATTTTTTTTTTTAAAAAAACTAATTAAATTACTTTCTAAACTTAAGAAACCTTTAGGTCTTCTTAAATTGGATAGTTGGATAGTAAATTGAAGTGTAAACTTTGTTGGTGTTATATAGGAGGTGAGTCTTGTGTTGAGATTGTATTCTCATCAATGTGGGACAAGTTAAAGTTAAAATTTTAAACAAATAGAAAACAAAATAAAATTGTTAGTTACAAGATTCGAACTCACGACCACATTCATGAAAAATAACTTGTTAACCAACTAATATAACATTTAACTTGTTTTAATTATTTACTCTAAATATATTTATTATATATATCGTAGCACTCATGATATATATTATATTCGAAAATTAAAGGTGTATTATCAAATTATAGTTTGTTGATATTATATAATATCTTATGAGACGATATATATTATTTGATGATGTATTACAATATAAAATGCGTTATTAAAAGTTAACTTTTATATATACAATGCGTTATTATTTGTTACCGAGTAGTATAAAATATAATTGCAAAATCTTATCATTAAGAATGTTGTTTACTTGTTGTTCGATTGTATGTTTTTGAACAAAGTCTACTTGTTGGATGTTGGATTGTTAAATTTTTTGGTGAAAATGATTTTGTATATCTTTTACTTCATATATATATATATATATATATATATATATATATATATATATATATATATATATATATTCCGTTTTCATATTTTAACAACTCCGGTCCGACCATCCGGCCCAACCGGTCCGACCAGAAATTGACACTCATCCGGTTCGACTAAAAAATCGGGTTTTAAAACATTGCTTTTTATGTCATTCTTCTTTTATGTCAACCCGAAAACAATGAGGGAAGGACATTGGATAAATAGAATAAAAACACATGTAGGTTCCCTGATCTTAGACCTAATCGAATCAACACAAACAATCGAGAGGTAGATTTCAAACGATTGAATTAAGTCGTTAAACACACAACGAATCAAACGCAAATCACTTGTATATTGATATAATAACCAATTAGCTTGATACACTGAAATGTCTTACAATATGCTCTCTAAACTCCCTGATTCGTCAACCTCCACACTGAGGCCGAATGCACCTATTTATACCGAAACCAAAACTTGCTTGCGACACAAGGGATGTGTCGCACAGCCGACTCATGCGACACAATCACAGGCTCTGTGTCGCCTAAAACAAAACTTGTAATTTACTTATAATAGACATAACGCCGTAATTACATAACAAACTATTACAAGCTAAGACCAACTGACAGACATACAAATATGCACCAACAAACTCCTCCGTGTCTTCAGCTTGGTCTTCAAAAATCTTCTTTTAGTTCCAGTCTCTCGGGAAACATCCACCAGCATGAATTCCCTTCAAAATGCAGATGCTAACAATCTTTTCAAACTTCAACGCTTCAGCACGATATTCTGCTTGATATTCAATCGGTTTGTCATTTAAAGCCTTCAGTCACTCTCGGACAAATTTATCAAACTGATTGGATAAAAAATGTGAATCTGCTTTCTTGCTAATCCCCAATTATCTTTAGACTCTGGTTCTGAATTAGGAATAAAAACGATCTCAGCTTCACCAGTAGTACTGTGATATACCAATAGCAAAATCTTTGCAAAAAGTTTAGTGGTCATATCTCCAGAGGAATCTTTCTCAAGCAATCTGTCGGCGGATAAATCATCTTGACTATCGGCTGTCCTGTAACATAGTCAACCCTTTTCTTTGACTTTCGACGCTTTCCCAAAATAGGTTTTATCATGTTGTATCTCTTTGAGTACACTTCACGCCTGATAATTTTCTGAATGTAATCGGCCTTTCCTTCTCTTCCCGGATTAATGAGCTCCAGTTGAGCTAACCTGTTTATTTTAGACTTTGGAAGAGAACTCAACTTTTTAAACTTTGGTTTGAAATATTGAATTCCATCAGATCTCTTTATCATGAATACATTATGATCACTATCAAATTTCCAACTTTTTATCAGCCCAGTAAAGTCACCTCGAACCTTATAGAATTTACCTGTAGAAGGCGTTGCTGCCACAGCCCTTAGCCAGTCGGGATGTTCCCTAAACATTCTAGGAGCAGACTGATTAGCAGCAGAAGGTTGAGGAATATCAAATTCATTTTCAGGCTCTTTGTCGCTTTCAGACTCTTCCCAGTCTTCAACCACAGGAGCATCATCATACACTTCATCTTCATCTAGCATCTCTTCCTCATCTTCCTCATCATTCTCATCAAGATCAGATTCGTACCTCGGATGCTCATCCTCATATAATAAACTTTGAAGATATTCAATATTTGCTTCGGAGTAGTCAATATTAAGTGCGATAGGTTGACCCGGAATTTGAGTAGAAGACGCAAAGTAATCTAAACTGATGTTTTCATTAATATCAAAATCATTTACATCGTCAGTCTGTGTTCCGGCGGAAATCCTAGTTGTTGTTTCAATGGCACGCGGTCCTGACTCCCCCGAAACTACAGCTGGGGCTTCTAACTCTAAGACCCTAGACTCCAAAACCGGAACCCTGGCAGTCTGCAGCTCCAAATCTTTAATCTGTGCAGCTTGAGCTTCCAAAATAGCAGACTGAGTTTTGATAAGATCAGCTTGAGCTTTTGTTGTTTGCTGCATCTCATCCATACGCCTCAGCAGCTCTTGGATTACCGAGGGCACAGGTTGAAGAGGAACCTCAAAACGGGGAATGTCAACCCGTGGCCTGGAAGAAGAGGTAGCAACAGATGGACGACTTTGAACAAGCGGAGGCTCCTAGTCTTCATCCGTAGAGTCGTCTCGAGCCCTTTTACCCGCATCGGGTCGTACGTAGACCATCCCTGCCCTTTTGCATCTCTGAATGCGCTTAAAGTGTCTTATATCAAAACGACGTATATTCTCCATTGAAGCTTCGGAAGGGACGGTCCCTGGAGAATTTGGTGGAGTGGAATCACCATCGGAAGAATCGGTATCCATTTTCTCAACAACATAAGGCTGATAAGCCTGTAGGTTTGCCGGTGCCATACCAGCAGGCTCTTTAACACGGCCATACGCCTCAATATCTTGCAAAAATGCCCCTCAGGCTGAGGAGCAGCTAGAGCATCCAAAAATTCATCGGCAGCCGGAGGAACATAGTCCTCATTTACAATGTGCCCTAAAAGTGGCACGTTCGCCGGCGCCGGGACTCCTTTTGCATACTGTCCGCAAATTGCAAAAATGCGGATGTTCATAGGGGTTTGTCTAAAGCGATGAGCTGCGTTGACTGGAAGCCCCGAAAGAAGATGATTAAGTAGGAGTTGAATGAACCGCGGGTACATGTTCCAGCGATTGTCCCCGGTATGAACATTATCTACCATTGCTCGAAAAATGTAGCCCGAAAAATTGAAGGGCTTGTTGTATACCAGAGCAAGCATGGCCGACGCTGTGGAATGGCTCATGCCATCAAAACCAGCCTTCCGGCTTGATAGCAAACGATCATAATGTGCATTAGATACCGCCAGACCTTAGTCAAATTGGCCTTGCGGTATTGATCCTTAGGGACACCCGGATAGCCAAGACGAAGCATGCCGCCATTGATAAATGAATTCGAGAACTGAATAGGCAAATTCGGGTGGTCAGCGAATTGAAAGAATTCGCGTATCAGCTGCTCCGAGATCACCACCTCTTTGTCGTCTACCCGTGAGATAATGCGAGTGACGGGCAGATCAGAGTTAATCACAGCTGAGT
This sequence comes from Gnaphalium uliginosum, assembly GCA_963930675.1. Lineage (NCBI taxonomy): Eukaryota > Viridiplantae > Streptophyta > Magnoliopsida > Asterales > Asteraceae > Gnaphalium > Gnaphalium uliginosum. The sequence continues at coordinate 63,544,019 of OZ005680.1, forward strand.
TCCAGAAAGAACCAACTTGATCCTTGTAGATTGGAGCATTGGCGGAGATGGCTGTGAAAATTCGGGAACGGTGAAGAAATGCAATCATCGGCCTGAATGGGGCAGCCGAATCCCTATCATCCTCGAGATAAGCCACGATATTATGCCTTGCCTCCCAGTCATTTGCAATAATATCTGCTATGCTATTAACACAAAAGAAGAAACATAGCTCGAAAATCATTAGGATTAAAACTCGAAAACAAATTATTTCAAGAAAATTGTCTTATGCGACACAGAGGTTAGTGTCGCAATCAGAATGCGACATAAGCATTTATGTCGCTAGACTGGTATGCGAAACAGAAGTTGGTGTCGCAGAAATAAATTTCAAAAACTATGCGACAGAAGCTCTTGTGTCGCTAATAAATTAAGCGACAGCAAGGGTTGTGTTGCATTTTGCAATAAAATGATTTTAATTTAACACTGCGACAGAAGTCTAATGTCGCACATCCTGTGTCGCAGACAAAAGCGACACAAAGTTTGTGTCGCATATCAACAATGCAACAGACACAAGTGCGACACAAGGCTTGTGTCGCATCTTGTGTCGCATCTTGTATCGCAAAGACGAACATTTGTCCAACCTAGAAAACATGGAGATCAAATTTGGGGTTTTTCGAAATTGACCACACCAAACCGTGCGTCAATGCATGTAGAGCATGAAATCATGTGTTTCAACCCCTAACATAAACAAACACCTCTTTGATTTGGACCAAAAACAAAACCCTAAAAACCCGTATATGATTTTAACAATTAAACACGAATTACACGGTAAAAGTGGTTAAAATTGGTACCTATAAGTCAAGAAGCGTGAGGAGAACAAGAATCACGGATTGGATTGCAAAGAAAACAAGATGAAATCGAATAAAAATTACGTCGCAGTCCTTGTGTCGCAAATTTGAGTGTTGTGTCGCTATTTGTGTCGCATAAACGTGTAGCGACTGAGAGGTAGGGTCCGGCTTTTATACCTCAACCCTAAATAGCGACACAAGATGCGACAGTGGTAGCGACACAAAGTTTGTGTCGCATTGCGACACAAAGCTTGTGTCGCACCTTGGACAATTTGTTAATTTTATTTGATTTCAAGTTTTAGACTCGAGAATCGATTTGATTTATACTTAGAGACTTGGTATAACGAAGAACAATAAAATAATAATTTACAAAATTAAAGGTAAAAAAACCCGTTGATTCTATTTTACAATCAACGACAAAAACATAACATCTTTTTTTTTGTTTTTTTTTTATTATAACTAAATCCAAGTCCAAAAGATAATTATGACCAGAAATGGAGAGTTAGGCACTACTCAAACTCACCATTCCAATCATAGAGACTAGCTCATCAGATCGACTACGAGAGAAAGCTTTTGTGAAAAGATCTGCGTTTTGCTTAAGCGTAGGGATTTCGACAAGGTCAATTAGGCGCTTCTCATAGCAATCCCGTATAAAATGATAATGAATTTCAATATGTTTGGTTTTTGAATGCCGTACGGGATTGCTTATGATGGATACAGCAGCTGAATTATATATATGAATAGGAGTAAGAGTTAGAAGTAACCCATAGTCACGCATTTGATGCTGAATCCAGAGAACCTGGGAACAGCAACTGGAAGCAGCAATATATTATGCCTCGGCGGTTGAAGTAGAGACAGTTGTCTGCTTCTTGCACTGCCACGAGACTAATCGGTTTCCTAGAAACTCACATCCACCAGTTGTTGGCTTTGCATCCACTGAGCAGCCACCATAATCAGAATCTGAAAAAGCAGTTAAGGCAAAATTGTTTTCGTTAGAGTACCAAAGACCCAAAGAGGGTCTCCACTTTAGGTAACCTAAGATACGTCTGACTGCCTTTTCATGAGAAGCTTTAGGCTTTGCTTGATATCTTGAACAGATGGACACAACGAATAATATGTCCGCCCTAGATGCTGTGAGGTACATAAGCGATCCTATCATAGAACGACAGTCTCGCTGATTTACATCATCTTCTTCATCAGCAGGTCCAAGTTTGTGACTAATGTCAATGGGAGTTCCATTGTGTTTCGCATCGAGCATCTGATATTTTGTCAAGATGTCCTTGACATATTTTGTCTGATGAATATAAATACCCTTATCAGACTGCTCGACTTGAACACCTAGGAAGAATTTGAGTTCTCCCATTGCACTCATCTCAAACTTAGATTTCATGACTTTCTCGAAATCTCTGCACAACACCTCATTGGTCGAACCAAAAATAATGTCATCCACATATACCTGCACAAGCAACAAATCTTTTCCTGTCAAAAAAGAGTTGAGTCAATCCGCCCACGGGTGTAACCATTTGTGAGCAGATGTTGAGACGGCGTTTCATACCAAGCCCTTGGAGCTTGATGAAGACCATACAGCGCTTTGTCGAGTTTGTAGACATAATCAGGACGCACTGAGTCTTCGAAACTAGGAGGCTGTTTTACATAAACCTCTTCGTTGACCTTCCCATACAAAAACGCACTTTTCACATCCAGTTGATAAACACGAAATTTCTTGTATGAAGCATCGGCAAGAAATATCTGTATTGATTCCAAACGCGCAACTGGAGCAAAAACCTCGTCATAATCCAATCCTTCAATCTGTGTAAAGCCTTGCACGACCAGACGAGCCTTATTCTTTATCACCACTCCTCGATCATCTTTCTTGACACGATAAACCCAACGAGTACCAATCGGATAGAATCCCTGAGGCAGTTTAACCAGCTCCCAAACTTCTAACTTTTTGAACTGTTGGAGCTCCTCTTGCACGGCTTCTACCCAGTGAGAGTCAGTTAATGCTTCCTTAATATTTTTTGGTTCAATTTGAGAAATGAAGCATGACTCCATTTGAGCTAACTGACACTGTGTTTGCCCTCTGGTGCTAACTCCATCTTGTAAATCACCAATAATGTTATCGACCGGGTGATTCACATTGACACGGCTAGTTGGAATCTCTTCATGTTCAATGACAGTTTCCAAGTTTGTATCGTCTCCCCCAGAGACTAAAGTCTCTTCGTCTACCTCTGTGACAGATTCTACTTCACCGTCTGATAAAGCCGGCATATCTGGATCTGTATCAGGGTCTTCAACTGTTTCAGTAGTGGGAGGAGGAGGAGGTGGTGTTTTTGTAGTAGACTTGGATACATCATAGTATATATCAAGTCCATGAAGCAGTGTCACCACCTGTTCAACTTCATCCTCAGCAGGAAGTTTGAATGAGTCAAACATACAGTCATAGTCGAACAAGAAGTCGGGTCCCGTTCCTTGTGAAGGTTGAGTATAACGCAGACACGTTACTTCGAAATGTTCCTCCACTCTCTTTGTTACTTTGTTATACACACGTTTATTAGGTGAATTATTTGAAAAACTCAAAAAGTAACATTCACTCGACTTTTCACCGAATTTAACCACTCTCTCTTTTGTGTGCATAATCATATAGGGACACCCGAAAGTTTCAAGAAACTGTAAATTTGGTTTACGGTTGTTAAGGAGCTCATAATAGGTCTTGTTGCGCTTGTTAACCGTGGACACTCGATTCAGAATCTAGCATGCTGTGTTGACTGCTTCTGCCCAGAAAGTGATAGGCAGTTTTGGATCAGCTAACATAGTCCGTGCAGCTTCAATGAGAGTCATGTTCTTGCGTTCAGCAACTCCAATTTGTTGTGGAGTTCTTGCAGCACTGAACTGGTGATCAATGCCTTTCTTTAAACAGTACATACCTAGTGTTGAGTACTTAAATTCCGTACCATTATCACTCCTCAGTTTCTTGATCTTCAGATTACACAAATTTTCCAGCTTGTCGAACAAGTAGATAAGAATTTCAGCAGTCTCATTCTTGGAGGCTAAGAAATAAACCCAAGAGAACCTTGAGTAGTCATCAGTAACCACCAAACAATACCATGTTCCACCAATACTTTTCTTGCTCACTGGTCCAAATAAGTCCATGTGCAATAATTCCAACGGCTTTTCAAAAGAGTTTACCAGTTTTGACTTATGGGTCTTCTTGTGCTGTTTCCCTTTTTGGCAGGAAATGCAATGGTCATTGAGCCCGAATGATTTCTTCGGTACACCACGCACAAGATCATGTTTAACCAAATAATTCATCTTACGAAAGTGCAGATGACCCATTCGTCTGTGCCACAGTAAAGATTCTTTTTCAGTGGCCTTAGACAGAAAACACGTTTGCTGCTTTGTTTCAACAGTACGCATATCCAGAATGTATGTGTCTCTGTCTCGAGGTGCCCTCCGTAGCACCCACTCATCGGGAATCACGAATCCCGGCTTCAGAATACAACACTCATTTTTCGTGAAGACTGTACTGTACGATTTATCACAAATTTGCGATACACTAAGTAGGTTGTGTTGCAGCTGTTCCACAAAATTTACTTTTTCAAAGCTCACTCGACCGTTTGAGAGTGTGCCTTGACCAGAAATTATTCTTTCTTTGTCACTTGCAAAAGCAACATATCCCCCATTATACGCATGAACATCGGAAAGCAGAGATATATTGCCGGTCATGTGCCGCGAGCAACCACTATCGATATACCATTTGCTATTAAGTACGGCTTCAGGTTGCTGCAACACCAAAAACAAAGAGGTTAATTAGAAACGGACACCTAAGCCTTGACAGACTTGGGCACTCCAGAAGCATCATCCACAATGATCACATCAGTCAAAATTTTGTTTTTAAACATATCTGAAGTATTGGCTGATGTGACACTGTTGAATGCAGAATCACTAGATGATTCTTTCACTTTCCAAACCTTTTGAGGTTTGGAAGGTTGCTTGTCAACAACATTGAGCTTAGCAATTGATGATTTGGTTGGCTCAACCTTGCTGAATTTCTTAGCGGGTGAGGGAGAACGTGAACCTTTAAAAGAAGAAGGTTTAACCGAAGAGTTTCTAAATTTAGAAATTCTAGGAACACTTTTCCCAAACTGCTTTTGAGCAAGCAACGGGCAGTCATTTATTAAATGACCTTGTTTCTTGCAATAGAAACAAGATCTTTGCTCAACAGGTAGTTGAAATTTTGGAGCAAACCTATGAGGATGGTTGAACGAAGCATTAAAGGAACATGCACACTTATGTGAGCATGTTGAGTTTGACGCTTGTTTAGATAAAACAGTGGATTTAGAAGAATTTTGATGCTTTTTAATGTTTTTTTTTATTTTCAAAATCTTCTTTTCATGCTCAGCTTTAACTTTGCCTTTTCCACTTAAAGCCATGATTGGAGTTTCATTAGTTATAATTACATTGTTGGGCTTTATGTTTTTCTTTTCAACCTTAGAATATTCCTCTTCGGTTATATTCTCAATTTCAACAATATCCTCTACAGTAACAGGAGATTCACAAGTAGCCTTACTTAAAGCAAGCTTACTAACAACAAAAGGCGTAACAGACTCAGCCTTGACACCATCAGTAACTGTTTTAACATATTCAACCTCTTGAGCCTTAACAATCTCAGGCTCACTAGTTTTTACCTTAACAGGCTCAGGCTCACTAGTGATAGGTTGTTCAGCAGTTACTTTAACTTTTTCAACCTGAAGTTGCACAGGCTTAATAATTTTGACAGGAACAGATTTAACATGATTTATGTCTACCTTTGAAAAAGTAGGCATAAATTCTAAGATGTCATCCTTAGCAGGCATTGGAAGATAATCTTTAGGAGGCGGGACTTGATGGTAACCAAGTTCAACCTTTCTTTTAGTATTAGTTTTTTGTGCCTGAAGGATCTCATCAAAGACTAATGAGGAAGTTGAAAAGTTTGACAATTTTCTTTTTAAATTAAAACCTCAGTTTGAGATTCAGAAAGTTCTTTCTTTACCTTAGTAAGCATGGTGACATAACTATCTATTTCATCTTGCTGACTAAAGATTTTAGCTTTTAATTCTTTCTTTTCTTCAAAAATTGCCTTTAACTTTTTATCACAAACCTTATCATTATCTTTTAACATATTATTTGAAGCAGTTAACTGTTCTATGTTGGCGATAAGGCGTTCATTTTCTTCTCTTAGCCTGTTTACCTGTCCTGTCAAACTAATACAAGATATACAAGAGAAGGGTTCAACATCAATCTCATGTATGTTGGCCATGAAAGCTTTGTTTTGTTGATCATCATCAGCTTGTTCTGACCAGACAAACGCTTTATCTGACAACATTAAGGCAGAAATACCATTGCCTTTTCTTCAAATTTAACCTTCTCTGTAGTTTTGTTTGGAGTAGGCCTTGTGAATCCAAAGGAATGCTGTCGTGTTTCACATTCACGAGAAAAGTGTCCATAGTTTTGACACTTGTAGCACTTAACCTTCCTCTTGTTGAATCCCAGACCCTTATCATTTGGATCCTCCAGTGACCTCTTTCCTGTCTTCTTAAAGTAGGTCTTGGCTCTTCGAGTAAGCATAGCCAAGTTCCACCTTAAATCCATGCGCTCCAATTCATCATCATCGATTTGACGGAAATCTTCTTCGTTCAAATCCATAGAACCAGCTTTCTTACAGAGAAAGACATCATAGGCGGAAAGCAACGCCGAGAAAAGTGCAGCATGATCTTGTGAAGCTGCCGGGATAGGCCCTTGATGACTTGGTGGTTGAAAGTAAGAACCACCAGAATAAACACTTGGTTGATGACTTGAAGATCCACCAGTTCCACCAGCCAAGAATGCAGAGCCAGATGTTCTAGTTGATGAAACATCCACTCTATAGATCTTAGGATTCTGGACATTTGCAGTAGCCTTTGTTTCCTTCCTTTGCATGTCCAGAAGATCAGCTTCTAGCTGACCAATAAGATCATCAAGAGACATTTTAAGATGTCTGGATCTTTCTCCGTCATTAAAACTCGAGTATCCCACTTGTCAGGTAGGGATTCTAGAAGTTTTTTATTTATTTCAGTTTTATCCAGAGTTATTCCCCCTTCTATCAACTCACTAACCAATTGTGAGTATCTAGAAAACAAGTCAGAGAGAGACTCGTTTGGAAGAATATCGAACACATCATACTGCTTCTTGACTAAACGCAATTTGTTCTTTTTATATTGTTCACTACCACCGCATCTTTTTTCAAATGCCTTCCATAGATCATAAGCAACTTCAAGATGTCGAAATTGCTTGAGGATTGACGGTGGTAATGCCATTGTTATTGCAGAATGCGCCTTTTTATCATTTTCAAAGGATTTGCGTTCCTCAGGAGTCATTGATTTAATTAGCTTTAATGGTGCAGCATCAGTATAAACTCCAGGACTGACAGGACGTTCGTATCTTTCGGTTAAAGCAACCCACATCTCGGGATCATTGAAAGAAACAAACGCTTCAAAGCGTTGACGCCAGTAGGCGTAGTCCATACCGAGAGTATACATAGGTGGTTTATTCGTACTCCCGACTTCAGAGTTTTGCTTGAGAAGATCTCCAACACGTTGTAATGAAGAAGACGCCATTTAGAGAACCTGCCAAACAAACACACAAACACACAACACAAGACACTGTTATGCGACACAAGAGTTGTGTCGCTAAGTAAGTTGGCGACACTAAAGATTTGTCGCAAAAAATTTAAATAACAGTTGAACAGGCGACACAAGGGTTATGTCGCTAAAGTCTTATGTCGCAAACGACAAACTTGTGTCGCAAAATATGTGTCGCTAAAACCTTAAATACGACAGAAGGTTGTGTCGTTGAAACTCTAAACGCGACAGAAGGTTGTGTCGCTGAAACCCTAAACGCGACAGAAGGGCTGTGTTGCAGCTTGTGTCGCAATGTCGAGGAGAGCTGCGGCAGAAAACCCTAAAATTCGCAAACTTCCGAAACCCTAACGAAAAACCACGAACAATGGACGAATCTAAACACCAAAATCTTCCAGAAAATGTAGAATATGAACATTTAACACAAAATGCAAATATCTAATTCCAAAAAGTAGTCGATTTTAACCGAAAACACGTACTAACACGATTCAATAACACCAAATCCGTAGATTATGGCTCTGATACCACTTGTAGGTTCCCTGATCTTGGACCTAATCGAATCAACACAAACAATCGAGAGGCGGAATTCAAACGATTGAATTAAGTACGTTAAACACACAACGAATCAAACGCAAATCACTTGTATATTGATGTAATAACCAATTAGCTTGATACACTGAAATGCCTTACAATATGCTCTCTAAACTCCCTGATTCGTCAACCTCCACACTGAGGCCGAATGCACCTATTTATACTGAAACCAAAACTGGCTTGCGACACAAGGGATGTGTCGCACAACCGACTCATGCGACATAATCCTTGCGTCGCATAAGCGACACAGGCTCTGTGTCGTCTAAAACAAAACTTGTAATTTACTTATAATAGACAAAACGCCGTAATTACATAACAAACTATTACAAGCTAAGACCAACTGACAGACATACAAATATGCACCAACAACGTATAAATAAATAAGGTATAGGAAAAGAGGTGTAATTCGCAAATGAGCGCGATGCCAAATTTACTGCATTTTATAATAAATTTGTTTTTGATCTACATCAAGATTAACTGTATCTTATCAATGACTGCATTTTAACAACACTGTATTTTACACCTATAAAATTTGACTGCATTTAAACAACACTGCATTTTACCCCTACAAATTTGTCCTAAAATCCGGCAAATCCGATCTACCCGTATTCCCCTCATTTGAAACCTTCCCTCAGAATCTTACTTAATAAATAAATTAAAAATCTAAAAAATGAGAACCAACCTAGCTTAAAATAAAATACGAAAATATATAACTATAAAATTTTTTTATAAGTTTTACAAATTTAAATTGTGTTTTTAATTTGTAATTTGATCACGTCTTAATAGTAAATACATTGAATTTATTATTAAATTCTAGAGTTAATTGCATGGTTGGTTCTTGTTTTTTTCACACCGTAACAAACCTAGTTCTTATATTTCACTTTTTGCATCTACTGTTCAAAAACACAAAATTTGTTGCATAGATGGTCTATCATTTCTTAAATGCAATAATTTTTGTGTTTTTCGACTGCCGATGCAAAAAATATAACTATGTGTAAATCTTGAGGACCCAACATACAATTAACAATAAATTTCAAAGTAAAATACATAAATGGTCCATGTGATTTATATCAATTTATGAAAATTGTCTATATACTTGTGTTTTACGTTTTCAATTCAATAAGTTTACATTTTGCTCGAAAATAGTCCTTCCGCACTTAAAATGACTAAGGTACCCTTATCTAAATTTATTGTATATAATTACTATTACTATACTATCCTATGCAATCACATCATCAAAATCAAATGCAAAATTAGATGTTGCGGTCTGATAGAAATCGATGATATGGATGCATATGATAGTAGCAAAGGGCTAATTAGGATTTAGGGGGGCTGTTGAAGTAAAACAGCATGTTTGGTAAATTTTTATCACGTAGGTTGTGTTTGGCATAAAGCTTTTAAGGGCTTGAGCTTTTACTTTTTATAAGCATCAGCTCATAAACTTTGTTTGGAAGCAAAACAAAAATGGGGCTTCTTGAAAAAATAAGCCCCCAAAAGCTCTTAAACAAAAAGCTTTTTGAAGTGTCTTTTGAATAGAAGCCCAAGCCCCAGCTCCAGCTACAAGTTCCAGCCACAAACTTCAGCTCTAGTTCCAGCTCCAGCCCGTTACTGCCAATACACCCATACTAAAAAGGGCTAATTAGGGGGCTGGGTTATTAGTAGATGGGCTGGGCTACTTAAATTTCATTGTTTTTTGGGTTATTAAAATTACATTGGTGCTCGGCTTTGCTGTTGACACGTGGCCATCAACTACTTTTTTCATTATATGTTCACCAATTGTGTTCTGCCACATGTTGACTCCTAACGATATCTACAGTAAAAAGATTTTCTTTCTATAGGTAGAATAGATAGATGGAAGATTTTCTTTCTAGTCAATATTCAGATCGTAAAGTTAATGTTAAGTTTTTACAATACTATATATATATTATTATTTTCAAAGTTTGTGCTTTTTCTAAACGAAACAAGTCTTTTTACAATGATAACGTCTAACTAATTAAAAAAAAAAAAAACTAGTTTACACAATTTTACCAAAAACTTGCTTAAGTTGTTAGTACAAATCAAGGATATCTATAAAAACTAAAAACATTATGAATCTATATATCTTTGTTTTTCATTACTACCTACAAGTAGGACTGGCAATGGATCGGATCATGATTCAAATCCGATCTGATCCAATTATATGACTTATTGGATCAAAAAATTGATGCATCAATCTAATTAGAGATCCAATAAATCGATCCAATTATAACGGATCACCCTTGGATCGATCCATTATCCATCCGGATCGATCCATTTAAGTTTTCAAAATACGACCATGCATTTTGATCACCTTCAATGTTAGCCTCATGGTGTCGTACTATCACACTAAAAGTAATATATTCGATCCAATAATTTATCAATAAATTTTTTATCAAAATTTGATTACATGTAAAAAGGTTTAACATGAAATCAAACGAATCGAATATCTTAGGTTGACGACCAGCTCATTTCATTTGTACTCCACTCTCTTCTTATTTGTACTCCACTCTCTTTTTCGTTATAAGTACATGTTTGATAACTTAAAGACGTTCTGTCATTGCGTCGAAGTGTCAAAATAGCTATAACAGTTCGATCTATAATATGACCCGCTCTTCTTTTTATAGTGCTACACAAGCCTTGATTTTGAAATCACTAAGAAGGTATATCCAAGGCGTTGATTTTCATTTTCATTTTATTGATTTTTTTATTGTTACATACGTACATATGAATATTATTTAATGTTAATATTATTGATAAAATAAATTTAAAAATCACTAAAAATATGTTAAATTATTGAATATATGAAATGTTCACATGTGCACAAGTCAAATGTGCCCATATGAACGAAAAATATAAATTTGATTTTAAATGTTATTTTGAGATTTTGTCAAACTATTTTATTTTTAACATTAATCTACATCAATAATAAAATATGATTGAATTATTAAACATGTGAAAATTTATATAATTTAAAAGTTCTCGTAGTTCTGTACATTTTCTGATTCTCATTTGAACCTTTGATTATATATATAGGATTGAGATCATGTGAAAACAAGGAGATAAAATAAAAACGGTGAAAACAGATCCCAACTCTTGGATCAAAACATATATATATATATATATATATATATATATATATATATATATATATATATATATATATATATATAAATATATATGTATATGTACATATACGTATATGTACATGTACATATACGTATATGTACATGTACATATACGTATATGTACATGTACGTATATCTATATGTACATGTACGTATATCTATATGTACATGTACGTACATGTACATATACGTACATACGTACATATATGTATATATATGTACATATATGTATATATATGTACATATATGTATATATATGTACATATATGTATATATACATATATATATATATATATATATACATATATATATATATATATGTATATATAAAAGGGTGGAGATAAAATAAAAACGGTGAAAACAGTTGACCTTCACAATTTTATAAAGTGTGAAGTTGATTTTTTTTTGTTTCACACTTAATTTTTAAATGTGAAGCTTTTCTTTTTTGCTTCACATAAAATTTATGAATTGTGAAAGTTGAAAATTAAGTTTCACACATTCATAAATTTATGTGAAGCTAAAGAAATTAAACTTCACATTTAAAAAAAATTTAACTTTTTGTGAAGCAAAAAAAATAAAGGTTCACAATGAAAACTTTTTGAAAAATAAAAAAAAAATATAAGGGTTCACAATAAAAAACATATCTGAAGCAAAAAATAAAAGTTCACCACTAACAAAATTGTGAATACAAACTGGGATCGTTTTTACCGTTTTTATTTTAACTCATTATTTTCACTAGAACCCTATATATATATATATATATATATATATATATATATATATATATATATATATATATATATATATATATATATATATGCGACATACATATGGAATTACTCGATTTCAAACATTGAATTATTGAAAGTATGTATATTCAAAGCTTTGTAATCGTAACAGTGAACTTTAACCGACGCAAAGTTGCGTAGCCATGTATAGTAAAGTTACATATAATTGTAGCTGGAGTTGTTTCAATAATATATCCGTCTTGTAAATAATTGTGATAATTGAAAAAAAAAATTAAATGGATTGATCCGGATGGATAATGATCCATTTAATTTAGTTGGATGTGGATTGGATCACGATCTATTTCGTTAGATCATGGATCGAATCATGATCCATTTAAGTCGGATCATTAATGGGTCGGATCAAGATCCGATCCATATCTGTCCATTGACACCCCTACCCATAGTTGTCGACTCGTGACTCGTATCGTGACTCGTTTTCTCGATTTTTGACTCGTGACTCGAATCGTGACTTGACTCGTAAGAGTCAAAAATTTTTTTTAAATATGTATATTATACATTATATATATTATAAATGTAAAAATAGAATATTAGTATAATTTAAAAAGTAATTATAATATTCTGAGTAATAAAAAATTGTGAATCATATTGAAAATAAGTATTCAAGTTTATGAAAAGTTCAAACATTGTTATTTTATGTATATTTAATTTAATGTTGCAAGCAAAATTTACACTAAAGTTTTTCCGTATTTGAGAGTTGGAAAGAAAAATATTAACGTTGGGTTAAGAAAATTATCACTTTGGTCAGTGGGTCTTGGTCAGTGGGCTTTAAAATGACATTCTCGTACTTAATTGATCAAACCCTAAAATTATATGTCACCCGTAAAGCCAACCACCCACCATCTTCAACCTTATTTCAAACTTTAGAAATCTCACAGGGTGAAAATCAACCAAAAGTCGCCAAAGAAACTTCAGTAAGTTTGTTACTTTCATTTGTAAGTTGTAATAACTCTTTTTATCGGTCTCTTTTGGCTAGATCTAAAGAAAAATGCTGACTATTACTGTGTTTACTGACTCGTATGATTTCCGAGTCGACTCGACTCGGAACGAGTCTGATCGTAACTCGCGAGTCACAAGCGAGTCGCTGGCATTTCCGAGTCAGATGTGCGATTCGACTCTTTTTCTTCGTTTTTGACTCGGCTATCGACTCGTACGAGTCTAACAACTATGCCCCTACCTACAAGTAATACTATGTAATACCAATTATGCATATTAAGAATGTGGAGTTCTTCTAGTTTTTTAGTTAAAAAAATACGTTTGTTACAGGAAAGTTAATTGTCATTTTTGTAGGAGTTAACGTATTTAGAGTGATTAGTTCGAGTGCACGATGAATATATCTTTACTTTTTTGGTAATTTATGGTAATTTATGGTAATTTACAGACAATTATAAATGTAGAAAATGAAAATGCTTGCTAAAAAAATTAAACGCACACATACGTCAAAAGAGTTGAGTAATGAAGCGCACATAGATACTTATTATTAATTTATTATTGACAATTCAAAAGAGATATAGATTGTAGAAAGTAAATTTGCTTGCTAAAAAAATGCAAAAGAAGATGTAAACGTGTTAATGGAGTTGCGTAATTCAAGTGCGAATTTAAATAAATTTTGTTTTTTTGACAGTAGCATGACGTATTATGAAGATCGTATTAAACAAGTTTTTTTAAAAAAACATATATTTTATGTAGATTTTGCAATTAAAATCATTTTATGTAAATTTTGCAATTAAAATATTTTTGCTAAAAAAGTTATTAAAATTAATAAAGTTAATTTGTTCATATTATATAAATGTGGTATGAAACAGGAAAAGTAAATACAAACAATAGAATTCAAAAGTTGTATTTTATGAAAGTGAAATAGGAAAGGGAAAAGCACTGGAAAAAAAAATAGTATACTTCACCTGTTTCAATTTAATGTATATAACTTTAAAATTTTCAAGTTAAGGTATCAAACTTTTAATTTCTAATCAAATTAGAGTCGTCTTTTACGTAAAATTGTACAAATGATGAATTGTCACCAAATTTCTTCGTTATAAATAACATATCTATTTAATCGATATGTATCACTCGATCAATTTTAAAAAATATTGAGTGAGATGATAGAAATTAAAGTTAAAAGTGGTGATGAGTTTTGGTTAATTTATCTCTTCTCACTCAATATTTTTTAAAATTGACTGAGAAATACTATTCGATTAAGTAGATATGTTACTTATAAAGAAAAAATTTTGGTGGCAACTCGACATTTGTACAATTTCATGTAAAGCATGTTGCTAAGTTGACTACGAATTGAAAGTTCAATATCTTAAATTGAAAAGTTTAAAGTTATGTATTTTAAATCGAAATAGGTTAGAAGTATAGTACATTTTTTTGTACTTTTCTCAAAAACTAAGAGCATCAAAAGACTAAAGAATGACAAAACCAATAAAATTGCTCCATTTCACATATTTTTTTTCAGATTTTTCTTTGAATTAAATATCTCACAAACTGTATGTCAAAAAATTATAAAAATTATATCTTAGAGTCAGCATCATCTGATCTTTTAATAGAGATCTCACATGATATACTTTCGATAAAAAATTCATTTTTAATGGGTTTTAAAATTCTGTATGTTAAATCAAATGTGATTTAACACTAACCACACGCGATTATATCTGTAATCCAATTTGAAATTCAAATAATTGATGAATGAATTATTATAAAAATATAAATATAAATAAATAAATGACAAATAAGTATCAAAATTATCTCAACATAACATATGGGCATATAAATTATTTTAGTACATTAAAAATGTTGCAAGTTAACTTAGTGGATCTCGGCCCACCTAATATAGAATCGTCAATTATCCTCAATAAAATGAACGTGGCTCTAGAAAAAAGTATAAATTATACGGGAGACTAACAAGCGTCCCTCATCTAGTTATTTATGTCTTATATTTCCTTTTCTCCTCTCTTTTCTTCCTTTCTTTTTATAAAATAAAATTTTATTTGCTTCTTTTTCTTTCTCATTTTTTTACTCTTTCTTTTCTTTCGACGTTTATTTAATATTTTTAAACTTTAATTTGACAGTTTAAACTTATTTTAATTTTTGAAATATTGTTTTGTCTGTATTTTTTTCTTTAATACATTTAAGTTTTTCTAAATTCAATTTAGTTTTTTTTACTTCTTTATTTAAATATATTTAAAATTATTCAAACATTTATTTTACTTATTTTACCTTTATTTAAATGATAATGTAGTATTTTTATCAATAAATGTTGTATCGTTTGCTTGAAGTACAATGCACTTATTTTTTTAAGTATAAGTATAGTGCATCATGGTAATAATAAAATAGATCACACTAATGATTTCATACATTATAGTTAAAAATCAAGTGCATCATAGTCAAAAGTCAAGTGCATCATAATAATAAATACACTACGTCAATTGCATCGTAGTTAACAGTCTAGTGTATCATGTATATATACTCTAACGATGCATCTTTGTAATAAAGTAGTGCGCCAAATTTAAAAATTATGTAATGCATCATAGTTGAATGTACATTGTGTCATATTAATAATTGTAGTGCATCAAAGTTAAAATTACAGTGTATATTAACTACACAATGACAGTGCATTAAATTTTAATTTTTGGTACATCGTAATCCATTTATTTTTAACTAATTATGCATCATAGTAATTATTGCATTCTTAGTTAAAAGTCAAGTGCATCATAGTTAAAATTTCAAGTTCATAATAATAACAAATACACCGCGTAATAGTTAAAAGTCAAGTGCATCATAGCTAAAAATCAAATGCGTGATAATTAATGTCAAGTGCATCATAGTTAAACGGAAAATGCATCATAATAATAAATACATTGTGTCGTAGTTAAAAGTCAAGTGCATCATATCTAAAAGTTAAGTGCATGATAGTTAAATGTCAAGTGCATCATAGTTAAACGTCAAGTGCACCATATTAATATTTTAATGGTGCATCACCATATAATGTAGTGCATAATATTTAAAAAGTGTGCAATGCTTCATAGTTAAAATAACAGTGCATCATAGTAAATTAATTAGTAATTGTAGTTATAGTGCATCAAAATTAACAATAAAGTGCATCGTAACTATACTATAACGGTACACTAATTTAGTTTTTGGTGCATCATTATCCATATTTTTTGATGCATCATGATGTATATTATAGTTTCAGACTATCAAATTGTTTAAATTTTAATGATTTTAATATCAAAATTTAGTAGATGATAGTAATAAAATTGTACATTAATTATATACGACAAAACACAATTAATAATAAAAGTAAAATAAAAGCTAAAATCGATCGCTAATATATTATAAAAAGAAAGAAAGTAAAGTCAATTAGTTACTAAATGCTTAAAACAAAATAAAAACAATGAGAAAAGCCTAAAAAAAAGTAGAAAAATACATCAAATAAAAAAGGTTAAAAACATGTTAAAAAGATTTTAAAAAATAACAAAAAAGTTAAAAAGGAAATATTAAAAAATAATAATAATTTATTTTAGAAAAAAGGTTGGTATAAAAGCAGGAGAAAAAAAAGGAGGGAAATAGAAAGGGAGGAGAGAAAAGCGGTCTTGTCACTTAAATATCAATTTCATATCTTACTCCAACTATCCCTTTGTATTAGGTCCAATTCAAATAAAATACATTAATACGCAAAATTGAGTCAAGTGTAAAAAGAAGTTGATGGTAATAAATTACATCGGAATATATTTACAGTATATCAAGTAAAATACATTTAAAAAATGTAAAAATTAAACTCTCATATTTTATAACATTATTATACTTAATTAATTATTGTTGAATTTTCCATTTACAGTTTATAGTTTATACCAATATATTTTATGTTTAATTGTTGATTTGAGAAGTGTTGAGTTAATAATAGTTGAAAAGTTTTTGAAAACATAATTTTAATGAAAGTTGGTTGTTAGTTTATGTTTTTTTTATTGTGAACGTTTTTTTTATTGTGAATCATAGGTGAATGAGTTATACGAAGGGAAGGAGAAGAAAAAAATGTAAGTTATTGGATCATCCTTTATTTTAGATCAATGGTTATGAGAGATGTCATTTTTGTAATTAGTTTGAAAAAGTGAGCGTGAGAGTTCAGAAAAAAAACATAACAATAAATTTTCACTCGACACCCTCTCAACTACTTTTTTTTTCACCCCCTCTACTTTCTTTCTTTCCTCATCCTTCCTTCTTCCTCCCCACCCCCACCTACCATCACCTACTGCCCACTGAACGGCGAATTCCGGCTATTGAATTTATTGTTTTTTTTTACAATATTTTTTTAATTTTTAATTTTTAGTTTTTATATAATTTCTTTTAACATATCTTTTTACCCTTTTAAACATTTTTTCTGCCTTTTTTATAAGCCTTATATATATACAAAATGTATTAAAAATAACAAAATGCAGCATAAGTTTATTTAAAATGTAGTAAAAATAAATAATATGTACTAATAATATATATACAAAATGTATTAAAAAACAAAATACGGTACAAAAATAAAATATGTATAATACAAAATGTAGTACAAAAAAAATAATCTGTACTAAAAATGTATATACAAAATGCAGTAAAACAACAAAATGTAGTATATTTTACAAAATGCAGTACAAAAATGATAATATATATAATACAAAATTTTTGAAAAAAAAAATTGGAAAAAGAATTTTGAATTTTTTTTAAATAATAATAGTTTTATTATAAATAAAAACAAAAAAATTCGACTGTCAAAATCTGGCAACGGCCGACGGGAGGTGACAGCAGGTGGTGGTGGGCAGTGGTTGGGTGGGAGAGTGTAATTAAGAGACCTTCTGTTATCCTCTATCTCCGCATACAAGATCTTCTATTATGAACTCTATCATATTTTTTTTTAAGGTATGTAATTAACAATATTTGAGCTATTCACATAATACGGTGTAATGAAATATATACATTTTAAAAAACTTCGAGTTAGTTTATTTAGTAATAATGAAAATTTAATAAAGATAAAATGTATGTATAAATAACATGTCAAACGATAAATATATTAGGTGTGTTTATTTAGTATTATTATATTAATAAAAATTGTAATATAAAGGGTGTGTTTGGTACAAAGATTTTTAAGAGATTCTTGAAGCTTGTAGAGGATTGATATTTTAATTTAAATAATCCCTATTTCTTAACCTTGTTCGACAACATAAAATGGGTGAAGATATTTAAAAAAAAATCTCTTAAAATTTCATTTATCCTAAATGAGAAGCTACTTCAAATATATTTTCAAAAAAATCTCTAATCACAATCTCTAACTATCGACTCCAATTACAATCACAATTTTCAGCTGCACGAGCTCCTTGGTTGCGAACACAAAAATATTATAAAAAGTGTCGGGCCAAGTGAGGGATCTGGAATTCTAAAAAGTCAACTTTCTATTTACTTTAGTGCAATTGTCTAGCCACAATAGAGGATGATAGAGATTATTAGTTGATGGGCCCTCGTCTAATGGATAGGTTATAAACTTACAATATAAATTGAATACCAAATAAGTGGTAGCCCAAGTATAAAAACCACCAACTCTAGTAAATGATCCGTGAAGGATGAAAAAATGATGATTTTCGACGTCCAAAGAAAGTATAAGATTGGAACATCTAACTAAATAATGTATTTAAAGCTAATGATGAGGCCATGGGATTAAGCGTGAATTGTCACGTCGATAACCAAAAGTTAAACTGAAATCACAATGTGCAAATGTTCGCGCAAAAATGAGGCACAATGATGGGAAAAAGATCAATTTAGTTAAACGTAAGGCCGAGACCATAGTGACAAATGTTCAAACAAGACCAAAAATGATATATGAAAACGAAACGATACTCATTGGAAGAACGAGATGATTGCAAAATGCATCGCCAACATAGTATATTTTCACCAAAAACCTTTGTGGATATACGTTCATCTCATTAGACCGATGAGGGGTTATTATAGTTCAATTTTGGTTGAATGTTAGATCTACATATATATTGGAACACTCATGTATATATGATAGAAAAAATCGTAGACGCTGCTAGCAGTGTCTAAGGTTAGGTGATGTCTCTGATAAACGATGATCTATTATGTAATATTCTAAAAGTTCGAGAGTCATAGTGTAAATATTTTTTTAGAAAGTAGCCTTAGCCGCATATAACTTGGGTGTAGCTAGATGCATATATATTGGGGGTGTTTGTGATTGCTTATTAATAAACACTTATCTGCTTAAAAAAATAAGCATGTATGACGATACTTATTTTAAATTCTTGTTCCTTAAGAAATAAGCAGATAAACAGTTTTTGTAAAAGTGTTTGTATATACTTATCTACTGTCAAAATAAACAAATAAATAGATAAGCGCTTAAATAAGCAATCCCAAACATCCCCATTAAGCAATAGGGATAATACGAAAACCAGTAATTTGTACTAGTATGGTCAATCGATTATGATTATTAAATGAAGTCTTGACACTCTTCGAGGAAGCTTCCAAACGAGAAGAATGGTCCTCTTACATTTAACAAAGGAGTATAAAAAACTCTTAATTAGTTAGTTAAATTTTTATTAGAGTAACACGTAATGGAATGGAAACGGAAATACCAAATAAAATAAAAACCTTTTAAATGATTTCATGCTTAATTGAATTTCTAACCAATATCAACAACTACGACACATAATAATAATTTGATAGAAAAAAAAATATATAAAACAAATTATTAGATGCCGCAAGACATGAATTTTGATTTTTGAATCACTACAAATACTTTCTGTATGATATTTAAGATCTGGTTTTACATGATTTTCTTTTATATGAAGTCATTACTCCATATTTTACAATTTTAAAGTTAGATATACAACTAGGGAAGTGACTTATACAACTAGGGAAGTGACTTATATATCATAAAAATTGACATGTACACCGCAAAATCACAATTGTAATCACATGATATCACACTTTACTTGAATGATTGTGTCGTACATATCAATTTTTATGGTTTACAAATCCTCTTCCTTCACATAAATTGTAAAATTGATATTTGTTTGTGTTACATGTATATTGTTTGGAAGATGATTTGTATATCATATTATTTATACAATGTACGTACTATGAGTTACGTAATATCAAACTAATTCACTGCAACGCTTTAAAATTTTATTTCGGTTATCTTTTGTGAAACGAAACAAAAGTCACATCTAATACAACTATTATATTATTATATCATATATAAAACACATTATATACACAATACTACAATACATGTCTTTATTAAGATATTTACTCACAACTTTTCAGTTGACGAGCCATCAACAACTCTTAGGTTAAAAACTTATAAATATCGTTACGATTATTAAGAAATCTAACAAAATTGGTTGTACATTACTAACATATCACATCAAAACTATATATAATATATAATAAAAATAAAAATAAAATGCTTTAGAAATACAAGTACTAATTCCTAAGTCATTAGCCTTCATTAAATTGGCACATGACAAGATAACATTACTTAAACCAGTTACAAACTTATAATATGTTTTGTGTATAATCACAATAAATGTAAATTGAATAAATTCAACATTAAATAGCAATAAAATTTTTTAAAAATATATTAAAGTCATTGTCAACTTCCTCTTTGGGGTTTAATCAAAAAGTCAAACATGATATAAAACAAAGATAGTAGTTCAACATTAGATTAGATGAAACCTCTCTTTTTTTTGCATCTTCATTCAATCAGCCGCACCGGATCTCTCTACAATCTCCGATTCTCATTATAACTTCTCCGGCAACCGGATTCTGATTTCTTCTCCGGTCGTTTTAGCTGTTCGAACCCAGTTTCTGTTGAGATTCAAACCTCAGTCACCGACACCGACACCGACGGTTATCATAAGTTTTTAATTTGAAGGTAACGTATTCGATATATTCATTTTCAGTTTCATTATCATTATAATCGTTTGTTTTGAAGCTGTTTTAGATTGAATTTTTGCTTAATTTAAATATTACGGTGATTTTTTTTTGTGCTATAATTGTGTATAGTATATATATATATATATATATGTATGTGTGTGTGTGTGTGTGTGTGTGTGTGTGTGTGTGTGTGTGTGGATGTGTTATAGTGAATGAGTGTTGATGTCTTACTTAGGGTTTAAGTTACATGTTTGAAGCTGTAGTGGTTGTTAGTTACGTGTTTATGATTGTTACACTTCAATTTGAATTATGTTAATCTAAAGTTAGATTTGACATTGCTATGAGTAGTTTATATATATAAGGTAATATTACAGTATTTATATAACTAGAAAATTGTTTCTCATGATCATCAATTTTGTTCAACCAATAGTGCCATACAGAAGTATTCCTGAGGTTCTACATTTTGACATAAACTTCCTCTGTCTTCTACACTGTATTTCTTTTGGGGATGAAAGGAGTTTTAAGTTTAATCTAACAATTCCATGGGTATGAGCACTCGAAATCATCACTGCTTCTCCAATTTATCATAATTGTCATCAACATTATGTTTTTTCTCAACCACCATCAACAAACAACAAATTCATTGAATGCAACCTATCAACACCGTTATTGCAATTTGCTTGTGTATTTTTACCTATCACTGTTCACTACCATCACATAGATTTCACAAACATGGGCAGTAAACTAAGCTGTTACTCTGAATACTGAGATCGAGACCATCAAACCAACAATTAAGCTTTACCATATATACCATGCACATTTACCATTTGATACAATTCTTTTCTGAGTGTGTCTTCCTTTCGATACTTGAATATGTGCATGCATTTATCTTGCCGCCGTTCTAAATTTAGTATCCAGTTTTCACCCTATTCTCGACACGTCTATATTCAATAGCTAAACACCCAATAAAATATGTTTGGTCCATCTTAGTCCTTACTTTGTACAAGAAATTTTTTATCAGTTACCTACTTACCTGATTTTACTTTTTAGTAGGTATAAAAATAATTAAGTGAAAAGCCATTTTAAATTTAATTTAAAGGTGGATCTAGTTTCGCATGAGGCCGTTATGTGTGTTTCTAGCACGATTGAACTTATAGAAACTTCTTTAAAGAAATCTGAATATGAATCAGCTTTTAAAATTAATGGCCACGTCATTAAATTAAACATACATGTTATTCTATGAGAAAGTTAAATAAGCATTCCTTCTATTCTCTAGGAACCTCTGTTATTCACTTCAAAATTAGTGGCTGATTAACTACTGAGATAAAATGATCCTGTTTCACTTGCTGACTCTCACGACCTTGAGTGATTCATAAATTAACAATGTTTTATACTGTTCTGTCAAACCCAAATGACAAGTACATATAATAAAAAGGGTCAGCTGGTTAGTTATAATCAATGCCATACATATGTGCAGTAGCTAATGGTTGGGTCATATTTAAACACCCTAGAAAGGAAATTGGGACACTATAACTCCGTATTTAACTGACCAAATGGAGGATAAACAGGGGGGCAAATAAAGATTGTTAGGTGTTGAGTTTAGTCTCTTCCATGGAAGGTTATTTATGTTCAGTTCATTAGAAAATGTTCAGAAGGTCCAATCATGCATACTAATGTCAAATATGTTTATGTTTACTGAACTTACAACAAAAAAGCAACAAATCCAATTATGTCAAACATTAATAGTTTTCTTTCTTTGGTTTATCAGATTTGGAAATGAATGTGAACTCATCAGACAATCATCAATCAAAGAGTAATTGTCTGTATCACAAGTTAAATAAAGGTACCCAGCAATGTAAGAAGCTCCTGATAGATCTCAATTTGCCTGCTTCTTCCAACGAAACCGACGACCACGTCCCCAACTCTGATGATGAGGCCCTGTCACACTACGCTGGAACGGAAATCAGAAGGTCAGAATGTCCACTATCCTTGAATGGAAGACAACATAGTGATGATTCTGACACCAAGTATTCGAATCAAAAAGATTCCTCTAGGAAGAAGTAAGTTTTCAAATGCATGTCCGTGTAGAGGTGGCAATTTCGACCATTAACTTATAAATTGGTCGATTCTGTTTATGTTTTGGCTCAAACGGGTAAATATTATAAATATATAATATTAACGGGCCAAATGGGTTGAACGGGTTGTAAATCACCCAGAGGGCATTGTTAATGCATAAAGTGATGTAACCTTTTAAATCATTAACAAATTAGACAATTAGTATTGTAAGTTTTGTAGTGATAGTTGACACACTAGTCATTGGCAATAATCTATGAAAGTTATGACAAAAAGTTTTTTGTCCCAACCTGACTTGACCTATTTTGAGGCGTACCTGAAAGTTACCCGTTTGATATGTAACATCACCTCCCATTCCGCCACCTCTTAAGTTTGTGCATAATAACATACAAGATAACGTTACCAATCAACAAATATAATCAAGATAAAACGTGTATGTAATTATACAAGTGATGGTAATGCAGAAAGAGTAGCAGTAATAGCATCGTTAAGTGGAAGCAACAAGTGAAAGTGAGCCTGGAGATAGGGCTTGAAGTGCCCCCAAATGATGGTTATATGTGGAGAAAATATGGCCAAAAGGAAATTCTTAATGCAAAATACCCCAGGTTTCTCCTTAAACCCTTTTAGAGTTAATTGAATAAAAAGGTAACAACCTTTGGTCCAATTTCTATTTCATTTCTCGAAATCATCTTATTTTTAACCACCCTTTATGTAAAAACCCATAATGGTTTAAGGTACTCTGTACATGTTACCAGGTTAAAAAGGGCAACATGTCGGTGCCTTTAAGCATGTGGCTTTTTTGACGTGGCGGTGACAAGCCGGTTACTTCAGGG
Organism: Gnaphalium uliginosum; assembly: GCA_963930675.1. Classification (NCBI taxonomy): domain Eukaryota; kingdom Viridiplantae; phylum Streptophyta; class Magnoliopsida; order Asterales; family Asteraceae; genus Gnaphalium; species Gnaphalium uliginosum. The sequence goes on from OZ005680.1 coordinate 63,567,873, forward strand.
TTAAAACTTACCTTTTCCAGGCTTCCATCCAAAATTTTGAAAGTATGAGGATTATCTTTGTGGGGCAACCAATGTTAGATACCTAAAACAGAAGTTGGACCACAGCCTATTAACTCTTTATTCAATTAGCCCACCTTCTTGGTACATATTATATGCATATTCTACAGGTTATTCACTCTACTTACGGAAAAAATAAAAAATTGCAGAGAATATTATAGATGCACCTACCGGAACACACATGGTTGTTGTGCAACTAAGCAAGTTCAAAGATGTAGCGAGGACCCATCAGTCTTTGAAATAACTTACCTTGGAAAACACACTTGTCCCAAAATTTCAAAAACCACTCACCCGTCCTCTGCAACAGATTTAGGTTATGGCCTTATAAATTTCGCATCTACACCAGAATCCGCATCTAAAATGTCAACAACCAGTGATCCCTCATCTGCATCACAATCATCTTCTGCAATCAGCAGAAATTCTTTTGAACTTTCAAATTGGCCTTTGAATCATAACTGAAAATTCAGAAACATTTTCATTTCGCTTCATATTGGCCTCTGAATCCTAGTCGTAGAATCTAAATATATTGAGATCGACTGTAGCACCTGCAGGTACAAACCCTCTTGGCATGTTAGCCATTCTTGCAATTTGGTCAAAATTACCGACCGCTGATGTCAAGAAGTCAAGGTTTTAATTCTGACTCGTGATGCATTATATACACAGTGTCACTATATACAACTTCAAGAGAGGTAAAAAGGTCCTTTGCCTTTTCTATCTATAAGAGTTCAATGGAGGCATATATATACTGGATAATAGTTATATTTGTAAGCATTATTTTCTCCTTCACAATGAGTTATTTGGGGTATAGATAATGTGATTTATATCAATCATCTAGTGATCAACTTTATCAACCGTTGTATTTAGCGTTTCGGGTTATAGAGAAACCTTTTGTTTGCAACAAAAAACCAAGTATAGTGGTATGAAAGGTTGGTCACTTTGTTATACTATTGAAGTTATTTATGTTGAGTTTTAATATATTTTTTAATCAAATAGTTATATTATAGAGGTTGTTTTTTTTTTTTTTGGTTCTTTATGTTACATTTTGATAAATTTCTTAGGTGATCACTTGTTATTATTTTAGTGTTAAATTGTGGATTTATGCTGTTGGTCGCTCCTTATATTTAAAGTTGTTTTTTGATGGGTGAACTAAAATAAGGAATTCAAATGATGTAATAGGAGTGACTAGTCATTGTGACTATATTTATTAATAATTTTTGGTTGTTTTAAGAACGATGTAGGGTTTTATGAAAGGGTTAGTTTTTCTTCTTTCACATGGTTACGAAACTATGTTATAAATTCAGAAATTAATAATCTTTTGATTAGATAATATAAAGAAAGAGAAAATAATAGAATCCCCCATAATCTCTTAATTTGCTTGTGCCAAACACACCCTAAGTTTATTTGTTTCCTTTGTTCTCTGAGTCCTATGTATACCAATTCTTTGTAAAATATAAGTTTTGTTTTGTTTTTTTTTTTTTTTGCAAGTTTCCATACAAAAGTGTGTTCACAAAACTTTAACATCATCACATGTTAATAACAGCGTCTAATCACGATCACCAAAGTGATTTGTCAAACCATACAATCACACATCAATAACCGATACAAAGCGTGTCAAAATGAACCATTTACACCAATATAATCGTAAATATACAAATATAGACGCTATATGACCCAAATCCTATGGCCAACAAATATAAATCACCCATTTAACCTGCCCGGCTTACTGAAATACTTTTTACTTGTACACATTTATCATATACTTGTAATGAATTGAAGTTTCTGAAGACAGTCATCAATATGAAGCCACTATACAAATACCTTCAACTGTATTGTAAGTAGAAAACAGAAGACCTCATATTGTCATCTTTCTGCAAGTGTAGTCAAAAAGAGTCTGTAATATGCTCCTCGAGTCTTGCTCCTTTGGAAGCTTCAGTAAACGAGCCACTCGTGTATATCCAGCATGTTGCCTGAGGAGAGATTCAGGTTTCGCATCGGGCTTCGGTTCCTGATTTGGTGTTTTAGGTTGTGTCAATGCCCATTGCATGGCCCAGATTGCTAAAGGGCGCATGTAGGCAAGAGATCTGTATCTGCCATCTATGTCCCAAGCTTCAGGCGTTTGGAAAGAATAGCTGCAAGTACGGAAATGGCAGTCGGTTAATCATCAATGTAGAAGGAAACATGGCAAATGGGTCAAAAATAAAAAATGCATAAAACCTCCTAAACCATTAGCTTATAGGGAAACAAGTAAAATGGATTAAAAGTTTATCGAACGCTATAAATGCATACCACCTCACATATCGTTTTATCCAAAGATTTGAGTTATTATTGTAACAATACCGATATTTGCACATAATATGAGAAAAGGGACAAAAATGAGTTTGCAGGTCAACCCAACCCAAACTACAGAATGACTTATTTCAACCCACACTAAAAAATGACTCATTTCAACCCACACTTGTGTTGACATGTTTATCTAGACCATCCATCTGGCCACCATTAACTGATATATGCAGATATCAATTTTTGGAGAAAATGTGGAAATTGTTCAGTCTTGTACCGTGTAGTATTTTTTTTTTGGCACTTTTACAAGAAAGATTGTTTGTTTACAACAAAAAAGCAAGTACGGTGATTCAGAAAGTTATTCAACAAGAAGGCTCATGAAGTAGACTTACCCCCCTCCTTCTTCAGTCCAACCAGTTTCATACACTCCACTTGCAGTTTGGAAAGCTGTATCAATCATACCTTCATGAATCATACCTGCAGCAACAGCATAAGTGACTCCGGTCCATATTTCTCTCGACTGCATACATGACATATCAGGTTCTCCATTGGGTAGCATCCCATTAAGAGCACCACGCTTCCCATTGTTCACTTTCATTACATTAAAGTTATAAACCGTGTCCAGTGAACTTTTGGCCTTTTCATCATCAACAATGGGATACAGGCCACATGCTCGAGCATACCTATGAGAAGCAATTATTGTCATCACAGTTGATATGCATATGCATATTTTCTACACATATATGTAGATACACATGTAAATACTTAAGAACATACATGCAAAACATGATTCTAATCCTTTGTAGCGGTGGCAATGACTTTATAGAAAAAAGGGTGACAAGACTCAAGAGATTACCACTAATTTATGTATGGATTACCCTTTAATAATTCCAGAATGTGGGAATTGATGATATATTTATCATCAATTCTTTGTAGTGATGACAATGGGTAAATGAGTAATCTCTGATGGTCAAATGGGTAAAATAAAATAAAAAACATCAGCTTAAAAGGTTTGAACAAAATGTGTTTCAACCTCAACCATATCTACCTGTAAGAAAACGTAACCGTTCTGACATATTACCCAACTTGTTACCTCTACCTAAACGTATATCATGGGACAGAAAGATTATTTGATATCATTGAACAGTAATGAAGGTGCTTCAAGTGCAACGTACCATTGTCCAGCCAACTGATCAGCTTGGATGGATGAACTTGCCTTCCCATTACTATCATCGTAATTATAGTAAGAACCATTCCATAGCTTGTCATATACTCTCCTTGCTTTCTGAAACTTCGCCCAGAAATAATCCTCACAACCCTTGTCACCAATTTCACCTGCCAATGCAGAGGCGGCCTGCAATGCCGCTACCCATAGTCCACCAGAGTACGCACTGACACCCGAGACCGACCACGTATCGTATGTCTGATCAGGGAACCCTTCATTTTCAACCATCCCATCTCCATCCTTATCAAACTGTTCCATGTAAGCCATAGCAATATAAACCGAGGGCCAAACGGCCTGTGCAAAATTCTTGTCTCCAGTGGCAACCACATTCCGATAAACTTGGAGCACAAACTTCGGGTTCAAGTCTTTCCACTGGTCAGTATTATAGATATTATAAAAGTTAACATCAAACCACGGATTGATCATCCCGATATCATGCGGGACCGCACCAAGGGCCTTTCGAGGGGCCAATGTTCCGTCACATAAAAGATCCATTTTTCTTGGATCATGCATCATCACGGCAGCTGCAAAGTCTCGTTGGAGGCTGAGTTCAAGTTTGGGAAATAGCATGATTAAGGCAAAAGATGCATAGAAATGGACATCATATGTGTTACACATATGATACTCGATTCCTTCGTAATACAGAAATTGGCCAATGTTCTCTTCTCCTTCTGCTAGAAGATTTGTACCAAAGGCTGAGTTTTTTGATGTGGGTTTATGGATTTCGTCAAGTACTGAAGTCATTCTTTCAAGAACATTAACAGCCGTGTCATGTTGATGAGAAATATCATCATTACTTTGAGAATCCACATTCGATCTATCAATTGAGAATTGCCTGCCTTCAATGCTTGACAAATTGTGTTCCGGAGGTAGTCCATCTGCATATAAAGATAATGAATGAGCTGCTTTCATTTGATACATAAACAATGCAAGAATATTGGTGTTTACCGGTCCAGATTGTCCCTCCTGAATTGAGATAGTATAATTCATTGAAAAGAGTTATTGGGTACCTGCAGAAAGCCATTAAGATCTCAAAATCAGACGGTATCTGGGCAGTAAAAAGTAGAGGTGGCAATTTCGAATCATTTCCGGGTTATGTTTGATCTTTAAAAGGACAATGGATTAAGTAAAAAAAAAAAGAAAGATTAAAAGGTATTCTGTCAAATGGGTAGAAGGTCACTCAAGTTTATTTTCAATGCATAAAACCTCCTAACTTGTGTAATTATAAAAACAATGTATAATACACAAATTAGCGTTATCATTTTTTTCTGGAACGAAAGTGTTCTAGATCAACCCAAGCTGACCCTTTCAACCCAATAATAAAACGACCAATTTGGACCAGTTATCCAACCTGCCAGACTTGTCCATATTGCCACCTCTAGTAAAAGGAATGAAAAGTAAAGATTACCATTCAGGGAGCCTCTTGTCTTCAAGGGTAGGCTTTTGCCATGATTCTATCTGTGACTCCCAGTTACCATGTTCTAAATTTCAAAGAAGAAATTGAAAATTGAATGTATAAGACACTTTTTACGTACTTCCACGAGGATCAATATTTAAAACTACCATTGATAATTAGGATATGATATGATGGGAATCCCCAAATCCATTATAAACAAGAATACATTACCAAGGATAGCATCATGCACGATTTTTTCTGCTGCATCTCCATGAAAACCATAAAATTTGGTATAACGCCTGTTACAAAATAACCCTTGTAAGAAGCATGCCAGATTATTTAATATAGGCTTTACTTCATATATAGGTAACCAACTTTGACTTGATTTTATTTTGGGTACCCAACTTTGTTTCCACACATAAAAACCCCAAATTTTTGATAAATTTTGATACAGGGTAATCTTCAACCTTGTGAGCAAAGAACATGGACAACTTACCTAAAATATAAACTGTTGAAGGTTTAAGGGGTTTTATGGTGAACAATAATGGTTTCCCAAAACAGAAATCAGCCCAGAGTTGGTTATCTTTTTATGCAATAAGCCTTTGATATATGATAGAGTTCCAGATAAGTTTTCATGACCCACCGACGGTAAGTCCTGGTTGGAAACCTTACTTCCGGGCAGTCCCATGCCAGTGAGAAAGTGACAGTACGCACTGCCTCGGGCGGTACGGTCACAGAAGCTGCAATAGCTGCACCTATAGATGATTGTGGTTTCGAACATACTGGTAGTTGAGATGAATCAAGACGGTCAAAGGATCCATTCTGAATGATAAAAATTACAGATGAAAATCTTGCAACAACAATGGCAACGTTTTCAATAGGTCTTAAAGATAACAAGGGTTCGTTTAAATGGATGAAAAGGTTAATTTACACATGCATGACATAAACCAGTGATTTATGGAAGAATTTCTCAAACCTCTTTAATTTCACGCCACATGTCTTTTGCTGTGAAGCCCTGGGATTCTCCTGATATCACAAAGGATGGACACTCTGAAACGTGAACATCATTTGTTGCTTGTGCTGCAATAGCAAAGGTTACTGGGGGTTGCCCATCCACACTCCTGTGTTGATAGACACGATCAGATATATGCCACAAACGGAATGAAGAATAATCTTCAAGATGAGAATATTACATGTGATGTAGGTTTACACCATGAATGCCATCTTTCACCCTGATAATATAATGAAAGACTAAAGATCAGAACACGGAGCTGCCTACAATTCGACTAAAGATGAAAAAAAATGAATTCAAATAGCTTTGAAAAAAACAAAAAAACTAATGACCAAATCACCAAATATACCAACTAGTTTACAAAATCGTAAACTGGAACCCATATGATGTACAATATGGGATTGAAATATATACGTTCTTACGTCATTATGTAATTGGAATGATGACCAGATAATCCAGACGCTCCACCAACAGAATTCTGAGACATGAATAATACAAATACTTTGTCAGACTAATCTCTTTTGCACATAGGAATTAAAGAAAACTGCTGTTATTTTTCTGTATGAAATGATGGAATTTAAACCCAAACTAACATGACTAAAAGTAACAACATTGCAAGAGTAGTGAAAATAATCACTGACCTCCCATGTGAATAGTAAGGTGACATCTGCTGCAGTTTTTCCCCAGTTAGACAACTACAGAAGATCACATCCAACGATAGGTCAATGTTATGTAATCAAGCCAAATTGAAAGCAATACAAAAAAACTATAAATTCTGTAAGTATATATATTATACCGTGTAAGTAAATACTGCTACAGGAAGACTGCTTTCCTTATAATTATGGGGAATAATTGGGGAAATCTGACGACAAACTATTTTTAGGTCTGGATCAGGTTCACCTAATATAAAGAGAAATGATTGATGAGAAATGACACAAAACAGATAAGTTAATAGCAGTGACCATTTCTAGGAATAGTGAGGATGAGAATTACCATCATACACAGTCCAAGCCCTTGGGTATAATGCATGATAAGTAGTATTGTCTCCACTGAAGTTCCAGTCCCAATATCTAATCCCATTAACCGACTTATCTCTGTTTATTCACATTTAAACATATGATAGAAATTTAAATGGATTTCAACATGTCTTTTATTGCTACACTTATTCCAGTAGTCATAGAGTTAAGCTAATCAAATGAGAGTAACAAAAACATACTTCTGTTGTGATTGCACATAAGGGTTCCATTTTTTGTTTTTTACATCAACATGCAATGTTTGTTGATAGTTTTATTCAATGAACTTCAATCTTCATATACAGCAAGATTTGTATATTAAAAATCCGTTTTTTTCCTGCTCATGAGTAAACTCTGTTTTTTCACACTGATCGAAGAGAACGTTATGAGTATTTTCTGGATATATCTGTTGTAAAATATCCAAATAAGCTCTTGCATGAGCAATCCCAAACGCCGCCCTTGTTAAGCTCGACTTCAGAATTTTAACAGCTTTCGTTGTGTCGCAAATGGTGATATAAAATAAATATGTACAACATATTCATGTTTTTAAGAAAGAAGAAGTCATCTCCTCAATCTTAGGGTCAATATATGTGCATCGACGATCTATAAAACATATACTTGAATTCAGCACATTTGCTAGATGAAATCCAATTGGAGTGCAACTAGAAGACTTAGTGGTCCCAATATTACTAGTGTTCATGTTTCTAATAATAATGCATTTTCTTAATTTGCCAAAAGGAGAAGAAGGCTCAATAATTTTGGGAAAGAATAGATTGTTGCTTACTTTAGCAATTCTGGATTTGGTGGGCAGAGGACAGTGGAGTACTTCTTTCCGTTTGGTCGTGAGACAAACACCTGCATAATGTCATAGTGTAAATATGAAATCACTTAAAAATAATATCACAGCAGCATATTCAGTTTCATTCTGTAAAATTTTATCAACCATGTAACTTTTATGAGTAATTTATCGCTCATCATCTTTAAGTTATGAAAGGGTAAGATATAGAAGCACATTGTTTCTTCAAACATGAGTTAGGTAAACAGATACTAATTCCATAGGCTCCATCTATTTATGTTCAAGACGATATATTATTTTTTTTCACTAAAAAGAGGTTGTATTGTCAACAGATTAAGAGTTGAGGTACAGTATCACATAACCTGCTACAGTAATAACCTTGTTGAGTAAAACACATAATCACCCAAAAAATAACCTTCTTGTACAGTATCACAATTGTCACTTCAAAAATAGGAATCAGTTTAGTAGAAGGATATCCAATTGTGGACCACAAAGTATGTATCATCATACGTTAACATTTGAGACAGTAAGATAATCTACCATACCAGTTAATGCTATGTACAAATGTACAGCAGTGAACGTTTGATAAAAAAGACAACTTACAGAAAATTGATTTGCTAATACTGGTTTGTCTTCACATATTTTAGTAAATAGTTGCCAACGCAAAAATTCACCCTTATATGTCCTTCCAATGCTACCTGCACTGGCAAATGCATATAGTCAGCAAGTCAGTAACCATATAAAAATGGCTTAGCTAATGCTACCTTCTCATGCACGTGGCAGCTTTGCTACGAAGATAATAAGTATGGATAGAATGTGTATATATTTATATGATGACTTACCCAATACCACCTAAAGGAACACCACTGCAAGAGGAATAGTAGTGCTTCTTGAAAGGGTCATAAAAAGTTCCCTGAAACAGTAAAGCTAAGTCGCTCCATTGTCAAGAAGAAAAGACTCGCTAGAAAAATATTAATAGGAGTCAGTAAACTACATTTCCATTTCCCTTTGAAGCTTCTTCTCGTGCCCAACGCCATAATCTATATCCTAGTGGAGCCTACACAAAGGAAGCAAACAATTAGAAAAAAAACAGTGAATCACTAAAGCTGTTTCTCTTGACAAAGTGAATAGCCTATATTGAATATAAAGTGAAAAATTCAGTTGACTTTCATTCATCTAGGTTTTCATTAGATTAAACGGCTACAATATGCAAATTGGAGGTAGATATGACATACATACCAAATGAAGTACTTCTTTGAACTTTAAACCAAATTCTGAGAGAGAAATTCCTTTAGTGTTCAGTTTCCTCTTCCAAGTAAGAGATGCTGGTTTTGCTGGATCAACCTTAACATATAGATATAGAAGATCAGTAAGCCAAGTCCATGTCAGTAGAACATTAGTAAGCCAAGCCCATGTGAGTAACATCATACCAAAAATGTAATAACAAACGTTGCTAACATATTCATCAAGTTACATATAAACACTTCAATAAACTTTTAAGGAATCAATTATAACTTATTTTGAAGTTTACCGTTAGTATTCGATGCAGGACAACCATATGCAAACAAAACATAGGGAATACTTCTTAGTAACTGCTATGATGTAAAATTTTGCAAGATACCTTGAGATATTATAATAAAGCACAGGAAATTCTTATGAACTACTCAAGAATAAATTGTTAACAAGAAAAACAATATAATAAATATCAGATATACAAAGGATTTTGAAACTAATTAAATAGCAGAATGAAAGCATTTATCATCAGTGTACCATGATATTAGTAGAATCGGGAGCTTCCTTATCATCGTCACAGATATTTGTTGTCATTTCGCTGAAAGAAAACACAGATAATAAATTCAGCTCTACTTCCCACAAACTCAGCATCAAAATACAGCTTTCGACCCAGGGTGCACTTCAGATTTTACTTCCATTTTAACAGTCACAATGATTTCTATCTTCTTACACTTGGATTCTTTTCTACCATAGTAAACTTTTAATTGATTATGTAATGATCAATATTGTCTTATGATAAAAAAATTTCTAGTCGATTTTGAACTCGAATCTAATCCATTTGAGCTCTCAAACAAAAAAAAGGAACCAAGTGTGTTATATCTAGTACATTTTATCATATACAAAAAAATTCATCCAATTGTTTGTCAGTCATAACCAAATTTAAAGCTCAAGCTATCGATGTAAAAGTCAAACACACACCACACCTGCATATTGACCAAAAAAATTTCTATCTTCATTGCAATACACAAACAAACAAACAAACTTAATTTCAAATTTTCAATAAATCTGCAAAGTCGAAAACTTGCTAATAACCAGTACCAAAATACCAAAAGTCAAATACAATACACCTATACGTACAGCTGTACTAACATCAATGATCAATCACATCATAACATATTTTGGCAAATCAACAGCAATGTATTTACAGAAACCCTAACGTTGACGTAACGTTACACCTCAAATACATAACGAAGAACAATACACATAATTATTTACGATAGAACATGAATTTCAATTTTGATAATGATATGCGTATATTTGTTTAAATAAATAGAATTAGAATCTAACATGTATAAGAAATTGATTAATCAACTACAAATACTGCATTAATCGTAAGTGAAAGAATCAAACCGCAATTAATTTCCGATGATGATCAACTGCTCGAACTCTACTGAATGATTAGAGTATTATTTAGAAGAAATTGGAGTAATTTAATAAAAGTCAATATTTGAGTTGCTGACTTGCTGTCTTTGGTTCTATTTTTTTTTAAATATAACCACACACTCAAACAAACAAGAAATAATAATAAGGGAAATGTATGCATTATAAAGGTGGGTTTATAAAAAAATGCAGTGGATTTATCTGTCACCCTAATTGTAAATATTTCGGGTATAACATATGACTTTGATGCTTTTAGAAGTAACTTTTTTAAGAGCCACACTTTTAAACTTGTAGTCCTTTAACTCTTATATATATTTTACAAAATACTTTTTATTATGAATGGTATGTCATTAAGTTTAATAACTTATAAGTAGTTGATGATTTGATATGCACCTCATAACTTTAAGAAATCTCAAACAAAGCCAAGGAAACCTTAAACTTGTAGAACCAGGAAATTATGTGGCAAACAAATAGGATTCTTGATTGTAGTTAGGGATAATTATGTAAATGTTTGAGTGTAGCGAACATAGTAAACTAGCGAACTTAGCTGTAGCGAACTTGTAAGTATTAAGTTTGTGGGTCGGCGAACATGGCTAAGTTCGCCAGGTACCAAATAGAAATGTTTTCCCAACATTGCGAAAACACTATTTCCATATTGTCTTCAACGACGTAACGTAAGGTTATAAACTAGAAAGAACAACAACATATCAAAAATAGATTGCATCAATGTAATTTGCTAAAGTATCAAAACTTACTAGATTGAAACACGAATTGTCAACTTTACATATTTTGTAATATCAAAATATATTCCCGCCATTAGATGAATAAATCCAAAATTTTCGGTACATCAAATAATACCAACTTTTTATATTCGTGATATCATGTGGACACTCTTTGTCACATTGTCAAATATAGCTAGGGCCAAACATGAATGTTATATCAACCAAATCTCCCTATTACATACTTAACATCAAAACCAAACTTTGTACCATAAAGATCCACTAAATGTTAATTAACCTCCAACAAAAACTAAAAGTCAACATCGCTACCAAAATTATGACAACTTCATAATGTGCACGGTATCATGGATGATGCATCAACTCAACGAACCAAATGTACACAAGATGTTTTGTTAAATTCTTTGTTTTGTGCGTGTCGCAGGATGTCAAATTTAAGAAAACTCTATAACGAAAAGTTGATTTTGTTTCAAAGGATCAAAGACAAGATATCTCTTTGATCAAAGATCGAGTTCACTAGTCACTACCACAAATGGGACATTTGTGGGGGCATGAACATCCGTAAAATATTGAATAACAGATACTAGTATAAATTATTGCACACGACTTTATTCATGTGTTGAAACAATTAATATAAAAACTTAGGGGACTATGATGCAAAAGTATCCCAAAGGCCCCAATCAAAGCAATGGTATAGTTGGCGCCAATCACATTCACATGAACCTATCAGTGGGACCATGTCTGTAGAATGGAAAAATATCTTGCCACATAACATTACTAAAGTTTTTTTCTTCACAACCAACACTGGCATGTCAATAAAAAAATAATAAAAAAAAAGTCTTTGGCCAAAAAACAATTTATATATTTATTCAGTTATTCATATATAAATTAGCGATAATACTTTTTTTTTATACAAAAAAGTTTTGAAAAAACTGCCTTTAAGGTTTAATTATTCCCTAACAAACTTCCTATCAGTTTTAATAATTGAACAGCAGTAGGAAAAATAAAATTAGACACGGATTTTACAACCTGGGCCTTCATTTTTGGGCCCTTAAAAAGGCTTCAAAACATCTTGACATTTAAACTCTTGTTGTATCATCATTTATCATATTCAACTGTGGTTTGATAATAACGTGACTGTCGTGATATATAATTACAAAGTTAGTTTGAACAATATATTAAATTAAATATTAAACGGGACAGCTATCATACTTACTTATTTATAATTTGTATTTAACGTTGAATGTGTAATACTATGTATATCTAGCTTGGGTATCAATAGTTGGATCAATCATGCAACAAAATCATGATGCCCAAAAGTATATGATACTTTTCTAAATAAATAATATACTAGACATTTGCGGTGGCGTTACTACTTGAACAACGCAAAATTGGTTAATCTTAAATTATATATAAGATATTCTTGATGATATCGTCAAAATTTTAATTAACCAATAGGATTGATTGATTTTATCAAATTGACTAAAATTTAGGATATGATGACATCATATATAAATTTATATAAATATAAATGATTTAAACGAATTCGAATCTTATAAGTTTAAATCTTTTTTTCTTCCTTTTTCTATACAAAATACGTTTTTATCTCGCTTACTTTTCTAAGTTTCTTTTTTTCTATTTTTTATGGTTTTATAGTTTAACGATCAAAACTTCTTTTACGTTATATCTTCTTATTATTACTTTTTAAAAACAAAATTTTTTATCATTATCTAATTGTGTGATTTCGGTGGTTTTAAAATAATATTAAAATAATTTAAAAAATCTTCTACGTACACTTGATAAAAAGTTATTCAAATCATATAAATAAACAAACATTTTTTATGAAAAAAAAACCACACCATACTAAAAATTGTAGCTATCCGATTATTTAATAAAAACTAAATAAATAATGGGTATCACGTAAAAAAGGCTCATGTACATGCCTTGTAAATAAATTAAATTCATGTTACAACATGATCTAATCTTATCTTAAATATATTACACGAAACGAACTTACGATGTCATTAATTTAAAATGTTTACTCAATCAATTAAGTCCTTTAACTTTAATTAATATCCTAAAGAACCTTGTACTCTAAATAAATTAAAATTATATATCTTATATATGCTTTATTTACATTTATAATAATTTATCAAAATTCTTTTTTATAACTACCTACGTCGTTCAATTAATTTCGATCAATTTGCCACAAAGAATTCTAGGAAGAAAATGAGAGACATGACTATCACTTGCAATTCTTATAAATTAGCTAATGTAATTATGTATAACAAAAACATAAAGGGAAAATTAAGGGTGCTTCTAGCAGCACCTATCTATGATTGCTAATGTTTATTTATTTCGTCAAACATAATCATGTAATAAAGTGTACAAATAATGAATCATAGAATTTTATTTATGGTGACCATTTTTTACTCATACGCAGTTATATATAGTTGTTTCACGTATTGAAAACAAAATGGGATTGAGGGGGATCGAGGGTTATTACTTGTGATAAGAATGACCGCGAGACAAATAAATAAATAAGTCTTACAAATAATATGATTGTTGCTCTATATAACAACTTTATCATTTATGATTACCTTAATTTTTGTATACTCATAAGTTGGTGATGTATAATTGAATTTCTTTATACGTTTATGTTGTTCAACTTATCTTAAATACTTCAATTCAAATTTATTTGTGCACGTTAAAATTTATATAGGGAGGAGATGACTTATAACTTCATATAGAAACGATTGAATTAAATAAACAATAAAAATGACATTAATATGCCACCAACTAAATCCTTATTTTAATTTTTAAGGAACAAATTACATACTTAAATTTTAAATTTCATTGCATATGTTATAATTCATAATAAACATTTCAGTTCACCATACATAAATGAAAATTAAATTCAAATTCAACGGCCATGTAACAAAATTACTACAAAAGATGCTCAACTATAATTATTAATAATTTATAAATGCTACCTAGATAGTTTCTACAAACGTTTCATTTGGTTATGTATAATTAGATACATTTATAGTTCGATACAATTGACTTATCTTAAATGCCTACCAACACATTTGATTTCATATACAAAATATAACATTAATATGATACCAACTATATACTTAATATACATACTATCTAAAACAATTTAATTCCAAACAACATTGCATGTCTTTCAACCCATAAAAAGGTTCCATACATTATATATTTATCGAAAAAAAACTACAACTTCAACGGACCGTGTGTATACACGGTTTTGAGGTCTAGAATATATATATATATCTAATACTAAATATATTTATAAAATGCATGTCATTACGTCAAGACCATTTCTATCATTAATTCACTAGACAATACCCAAAAGAAGAATTTGAAGTCAAAATCTTCAGGTTTTTCATCTACAAACCAAAAATCAAACTAAACAAGAAGATTTAAGTAAAGATAGATTGGGATAAATTCGGGTCAGAAAGAAATATCGTTTTCAATAAGAATTAGAATGAAGAGCAACAAGGCTTTTTTGTGTTGGCTTCCTGTGTTCCAACCACAAGTGTCTCTCCTTGTTTGATGCTACCACCAGCTGCTTGATTACCTGCAGCAAGAGACTTTTTGCTGATAATCTTATAAATCTCGCCAAGAATTGTTTGAAATGACTTCTCAACATTAATCGCTTCTAAAGCAGACGTTTCAATGAACGAAAGGCCTTCCTTTTCTGCAAAAGTTTGAGCATCTTCTGTTGAAACAGCCCTCAGATGTTTGAGATCAGTTTTGTTTCCAATAAGCATGATCACAATATTTGAATCTGCATGGTCCCTCAGTTCCTTTAGCCACCTGCTTACGTTTTCAAAAGTTGTTGGTTTTGTGACATCATATACCAGAAGTGCACCAAGGGCACCCCTGTAATAGGCACTGGTTATGGCGCGGTATCGCTCCTGTCCGGCTGTGTCCCATATCTGAGCCTTGACCGTCTTTCCCTCTACCTAAACACGAAATTAAAATTCATTATGCTAAATAGAATTTAATATTAGATTCACCAGGCATATCCCAAAACATACCCTAAAATCTCAAATACAGTCATATAAGACAGGATTTCTTCTACCCTTCGAGATCAATTTTGATGCAGTCGTTATGAAACTGATGAAGTGACTCTATACAAAACACATAATCAGAAACTTAAACTTTTTATACGAACATCCTAAAGATGACAAAATGGACATCTATACATTCCCTTAGATGTGTGATGGCTCCTAGCTGCATAACGTTAGTTTGGTCGATTCATCCAGCTTCAATATGTATCAACTCGTAAAGTACTAACAAATAATTGTACAGTTTCAATTGAAAAAAGAAATTTTTCTATGGAGAAAACTTTACTTAAAATTATCTTTAGCTCCTACAAGATATTTTCTCTTATACCCCATCAATACAACTAGAAACAAAATGTAAACAGAAAGACAAGCTACACGTATGTGCACTGACTGCTAACACACACAAGCTACTACTACTAGTAGAGTAGCAGTGCTATAAGTAAATGCTTAGGCTAAGTAAGATGAAGCAAGAAATGCAGAATCATGACACCAAACCATCCTAAAGATGAACAAGATAGAGGGAAACTCTAATTATGCAAGCGTGTCATAAACTTATAGTCTTTGTTTCTTTCTCAAATTTGACTGAATTATCATTTGGGATGCGTTGAGTACAATTTTACTTATACACAGCACATGTGTATAATAAGAGCTTATAGCGCATTAACTTGGAATGATTGGATCGTGGACCTATTTTACACGGTTTATGAGACCGTGTTTATGTCAAGTAAAAACTAGCACGTCTTTATAATGAATTCTTGTCTGAAATTAAGTTAAAAAAAAAAAAAGAATATTTCTTCAAATTCAGCATAATAATATACAATACCATATTCATTGATAGGAATCTCCATATTTTTAAAGATGCTTGAATATCGAACCATTTATATTCAATGTCAGATATCATATAACCACGTCTTCATAAACATATATAAACAAATACTCCGTATTAATACAACTAATTCATGCTATTTACATTAGTTAATTAAAATATACACAGAGCCAAATTGCACAAAATGCAACATACTAACATGTTTCCACAACCCACCGATCCATGCCAACATACTATTTCTTTTTTTTTTTTTGTTTTTTACCATTCAATGTAACAGAAGTTACTTTCTAACCATTTTATGTACTTAGTAACCATATAATGTAACATATTTACCATAGGCCAAGTTTCTAACCATCTAAAGCAACATACTGACATACTAACTCTATATTTTTGTACCATTTGATACCATACATTTTGGTAACGAGTACGGAGTAGTAAATAATTAATTGTAACTACCAAAATGAAACCGATGTATCGAATTACAGTTACCTAAGATATAATCAAATCCACATCCAACTTATCAACATAAAAAATCGTAAACTAACCAAAAACTGCCAAAAACTGTACAGTATGTTAATCAATAATCATCAACACAAGGTGATAATATCCAGCCCTAAATCAACTCTAATACAACAGATCAAGCACTAGAAATGAGTCAACCACAAGTAATTTCATACATCATGTAAATAAACGTCAAAATCGGATACAAATGTAAATATAGGGAAAGAAGGAGTACTTGAAGAGTACGAGTGGCGAATTCAACGCCGATGGTGGATTTAGATTCCAAACAAAACTCGTTACGAGTGAATCGAGAAAGAAGATTGGATTTACCAACACCTGAATCGCCGATTAGTACGACTTTGAACAAGTAATCGTACTCATCGTCCCCTCTCCTCGCCATTTCCTCCTATATCTATCTCTTTTCACGCACGCAGTCGCTGAGGAATTGAGAGAGTTTTATTTATAGATATACCACGAGATGAGAAATTGAGGAAAAGAAATACTCCAGTGAGTATGAGAAAAAGAGTAAAATAGGCTTTGGGGGTGAGACGGTGAGTATATCTAGGAGACAATCTCATTTAATGCACAAGCATAAATTCCCCAAGCATTCTTTTCGATTTTAGTGTTTTTTTATCTCTTCCGGACCACGGTAAAATATTCAAAAATTTATCTTTAAGGATTTTACTGAAGCCTATGTTTAATAGTTCTAACTCTCATCGGAAATCGTCAAACTTTTATTCAAAATAGAACACACATATATTATGGTAACGAGGTCTATAACATACATATGTCTTGCTTTTATTTGTATTGGGTTAGTGTCTCGTTTGGTAAAAGGGTTAACTATGGAGCTATTTTTTCATGTTATTTAGACCACTTCCAACAGTGAATACAAACTGACATATCAGTTTGTGTCAAATCAGCGCCACGTCAGCACTTTTCAAAACTGACATTACACTGTCAACAGTAACATCACTTCAGTTTTTTTTACCCCACATTTACCAATATACTTTTATTTCTATATACTAAACAAAACAAAACAAATTTAATTTTATAATTGCTTCCGGACCCACACCAAATTCACCGTAGCCCGTCGAAAAAGCGAAGCCCAAACAACCGACGTAGAAACTGAAGTTCGCTGCCAACAATTTCTTTAAACCGACGGCTGTCACTTTGCAAAGTGACGGACCGTTGGCACAGGTCTTAGAGAATGAGTGTTTTTGTTAATTCAGATCTACTCAGTCTAATTAGGATATCACATAATCTTTGTGACTATTTTGCTAGTTATCCTCAGAATGTTTGCATGTGAAATTTAGAACTTGAGTTTTTCTTTGACGCCCCATTTTAGTGTGCTTAATAAATTTTCCATAAAAAAATGCCTCATTTTATTGTGCTTATTATTTGTTATTTTTATTATTCGTTTAAGTAATACTTTAGGTTATATAATATGATGATTAAGATAATAAATTACAATTTTTAAATGAATTATAATAGTTAAAAATGAAAAAAAAAATGATGTGGTTGAAACTATAGGAAAAAAAATTAATAAGATTTTATAATTAAATGAATAGTTTGGAAAGTTAAATTAACATAAAAATGAGGAATTGAAGTAAAGTTAAATGTAATAATAGTTTATGGAGCAATATGTAAATGCCAAAAATCTTTTAGTGCAAAAATTTAGTGCTTACGTTGGAGATGAATCGCATTTGGTGCAAGCATACTACTGAAAAATTCTTTTATTACATTAAATTTGATGCAATGTTTGGTGCATACGTTGGAGATGCCATAAGGCTGGTCCCAACAGGCTTCGTCGATTGACCACCGACGTGCGTCGGCCGACAGACACAATTGGCGAGGGTGCGTCGGTTGACCGCGCTGGTTCCCTTGCGTCGGTATAGCAACGCACCAAGCGATGCGAACGGTGGGGCCCATTTAATGTTTAAATGTTTTTTTTGTATAATATTGTTGGATGATAAAAAAATATATCCGTTTTTCAACGGTAATAGAGTTGTCTTTTCGGAAAATAAAATTTTTTTACCCACTTGATATCGCCTAATCTATACATATTTTTAGAGGCGATATCGGTCCTAATTGTGAACTATTTTATTTGATTTCGTGAACTTAAGGTACTTATTCAGCTGAAATTGAATTCAGGTACGAGTTTTAAAAGAATGGTGAAAAGAGCATTAATAGTAGAGATTTTGTTGAGTTCAAGGACTACCTGCCGGGTACCATGGCGGGTACCACTTGCTTAAACGGGTAGCATATGAAGAAAAAGAGGCAGAAAATTGGTTAATGATGACTACCCGCCGGGTAAACCTTGCCTACATGTCATATGATAAACCGGGTAGCTGAAGGCGAAACCGGGTAGGAAACAAGAGTACCCGCCGGGTAAGCTTGTGTACCCGCCGGGTACTGACACCTGACGGGTAATTCATTAAAATACCACTTTTAACCCTAATTAGGGTATGCTTTATTCTCTGACGAACTTGGGCGATTTTGGGCGACTGTTGGAGAGATCCTAGGTCACCAATCATCATTCTAATCATTGGGGAAGTTAGAGTTAATCATCAAACATTCGGATTACATTGATTCCTTCGGTTAATTCTTGTTCTTATCAACTATGAATTCTTCTTTGGTTATCATTGTTTATGCGTTTGAGTCCATAATCATGGGCTAAACTCTTATTGTTCATCTAGACTAATAACTCTAGATGTTGGATATACTCTTATGATTGATTGTTATTCGTATGATAAATTGATGCTTAATCATTGAACGATTTGTATTGCGGTTTATTTAATTCAATCAATTAGTATTGCGTTTGTTTCAATGAGTGAGAACTCTTGCATTTAACGTTGTGTTCACTTTGATTATCAATCTTGTGCTTTTGATTGGAGACAATAAAAGAATTGAATTGGATTAAACGAATTGAAGTATAAGTGGATCACACTAAGAAAGATCTTGTGTGATTGTTGGTTTTTACGAGAGTAATATCACGCGATTAAGTCATCACTTTAATTGGATTAACTAGTTATAATTGAGAGGTCTAAGATGTCAAGGAGACTTGCATTTTGTAATCTTGTTTAAATATTTGCATTGTGAGAACAAGTAAATCAACTAGTTGAGTCACATACGTTAATTATTGATCTAATTCTTAATCAAAATGTCCAACACTAGAGGTAAAAATGTCTAGATAAGCATATTTCTCTCATTTGAGATAAAACTATCTTTAATTGCTTTCTTTACTTTAGTATTTACTTTTGAATTATAACCATTTGACTGTCTGTCATTAAGAGGCAAAACTCCCCGTTTTTACTTGCTTTTAATCTAGTTAATTATAAATTGAAAATAACTTCAAAAATACGTGAACTGTTTCTGTGGACGATAACCTGGAACTTATTTTTGCTATACTACTACTTGATTAGGTACACTTGCCTATTTGTGTAATAGTGAATACTTAGATATTCTTCTTACTTAAATTTATAACTCGGTTTTTGCACATCACCACTTTTTGAAATTAAAAGTATTTGAATTTTAGGGTGTTATTTTTATTATTGTAATGTTTTTATTTAATTATTGTAATGTTTTATTTTAATTAATTTGTTTTCTTTTAACTAATGTAATATTTTTTATTTTAATTAGATAGTTTTATTAAAATTTGTGTTTTAAAAATTAAATTAAAAATGTGTAGGTCACAGAAATTTAAATGACACAATAACTGTTAACAAGGTATATCAGATTGTGTCAGTTGCACCACATCAGATTTGAAAAGTGTTGATGTGCCACTAACTGACAGACAACGGTTAGGAGCGGTCTAAGTAGAACTCCACCCTTTCAAATGAATCTCAATAAATGCTCTCCGATAATTAAAATTTTTATTAAATCTCATTAAAACCCTCAAAAGTGTGGGTAATTTATTTAGTTTTTCACAAATTAATATGAATAATTCTGTTAAATATTATAATGAAAATCATTTAAAATATACGCGAATGAACTTTGATAGATAATTCTGTATCCTAACCACTGATATAACTCTCATAAAACTTTTATATTTCTATAAATCTCTCATCATTTATATATATAAAAAGTAACAGTCAATGAAAATATCACATTAAATACTCTTAGAAATGCACAAGTCGATACAAAATAATCTTAGGTAGGGATGAGCATTAGTACCGAAATTCCAATACCGTACCCGTACCATAACATTCCTGTACCCGTACCGGTACAATCCCACTTCAAATGGTACGGTATTCGGTATTTATATAAACGTTTTTTTTGGATGCGGTACTTTCGGTATGGTATCGGTATTTTCCGGTTTAATACCCGGTCCCAATTTATAGAAGATATTATTATTTACTAAGAAACTAGATTC
The DNA here is from genome assembly GCA_963930675.1 of Gnaphalium uliginosum. NCBI lineage: Eukaryota > Viridiplantae > Streptophyta > Magnoliopsida > Asterales > Asteraceae > Gnaphalium > Gnaphalium uliginosum. The sequence goes on from OZ005680.1 coordinate 63,588,858, forward strand.
CAATCTCGTGTGTACACATGAGCCGTTGAAAATTTGTATTTAATTGTTATAACTATCAATATAATGTGTACGATAAAATTCTAGGGTTTTACCTTATTTAAAAACATACGCAGTAACGTTTGTAGTAAAATTATATAAGGTAGTATCTATACTAAGTGTATAGTTGGGGTCATATTAATTTTACTTTTTGTATACAACTTTGAGTGTGTAAAGGGTAAAAAATTTCAACCGAAGGCAACATAAATCAAACAACCTCCCACTATAAATGTATCTAATTATATTTAAAAATCATAAACGCTAAAGTTGTAGGAGCAACTATATTATTTGTAAGACCTTTTTTGTAATAGGGGCATATAAAAATTTCAATTAAGGCTGGCAGATTATTTATATACCCAACTACCCAAGTGATATACACGGAGAATCAGTTGGATGTATGAGAAATTGATTTTTAAATAGTCATTATTTTTAACTTTTGTGTGTACATCGAAAACATAAGCATGTCGATTATTTGTCATGTTTTTGTTTAATTTATCATATTTGGTTCAGTTTGGTATTGAGGTGGTGTTATGTTTTTGTATTGTACCACGCTTTACAGCTGATCATTGTTCACTTTAGTATTGTTATACTTCGATACCAAGCGGGTATAGTATCACATTTTACCGTACCGGTACCATACCACTTCAGTTGGTACGGTATTCGGTACTCACATTAGGGTACGGTATTCGGTACTCACATTAGGACAAAAAAGAAAAGCGGTACCAACCCATTTGGTACGGTACGGTACCGGTTTCATACCACGCTCATCTCTAATCTTACGGATACATTATTCAATACAAATTAACTTTTAAAACCTTATTCTCGTGGACTTCTATATATCAATTCAACAAATCCTTTGACTTCATACCTTAATATTGGCATTTAATCTTGTCCCTTAATTAACAATACTTGCACAATGTTGTCTTAATCAATTTTAATGACCATCACACCTCAAGCAATGGATAATCAGCGTACCCAACTCGTGGATCTGAGATATAGAATTGTGGATCAAGCAATGAATTTTATGTTCATATGTTTTAAAAAAAAATGATACTAGCTAGTATTTAATTATTTAATTTACTTGATATAAACGAGATTCATTTAAGTACAGCTCATGCTAATTGTAAAATTATTACATTAACCTCCCGATATTACTATTAATTTACTTGATATAAACGATATGCTAATTGTGATCAAAACTGTTTAGCGAAATAAAACTTCTTTCTTTTTTTGCTTTTTCGAAATGGCTTAACTAATCCCTAATAATTTGTCTGATTACTCCCTCCATGATTAGTACACATAACAAAATTTATCCCTTAACGTGCATTTAACCCCTTCATCTTTTGACTGAATTAAATTTAAGTTTAAAACACTAGTAGAAAATATCTATTGAATCTTCTTTCTTCAGATTATTTTCAAAATTTGAACACTCATTCAGTCTAAAATTTGATCTCCCTACTAAGTGTTTAAATTGACAGGTTGATTTATACGTCCATGTGTTCGATATATAATTATATCTCAACGAGATATCTTGTACGATATAAATATAACTATGAGATACTTTTCAAGATATATATTTGATTTTCGTCTCAATGTTATTCTTCAAATAAGTATATTGGAATTTTGATGTTTTGATGGAATTATTGGACTGATACCAGCTATTCGTTTATTAGGGTCTTTCAAGGAGAAACTTATCTAACAAAATGAAGGTGTTGAACGCCTGCAGAATCTTCGACATGGATTACGGAAGACAAGATCTACCACTTTTTTGCATATTTACTTTCAACCATGGTTGTAAAAGTCGGTCGAGGCCGACTAGTCCTCGACTAGGAGGGTTTGAGCATGCTTCCGACTCGACTAGGGTTAAGTCGGTCAATGATGGTCAAATTTCCGGAAAAGACGGATTCCGGCAAGGTGAGGAGGTAATAACGGCGCCGGTTGCAGAGTTCCGGCGAGATGAATGAAGACTCTGGTGATATGGAGATGCTGGGAGAAGATGAATGGAGAAGAAGCATGGGGAAGATGAAAATTTCAATGGCGAAAGATGAAAAACAGATGAAATAAATGAGAGAGAAAGTAACGTTTAACTTTTAAAACTACAAAATATTATACTTTAGTCCTCAAGCTTCGTACGATATCATTTATTTTTCATTAAATAACTTTTAATTGTGTTTTTAAGTCTATGTTATGTAAAGTTATTACAAAATTTTATATATTTATCCATATGATTTTGAAATTTATTATTTAAATGTAAAAAAGTCAACAAAAGTCAAAATATGAGTAGTACTCGACTTGGCTGACTAGTCCCCATGACGTTTCGATTCACTAGTTCCCGACTCAAACTTTTACAACCTTGCTTTCAACTTATTTGCTTAAAATCAACTTTATGTTAAGGTTTTATTTTTTTATCTTTTATTTTTTTATTTTGTTTAAAGCTTACAAGTTACACCAAATAACGTGTTTGACTAATCATTAAGGTTTGTTTGTTTGACGCATATAAATTGTTTGATGAAATACCCAAATAAAAACATAACATTAAATGCATATTCAATTCGGCATTGAATCCGAAATGCCCAAATAAAAACATAACATTAAAATGCATTTTCAATTTGGCATTGAGTCCAAATTCTTACATCGAGTTTTGTTTTAATGCTCTAAAATCTAAATCTAGGTTTTAAAAACCATGTATATGATTTGATATTTATATGTTACAAAATAACTTTTAAAACCTTATTCTCGTGCAGTGGGCTTCTATATATCAATTCAACAAATTTCTTTGACTTCATACCTTATTATTGGAATCTAGCCCCTTTATTCACAACACTCGCACAATGGTTGTCTTAATCAATCTTTATCCCCATCACACCTCAAGAAATGGGTAATCTGTGTACCCAACTTGTGGATCTGGGATATAAAATGTATCCCTATTATACTTGTTAAGTTCCGCACCAAGTTCAAACCGTTTGGGTAAATCTGGGTTCGCCAAGAAAAGCCGCCCGAATGCAACCAAATCTGCATTGCCATCGGCTATAGCGTTGTTCCCATCATCTTTCTTATAACCACCAGCACTAATGAACGTACCCTTGAAAGCTTTCTTCATCGGAAGACTACTATATGGAGTCTCAAAAATGTCCCCCATTTGCACCATTCTCGGCTCAATTACATGGAGATAAACGATCTCATACTTATTAAGTGCATTAGCCATGTAAAGTCCTAGAGCTTCGGGGTCAGAGTCACCACTCTCCATGTAATCGGCGAATGGGGATAGCCTTATACCAACTTTGTCAGCTCCAATTTCATTCACAACTGCTTCTACAATTTCTAAGGCGAGACGACACCTATTTTTTAAAGTTCCACCATATTCATCAGTTCTGTCGTTCACATGATCTTTCATAAATTGATCGATTATGTATCCATTAGCTCCATGGATCTCAACCCCATCAAAACCTATAAATTCAATGGATTATGTTACATGTCATATGTAATTATGTATATCCGGAAAAAATGATGCGTACAAAAGATGTAAACTTACCTGCATCAATGGCATTGCGTGCAGCTAGCCTAAAGTCATTAATCAGGGCTGGGATTTCATCGGTCCTTAGTCTACGAGGGGGAGACCAATCTCCACCGGCTAGGCCTGGTGTCATTTCTTTGTCACTCGAAGATATCGGAGCTTCACCATTGGGTTGGTATCCTGATTTATTATTAACCATGATAATCAACATTAAAATGAAAGAAGAGTTAACAAATACACGAATAAAAAAATAAAAGTGTGGTTAAAACATGAATCGTTATAATGTGATTTAAAATTTTCACAGAGAAACAATTTTATTTATATATTTCCATAAGACACTTTTATATCATTATAATTATAATATAATAGTTTGCTATACCAACAACCTACAAGACACAAAACATGACAATATCCAATAGAATCAAGTCATCAACTACCAAATGGATCTTTTAAGACCTACACAATAATTAACGATGTGGCCTTTCTAAAAGAAAAAAAAAATGTGGCATCTTTCTATCCCCACATTAATTTGAAGCTATAGGATATGTTTTTTTTCCTTCTCAATTATTGAAGTCTCAACTAGCTAATTAACAATAATCTTAATATTCCAAAATGAAACACACTTTTAAGCATTGTATAACAAAATTTTATAAAATTGCACTATCCCAATACTTAGAAGTAATACGAAAACATATAGATACATATCATACCGTAGTTTGATACACGACCTACGTGCCAAATTTGACAAAAGAATACACCACCCTTGTCGTGGACAGCATTCACGATTGGCTTCCATGCTTCCACTTGCTCGGTAGTCCAAATTCCGGGTGTTTCAGGGTACCTTTTATAGTTCATATTTGACAACGTCAAAATCAATCTCAATTCATTATTCAAGACTCAACATTAACTAAATTAGTCTTTCTTACTTACCCTTGGGCAGTGTTTGAGACCCCGGTTGCTTCAGTGATAAGAAGGCCGCCTTCAGTCGCTCTTTGAGAATAGTACAAAGCGGCGTGTGGTTGTGGCACATTGCCATATGATCGACTTCTCGTCAAGGGTGCAAGCACAACCCTATAATTTCGTACACTTGTAAGTTCAAAATTTATATATATATATATATATATATATATATATATTATATAAAAGAAGTTATACATGAATATGAATTGTACTTTGTGTATAAAATGAATGTAAATTGAAGTGAACTTACCTATGGGAAAGATTGAACTTGCCCATTTGGTATGGAGAAAGAAGAGGAATTGTGGGTGCCATTGAGCTATGTGAAATTATGAATATATTTGACTATTTTCTTAGATCTCTTATTTATACACACATTTGGAATCTCTTAAATTATTTGTTTTAGTTTCATTAATTAGTTTCGTAGCTACGTGCTTACGTATGCGATTACATCAAACGTCTCATGGTCAAAGTCAAAAGCAATGAATTTTATGTTGATATAATAAAATAAAATTAGTGTGAGGTTCAAAACTAGAGGAACCAGTACAAACCTGTCGCGTGTCACAAAGCTAATTTTTTCCATATTTTTGAAAATTAAATATTTTTCAAACGGTATATCGAAAAATCATAAAAATTGCACTATAAAAATCAGCATTTTTTCTTTTCGATTAGATATCTCACAAGATATACTTTTGACGAACTTCTTTTTTTCATTTTTTGATGGATTTTGTAATCAACTATCATATGTGATATTAGCGAGTAACATATGTGATACTAATATTTGTACAATTTGTAAAATCCATAAAAAAAAAGGCATCGAAAGTAATCCTTGTGAGATGTTTAATCGAAAAGAAAAAAATGTAAATTTTTATGGTGCAATTTTTATAATTTTTCAACGAGTGATTCTTGAGATATTTAATTTTTTAAAACGTGAGAAAAAATGAGTACGTGTTTTCATTCTCACATAAATTTTCATTCACATTTAAAACTCATTCAATAAAATTATTATTTTGTATATATTTCATTTGATATGAACAATACCTATGATGATGACATAATGACACACGCCAGATGTCATGTTTTCAAAGAAAAAAAAATTACTCCCTAGTAAACAAACATGTAATTTTTATATGACGAGTGTCAAAAAAATGCAAATGTATACGAAAAGTTGTTGCTGTATTTGTCAAATTTATTAGGATAGCAAAGAGAGACGGGTCTAGAAATGTGATGAGGACTTGAGGAGTCGGTTGTCCTCTAAAATTATTAGTTACAAGTATTAATGACATTTTAAATTTTTTATCTCTCTGTAAAAAACAAAAAATAAAAGTTATTAAAATTTTCCCCTGTCAACAAATCATATATAGATACGTCATTTAACCATTTATTTTCGTATCAACTGTTTCAACGGCGTTTATTTGAGTTAGTTGTTCTTTGCCATTGAGACTTTGACTTTGACACTTTTTATTAGCCATTTGTGAGATCCTAGATCTTCCACGTAATTGTAACGCCCTCAAAACGGAGATGTCACCCATATTGGATCACGAGTCGAACAATATTAGAAAATTACAGGTTGTACTAATTAATTACTATGACAGTAACCACGTTATTACAATAATAATATTATGTTGACCAAGTATTAAAAGAAAATACATTTTCATTGACATCACACCTCAAGAAATGGATAATCAGTATAGCCCACAACTGGATCTTGAGTAGAAAATGTATCCCTGTTGTACTTGTTGAGACCAACATCGAATTCAAACCGCTTAGGCAAATCGGGGTTCGCCAAGAAAAGTCGCCCATATGCAACCAAATCGGCATAACTTTCGGCTATAGCGTTGTTTCCATCACCTCTCTTATAACCACCAGCGCTAATAAACGTACCATTGAAAGCTTTTTTCATCGGAAGACTACTATGTGGAGTTTCAAACTTTTCTGCTGCTAGCACCATTCTCGGTTCAATTACATGGAGATAAAGGATATTGTACTTATTAAGTGCGTTAGCCATGTAAAGGCCTAGGGCTTCAGGGTTAGAATCGCCACATTCCATGTAATTGGCGAATGGAGATAACCTTATACCAACTTTGTCACCTCCGATTTCATTTGCTACCGCTTCCACTATTTCTAAGGCGAACCAACACCTATTTTCTAAGGTTCCACCATATTGATCTGTTCTGTCGTTTGCTTGATCTTTTAAAAATTGATCAATTATGTATCCGTTTGCTCCATGGATCTCTATGCCATCAAACCCTATTATTTCAAGTAGTTGTGTTATAAGTTGGTATTAAAAATATACGTACGTAGTATATATTATTGTGTAGACAAGGAAAGTATACTAACCTGCCTCAATGGCATTGCGTGCAGCTAACCTAAAGTCGTTAACTATAGCAGGGATTTCATCAGTCCTTAGTCTTCGAGGCGGAGACCAATCCCCACCGGCTAGACCCGGTGTTAACTCTTTGTCTGTCGAAGATATCGGAGCTTGACCATGGGGTTGAAATCCTGATTTTCGTAATTAAACAACATAATAAAACATGTAAATGTTAGTCAAACTTGCTTTTCTATGAAAAATTGTTACTTCCCCATGAATTAACCATATACATTATCACAAATACTCTGTTATCTTTCTGTAATCGATGTATAAGGGTAAGCCTAACATTTGACCATCTAAACGTGTAACAATTACACATTTTATAAAACTTTTGTGTGAATTTTGACACTTATTCACCTAGAAATAAAATGTATATAGTTTAAGCTAGAAAAAAGTATAAAAACGTGACTTACCACAGTTTGAGACACGGCCTACATGCCAAAGTTGGCAAAATATTATACCACCCTTTTCATGAACCGCATTCACTACCGGCTTCCACGCTTCGATTTGACCTTTAGTCCAAATTCCCGGTGTTTCAAGGTACCTTTTGAGTCATATTCCACGATATCAAAATGTTAGTAAACATAACACACGAGTCAAAAGTTCATTTCAGTAAAAAAATTTACTACTTACCCTTGTGCAGTGTCAGAGACCCCAGTTGCTTCGGTTATAAGAAGACCGCCTTCGGTTGCTCGTTGAGAATAATACAAAGTGACATGAGGTTGTGGCGTATGCATATTACCATATGCTCTATCTCTTGTCATAGGTGCAAGAACCACTCTGAATTAAGTATGATTCTACTAGTTAAAAACTATTGTATGTTTTTACGACAAAATTCAATGTGTTGTTAACAACACCTAAGTTAGGTGCTGTTAGGCAAACTGAAAGACTTCATCTCTACATTTCTAAAACTTGATGGACTAATAACCCATTATAACCCCATTTTTTAATATATGAAAAGAGCCAAAGGAGAAAATGACTTGTAACTTGTGCATATATGATTGTAAATTACTAGAAGAGAAGTTACCTATGGGAGAGATTGAAGTTGCCCATCTTGTATGGAGTAAGAAGAGGAATAGTATGAGTATTGTTGGTTGGTGCCATTGCTACGCGAATTTGTGAATCTTGGTTAATTTCAATATATTTTCATTTATAAACCCCAAATATAATCTTTTAAATCATTAGTTTATTTATTGGGTGCATTATTTATGTGTAATTACGTAGGTCATTACCTCATAAGTCACCTGGTCAGAGTGAAAGACAAATGACTATTTGGTTAGTTGATACTTTAATTATAATGACTGTTAATGAATAAATTTGTGGTTTACATGAATAATTGTAAATAAAAATACTCGATATTTGTTAATCGGTTAGAGCAAACGGTGTGGGGTTGATTATATCTGCATTTTCCGACGAGAACGCACTCGGACGGCGTTCAGCCGGACAGGGACAGCGTTCTCGACGGCGTTCTCATGCCGTTCCGGGGTCGCCGTCTCATTCCGAACGCCGGTTTAACCATTTTTCTGTTTTCTTTTCTCTTTTCAACGGATAGTTTATAAGAAAAAAAAATTAAAAAATTAAAAAAAAAAGCCGTTGGAACAGCAGAAACTTTAAAAAAAAAAAAAAAATCCTATTTAAATACACCTCAAATACAATCTCAAACCACAATTCAAAAACACTATCTCAAAAACTCTTTCACATACACAATTAAAACAATCAAAATTTCATCCAAAAATTCTATTTTCTTCATCTCATCTTCTTTATCATGTCGAACAACCAAAACCAGAATAACCCGTACCATTTACAATCCACTTGGAACCCATTCACGAGCGAATGGCAAACCTCACAACCGCAACAAAATCAACCATCTTTCAACCCACAAATTCAAAGTTTTGCCCCATACGCTTACAACCGACCGATGCAACCACCACCACAATTATTGTCACCCGATGAATACACCCAATTCCAAATGTGGCGTCAAAGTCAACAACAACCCGACGTCCAATCCGTTGAAGACACCAACCAGACACCCGAATCATCCAAAAAAACCAAAGGCAAAAGGTCCAAAAAAGATTCACCGGCCAAAACCAAAAAAGTAATTCCAAACCGTAATGTTTGAGTACCGGAGGACGAGCTTCGTTTGGCCGAAAGTTGGATTTCGGTGTCCGAAAATTCCCAACGTGGAACTGACCAAGACGGGTCTTCGTTTTGGTATCTCGTTATGGATTCGTACAACGCCCGGAATCCACCATTCCAACGAGGAAAAGACGCGTTGTCGTCAAAATGGACCAAACTCAACGCGGACTGCAACAAGTGGCAAGGCATATGGAAAAGGCTTTCGGATCAACTAAGGAGTGGTGAAGGCGGGGATGATTTGATGATCCGTTGTGACACGCAATACAAGTTGGAAAACGAAAAAACTTTCACAAGTTTGTTGGCGTGGAACTTTTTGAAGGATAAACAGAAGTGGCTACATCCCGATCCGTTTGTCGTCGGTAGACGAAATGTTCCAAGACGTCGCGATACGGTCAATTTGGATGACTTGGACTTTGATGAACCACCAGAGCAAGAAATGCAAAACCCGAATGAGGGTTTATTTGAGGACGATACGCATCCACGGCCGGCTGGAAAGTCAAGGAAACAGAAGTCACAAAAAACCACTTCTTCTGGTTCGAAAGGTTCCTCCCGTGCTTCGTTTGATGAATCACTCGCAACAACATTCGAAGGCATCCGATCCGACAAGCAAGGCTACTACAAGACGAAGGATCTCGAGGCCAAACTTCGAATCTTGTCCATGCCGACTGAGCATTTACCGGAGCAAGCAAGGTTCATCTTGGAAATGGAAAAGAGGAAGATTTGCGAGACAATGGGATGGCCATACGGAACGGGAGCGGGAGGTGGTACTTCGGGTTCGGGATCGGGAAACTGAATTTGTCTTATTTTATTTACTTTTGTATTTTAAATTTTTAGGACTTTTTAAATTATGTATTTTAATTTTAGGACTTGTAATTATTTTTGTCTTTTTAATGAATTAAATCTTGTTTTATTTGATTTATTGTTTTTTATATATTAATTTTATACAATTATCATCATTAAAAAACAAATAAAACAAATAATAAAAAACTTCAGAACACTGTCCAGAACACTGTGAATACAGTGTCACCACACCACAAAATCCTCAATTACAACATTCTCCAAAACACTGTCCAGAACAATGTGGTGACAGTGTCACCACTCTCCGTGCTCTTATGGTTTTGATTTTGGTTTTGGGACAGTGGGACCCATATATATTTTCTATTTTGTTTCAAATCCATATATTTTGCTTTTATGTTTAATCAATTATTGGGACACTTAATTGTGGTTTTTGGGTTTATTGCTGGCGGCTAAGTTGCGTTAGTTGAATTTTGAATGTGGTCGGGTTTGTGTTTCTATTAAATATTTGTATACGTCATACCACGTACGATTTTTTTAGAACTTTAGATTGTGAGACCGGTATCAACGGGGCGACGTCTTCGTGTGTCATTGGGAGTCTTCCAAAGACATCAGTGACACCATGGTGCCTTTATTGTCTGTCTTTGGTGAGTGCGTAAGAAATGAGAACAGAAAATACGGGAAGCAGTGGACCCATTTTTTTTTTTTTTTTTTCTTTTGGCTTTTTTATTTTGTATTTTAAGTATATAACAAATGTATATTTTTTTCAGAAACGTAAACTTTACAAGTACCTCACACATCATATATATATATATATATATAATCACGAATATTTACATAATGTATTTTACGAGGTTTGAACTCACAACTACCAGGTTGAAGGCCAACTCACATACCCTTAGGTCGAAGACCCTTTCTTAATAATAATAAATTTATTATATTTGTAAATGTGAGGTCCAAAAGTTCAGTTTCTCAGTATGCTATTGGCAATATTCAGTCTTTATTAAGTTTTTCTGAAAAAGTACTTACGTGGTGCATAACTGACAGTTTAGTTCTTCAGTTTTTCAGTCTTTCACTGAGAGAGAGTGATATGAAAAAATGAATAACTCATATTTAATCAACAGATTTATAGACAATTCGAAATATCTTTAATTGGTATTTATTGTAATACGTAATATTGAATATTGATTGATTCAATATTAATGGTTATACCGATTTTGATAGTTTTGTAATAGGTACAAATTTTACGTTAACAAAAGAGGGTATTATAAGTTTGATTTTTTCATATTTAAGAGACTGTTGACAAAATAGACAAATTTTATCCAATAAGTCAGGTTTACAGATCTCATACTTTCAATTTTCAAATTCCTTGAAATCATTATGTTATTCTTGTAGACAACTTTCCATTTTTAATACTTCGTTAATATGAAAAGTTGAATTGAATTCCTATTACTCGTACTTGATTATTAATGAAATTGAATTTATGTCAGTAAATTTTTTGTGAGCTAGAAAAATTTACCTTACTTTTTGACAATTACCAATTACAGAGGTAAAAACATTAGTCAATCAAATAACCGGGACTTTATATTGATTGTTGCATGTTGTTAGTTTGATTAATTGTTCAATTCATTGATAAGGAAAGCCACGTAAGAATGGGAGTCAGCATCAGACAGAAAACGTGGCATTTAAAAGACACGTAGGAAATTAATGACACATCAACCTAATAAAATAAGCTACTCCCAAGTTAAATTACTTCTCGGGCAAACTGTTTTGTCTATAAGCATGTATCTATCCAAACCCGTTATGACATGATGGTGTTGTGACCCGAATAAGTGTTAAGTCGATTGTTCAATCAGGTCGAACGATACATTTTGCTAACTATAAAATTGAAAAGAAGCAACCTTCTATGACAATCATTTAGGTTTAAAGACGGTTTTAGTCACCTGAAATATCATTTTTCTAAGACCCTATACATTAAATTCTTCTAAAACGCGTTTAAACAATATGATATTAGGCTATTAGCATGTGATAGTAAAAAGAAATATAAGCCACAACTAATATATACTATAGTAGCATATGACGGTAAAAATAAATATAAGTCACAACTATTATATAATATTGATTATTATTATTATTTACATGAATTTATGTAAAATAATTAAATTTAATCAAATATGTAAAAAAGATTATAAAAAGGCTTACTACCTATCATATTTGGACATCAAATGACCTATTTCTAAGTACATGTATTATTCAAGAAAGCCTTTTAATAATAACTTGTTTATTAGTTTTTTACTTTTAAAAATGTTATTTTTTATTGCTATACAAATTTTATTACATGAGACTGGTATGATATTTATTGTTGACTATCACACTTGAGCCACATTTATTATTATATACACTATGAATAAAACACTAAACAAAAATTTCATTTGGACCACTTGTATTACATAAACTTTTTCTGTTTTTGATGCTTCACTCTCATATTTCAAGTTGGGCAGATAACCACGGAAAGAGTTAAACGTTCAGACATATGGTTGGCAAACACAAACAACTTCATAAGGATAGTTAAGACAATCAGATTACATTAATTTAAAGAAGTAGCAGCTGATTATTTGAAGGTATGAATTTGGTTAATCGCGTAAATAAAGATTATCATATGTGTAAGTCAATTGTATTTTTCAATTTGCTGTTATCAAAGTTGAATATGATTGAGTTGTGTGGTTTGATGGTTAAATTAAAGTAGTAATTACAAAACAAAAAAAGAATCCCCAAATGGGACTATAATTGTGTAGATTAGGGTTTTCTTACAATAAGTCAAATTGTGTTATAAAAGCGTTGAATATGAAGCGTATCTGATTAATATAGTTTAATTACAGAGTGAAGGTTTTACAAAAATTTGGATTTTGTCATAAAAATGTTTTTAAATTTTGATCAAAAGGGTGTTAGAAAATAGCTACTGAAAGGAGTTTTAGATAATGGGGCTTACTCTGGGTGTGTGGGATGAATAAATCTTCTCTTTACAACCAAATGTAATCCTTTGAGCTGGCGTGTTATATGAGTCAAGCAAGTGGTACGATAGATACATTTAATATTATAATTTTTTTGTGGTAACAGAGAAAGTCTAAAGTTTGCACTATCCTCCCGACTTATGCAGTTGGCAAGTTAGATAGCAAGTCGCAAATGGCAGTCTATTAAGTTCACTTAAGCAAAGTAAACGGAACGTTTGCAACAAAGTAAGTTTAGTGAAAAGCAAGAAACATATAAACGTGAACAGTTAAAGTGTTGAATATGCAGATTCAACCTATGCATCCCCCTGATGAACATCAATTTCCATATCTGTAACGCGTGTGTCATCATTTTGGGCAGGTTCAGATAGAGACGCAGACTAATCAACACCCGTAGTGTTTGCGGTGACAATAGTTGAAGATTGGAGGTTGTTGTTGCTGCTAAGTAGTTGAAGATCAGGTTCATCAGAATTTAAGCCAACATTAGACGTGGGAAATCCAAGAAACAGAGACTCATAGTGAACAGGTATGTTGGTCTTCTTTGTATTTACGTGTGGGTCGGATTTTGTGGGTGAAGAAGCATCAGTAAGATCATTTGAACCAAGAGGGAGATCCGAGTGTACATATGCATGACATTGTTATAGTAAGTGTATATATGATTGAAAAAATAATTGTGTATTGTCTGTTAAATATGCATGACATTACCATTTACCAGTGATTCATCGGACGAGGTATCCACAAGTACGTCTTTGAAGACAGTGGGCTGAAGTTTTGCGGTTTTATCAGATGCAAGTGATTCATCGGAAGAGGTTTCCACAAGAACAACCTCTTTAATGACATTGGGTTGAAGTTTTCCGATTGAATCAGACGCAATCTTATTGTCCTGTAAATACAAAGAATTGCATGAGACCATAATGATTATGTGTAGAGTGGGTAACAATTTTATTATATCTATATCTATACTATTATATTATATAAAACATTTGAGATAAAGTCTTAAAGAAGAACTAATAATTTACTATTTTACCCTCATTCCATTAATCTTCACTTTATTAATATTTGTTTACAATCAATGTACATTAAATACCTAAATCAATACAATTAATTATAAACTTTATTATATTATAATTAATTTCAATTTTAAAATATGTAACTTAAAATTATAACTAATGTAACTAACATAACATATTAATGTATATTAAGATGTCGGTTACAATTGTTTTGATATAAATATTACTACAAAAATATAAGGTTTTCTTACAAATTATAACCATCTTTATCTTTATGCTAATATATAAGAAGTTGAAAAATTATATTAAACTTTTAATAAGGAGATACTATAATTTTTTTTACTACCCTGTTAAGTACTTTATTTAATATTTGAACAAATTTTTAACCAGTTACATTTAAATAAGGGCAAATCAACTAAAATATAAATGAACCATTGACATATTTAAAATTCTAGAACAATCAACTATCAAAATTATCAATCATAGACCATATACCATTTTCATCATATTTTTAGCAGTATGTTACCTCGAAATTCAAAAAAATAATGACGTGTCATGTACCGTACTACTAGAGTTATGATAAAATTGATAGTTGTTTTCTATTATTGATACTTTTGATAGTTCATTTATATAACCTAAAATTAGCCAATAATTCGTTTATATTTGTGACACCCGGTGAATTAGGCCGTCATTAGTGATTAATCGTAGATTATTATCACTTGTAATTAGTGTGAAATAGGACTAATTACGGGACAACTTGTATATTGTATTATACGCACGTACATAATTAAATTTAAATTACGCAAATTCAATCGGATGGAATCCGACACAGTAAATATGGACGTTGGTGAAAAACATTTTATTAAATAACATAATTATGACAAATAATTGTTATTTAACTTATATTATTACGATAATATCTAAAACGTTTAACGCTTCCTACAAAACGTATCGTACGCGACGAAAACGCGCGAATCGAACCCGACACCGAACGAAACCCATCACATATGTTGAAAAAAATTCAATAAAGTATTTAAGAACATTTTGCCAATTTAAAATAACACTCTTATGTCATAAACAAAACGCGAAAACTAAGCATTTACGATTAGAATCTAAAACGCATGATTAACGTTTAACCGACCGAATAACGTAACACGAAATCGAGGAGCAAGACGCGAGCCCGAGGACCAACATTGGGCCAAGCCCAAAGCCGGCCTAGCCCAGCCATGACCGGCCCAAATCCCTTTGGCCCACCTCCTCACTTTAAACACATATACACTCACACTCACACTTTTCACAAATAACCAAACACCCTTCTTTCTCCTAATTCTCTACTCTCTCAATTTCAGCCCCAAACCCACCACCACCACCATCATCTTCAGCCCCTTCCAAGGCCCCTGGACACCACCACCACCATCTACATCGTTCAAGGAAGGAGAAGAAGCAAGAGAAGCAAAAACCGAACAGCAGCAGCCCTTTCTTCCTCAATTCGACTTTAGATCGAGTTTCCTTTGTAAGAATCTCTTCAAACCTTGTTTATTCTCCTTGGATGATGTTAATATACATGTTAGAAGTTCGTTTATGCTAATTATGTCCAAGATCTAAACCGAAAACCAAAAGATAAAGCTAAAAACTTTCGGGTAAAGCTATTAACCTTCGGACAAAAACTTAACCCGACTTTGACACAAGATATCTAACTCATTTCTTAACCAAATCGAACGATTCTTGAGTCTAAATCAAGTTCAAGGAGTCTACTTTCGAACTCAAGTGGTTTGACGATTTTCTGAGGTCATTTGATATACGAAAACGATTTTACAAAAATATGTGTCTGGAATGTCGTTTTGGACAGAAAAATCGACCAACTTTGGGAAAGCATATCTCGAGATCTACAACACCAAAACGACTGAAACCACTTGGAAAAGTTTGCTTTTTCTGTTACCTTTCAAATTTGTATTTGCACTTTTTCTGAAGTTTTGTAAATCGTGAGATATAGACCAAACACTGAACAAAGTCCAAAAACCGACCTGCTGGACCTTTGTCTAATCCTTGGACGATTTCGTGAGCTATACTTGACCAAAAGTTATGAAATTTTTACTGGAAGTAGTTAAGACATGTAGGAACAACTGTGATTTTTCTTGGAGTTCACTTCGAAACTTTGGTTAGTCAAAACGAGCCCCGAAAACGACCCAAAAACTCGGAAAATAAACCCATGGACTGATTTTGTGACAAAAATGAAACGACACTTTCGGGTTAACTATAAAACGTAACGACAATTTTCCTAAGCTCTAATAACATATTTAAGACTTCCCTAAAAGTTTCGGGTCAAACCGAGCACATTTGAGCAAGTTCCCGAACAACGAAAACATCAAAGCCCGTCTGTGTCGCAGATGGCCCAAAGTTATTGCGACACAAAGCTTGTGTCGCTAAATCGTATGACAGCAGTACCAATCGGCGACACAAAGCTTGTGTCGCTAAATCATAAAGCAGTACTAACTTGCGACACTAAGTTAGTGTCGCAATAATTCAACTAATAGTATTAACGCTTGTGTCGCTAAATCTCAAACAGTACTAACCTAATGTCGCAATACGCCTTGTGTCGCCAACTATTTTCGATGTCGCTGAGACTAGCGACACAATGACTTGTGTCGCATACTGATGAAAAATCATGACCTGCAACAGTAATGTTTATGTCGCAAAAATTATCTTAGATTCACAATCGGCGACACTACCCTCATGTCGCAACACCATACAGCGACACAACCATTGTGTCGCATAACACAGACTTATTCTAAATATGTTTTCACAAAGTACCGTACACGCGTAATCACAAATCACAACGTTAAGTTATAAACGACATCACACGCAATACATGTGCTATGATAAGGATACAAAGAAACAACCATAATAATAATGTCTTCGAGAATTATTATTACAAAAACATCACCAACGGGCCATACGTATTTTCTAACGCAAACAATTAACCAACACTTGGACATAACTAGTTGAGTGGACAACTAGCATGAATGATCTTTTGAGACATTCACTCATACATAACCTTGTGCGTTTAGGGCGCCAGAAGGTTACACTTTGGATAAACATTTATTAACTTAAACGCACGCTTCAAGACTCAGGTGAGTCTCATAGCCCCGCTTTTACTGTTTATACTATGGGGTGAGATTACATACACTGTTTATTATAATCACAAGTAACTGAAACAGCTTTTATACGGATTGCATGATACCTTTAATCCACTAAAAGTCCTCACCTTATCATGGTTCGTTAATTGTATAAGCGCGAGTATTATTGGATAGATCTATCGGGGATTGACATCCCCGTCCGGGCTAGTCGCTCTAGCCGACCCACGGACGCATTAATATTTGACTGTTACAGGTGTATTGGATTATGCATCTGCCCGAGGCACAAACTAGGTTAAGCGTCGAACTGTGAGACTCATGGCAATAGTATACACTTATTTTGCATTTATGCAACACTGATTAAATTTTGTGATTATTACCAACTTTGATAACTGTTTCAAACCTATGAACTCACCAACATTATGTTGACCGTTTTAGTATGTATTCTCAGGTTCACAACAGGAGTAGGACTACCCCAGGACACGATAGCTCGAGTCGCATGCTTACAAACATCAGAGATTTTCTTGCATTACCATTTTGTAACATTGGTCATGTATTAGAATTTCTTGAACTATTCGCGAACTCAAATCTTAATATAAACAGTTGAATTACTAATGTAATTACTTGTATTATTTTCAAAACGTCTCATATAGAGTCGTTTGCCTTAACTTTGTGTAATGATCCATGATTAGTCGCGCCCCGACCCGACTTCCGCTGCATCATAATTTGGGGTGCGACAATATTTTAGATGATTTGCCCTTCAAGTAAGGGTTAACCTATTACTGCTATAAAATTGTTTGATCGTTTGGTAGTCTTAAGTAAGTTACTATTGTACCGTCTTGGTTAGTACAACATCTAATGCAAATAAACAAATACTTGAAGCAATGATTTTTTTTTCTTTTTGTAAAGATCATTTATTTAACTATCAAAGTTAATTCTCTGATTATAAGTTCGTAATTTAATTTTTTATTTATCTTTAAATTATTATAATTTGGGGTTAAATACGCGTTGAGTCAAGTTAGTGGATTTGAAATTTGAGGTAGAAAGTTAGGATCTAAACTCGAACTGATTTTATAAAGGGTTTGACGAGTCAAAAGTTATCAACTCGAAGATGATTTGTATAACACATTTAGGTAAATGGGGCAAACAAGTTGATGAGTTAGATCATTTTATTTTAAAATTATTTTTCTTGTTGATAGATCGACTCGTTGATACAAACCTTAACTTAAATTCGAGCAAAAAAAAAAACATGGTGGGCGGGCTTTAAGTTATTAGACTGATGGGCTAAAAATTCAACTTTGATATATAATAATGTATAAAATGATGTATATAATAAAGTAAAAAATGATATATCACTATGTTTTTCAATTTTCACTAACTGATGACGTATATTGAACAATATATATATATATATATATATATATATATATATATATATATATATATATATATATAACTTTGAATTATACCTCCATGATTGATTGCAGATTATGTAAAGATGAGTATTTTCTAGGGTAATAAACAAAGAAAACAGTGGAATATAATACCTATATATAAAGTACTATGAATATTGTTGAAGTGGCTTGTTATTGAGCAGGAAGATACCCACGATCAGAGATGATGTGATTGGAGCAGCTTGAAGGGAGATGGAGGTCATGTGAAAAAAAAATTGATTTTAGGGTAACTTGCATATAACCACATGTGGAACTTTGGAGGGTCAGGATTAAAAGTCAAAGAAAGATTTGGGACTTTGGATGGACCAGATGGGCTAGTCAACATTGATAGTTGACTAAGCTCCATCAATGTATACGATGAATCCCCCTTCTTAATTTTAACTAAAAAGTAGATAATTTTAATACAGACCTAAAAACTGTTAATACAAATGACTTTTATGAACAAATAGTTTTTACTTTACAGCTAGATTTCACTATAATATTATAAATAAATTGTTGGCAATATAATATTATAAATAAATTGTTGGTCATAAGGTCGATTGATAGATGGAGAAGTGTCAAATGATCGATTACTCTTTTTCTCATTTAATTACTTACCCAGGCCATTTTCATAATTTTGTCATGCTATCTTTCATCTTATTCTTCAATCTTTTATAAAACGTATCTCTATTATACTTGTTAAGTTGCGTATTAAGCTCAAACCACGTAGGCAAATCAGGGTTAGCCAAGAAAGTCCGTCCGAATGCAACCAAATTTGCTTTTTCGCTAGCTATGGCATTATTCCTATCGTCTCTTCTATAACCACCGACGCTAACAAAGGTACCTTTGAAAGCATTCTTCATGGAAAGAATTCTATGTGTAGTTTCGAGTTATTCCTCAAATAGAACCATTCTTGGCTCAACTACATGAAGATAAAGGATCTTATACTTGTTAAGTGCGTTAGCCATGTAAACACCTAATGCCTCAGCGTTAGAGTCATAACACTCCATGTAATCCAAGAATGGAGTTAGCCTCATGCCAACTTTGCCACCTCAGATTTCATTTACAACCGTTTCTACAATTTCTAAGGCGAGACAACACCTATTTTTCTAAGGTTCCACCATATTGATCTGTTATGTCGTTCACTCCATCTTTCATGAATTTATCAATGATGTACCCATTTGCTCCATTAACCTCTACACCATCAAAACCTATAAAAGCAAAGGACTATGTTACGAGTTATCCGAAGAAAATAATGATGCATACAAGAGATGGATTAGTTTCCCTTACCTGTGTCAATGGCATTGCGTGCGGATAGCATGAAGTCGTTAATTAGTGAAGCAATTTCGTCAGTCCTTATTCTACGAGGCGGTGACCAATCTCCACCAGCAAGGCCCGCCATCATTTCTTTCTCCGTTGATGATATTGGAGCTTCACCATTGGGTTGAAATCCTTATTTGGTTATAAACAAGATATCATACATATTCTTGAGTGTTTAGTTATAACATACATAATCTCATTTCTCTTTTAACTATTTATATTCATATTTATTTTATAAGAGTAAGAATAAGAAAAACTAAATTAGGTAGACATCTTACCATTAACTCTCCTTAAATTAATCATAATCCTTCAGTTAATTAACCACCATACTCTTTAACCACTGATTTAATCTCTCTAATTTGTCCATATAATAAGTATCACTATCTTAGTAATCTTACAAAATTACCCCTAATTACCCGTAACTCAAATCCACAAAATATCCATTCAATTTACAAATCAAAAGTTTGACTATTTATTCTCCATAAATTCGGCTAATAACCCATAATTCAAATCCACAAAATATCCAATGACACTCATTGTCTCAATTAATGTGAAACCAGCTGCTTGGCAAAATTTAATACAAACATATTATCACATTAGGATAACAAAAAAACGCCTATATGATACACACTAGATTAAAATTAAATCAATTATTTAGGCAAATGTAATAACATAACTCACAGTATGAGTCCAAAAGTTGAACGATTTGGAAAAACATCCGTATCAATTTAATGATCGGCATACCTTCGTATTGTTTTGATTGAAAACATGGTAATATAATTGAAGTAAGGAGATTGCTTTTATTATTTGTTTAATCATGATTTTAATTGTTTTGCCTCATTATAATTATTTAAACAATCCACTAAAATAAATATGCATAGCTGAAGTTTAATTTGCACATAATATATATACATCAAATAATTATACGTAAATTATGTTACTTTTTAAAACTTTTAATATAGTATTTTATTTATTTACAATGTTATTCACTTATGTTAGTCTACGTATACAACTATTCAATGACTATTGTGTAGTCACGTAGAAATAATGACTAAATTTAAATCTATTTAATATGAAATTGTTATATGATATGATTCCTTCACTCATTCATTTATTCAATTGTCATTGCTATTATCTCAATTAGTGTATTATTAATTTTGGAATACGTACGTATAAATATAAATAGTATAATAAAATCACAATCTTGCATGGTAATTTTTAGGATGTGCCAATGAAATAAAATTCAAATCCCAGTCCATTTGAATATTTCTTATCAAGACTCACAGATTTTTAGGAAATTTAAATGAGTGATAGCCTAGACTAGAATAATAGAGTATCAAAAGAATAATAGAGTATCAAAGTGACTGGCAAGATTTTGGGAAATTGAAAATTCTTATCTTTTCTATCTTAGTTTCATCTAGCCTCACCATTTTTTCTCACAAATTTAAAATTTACTTTTATTTGAATGCCAATTTGAATTCATTTAAACGAATCACTTAAAATAAAGAACACGTTTTGATTTCCAAAACTACTTATTTATTTTCTTCCTCTACACACCGATTATTTTATACCGCATCTGTTGATAGAATTAAGCTGGCTTCTATTCTTCTTCTACGGATATATATTCTCTGTTCGAGTTAACCATTTCAGATTTTCAAGTATATTAGCCTTATATTATTCTTATATTGCCCTTTGTGTAACCATAAGATGTAATTTTTATGTTGCGTATTAGATTTATTTATCTATATTGCGTTTTTTTCCTACTTTGTTTGTGTGGGTTTTGATTAGATAGTCATTTTTACAATTTTTTTTTGTTACGGTCTAGGACCTTGATTTGAAGGTTTAAGAGTCGTTGCTGCTCTTATTTGTTCACACTCTAACCTTGTAGTAGGCTGGATCAACATCGAATTGATAGAATCATTTTTTATTGATTGCACAAGCTAGCCAGCGTAGGCTGGCAACACAACTTTTACCACCCAAAAAAAGATCTCAAAACCTCGTTCGAGAACTTGTATTTAGAAGGATTTCCCACGGAGCGGGGGAATAACTGGGGAGCTAACGCGTCAAATTAGATCATGGCTTGCAATAAACTTTCACTTTCTTTCAGTGACGGTGTGGATGTTGTAGCTTGGGTGACAGGTCAGTTGGTGCGTCTTTCTACTTCAATAATGCATGGTTGGACTATATTTATGTTGTGATAGATAAATACTTCATGTTAGGTTTCAAGTAAGTCAAAGGTATGTTGGCCTTTGAATTCAAGGGAGTTGATAAACAACCATGTAATGGAGCTTACCGATGATTGATATAACGCACTGTAGGTTTTTAAAGAATATTATATGATAAACATTTATGGATCATATATCCTTTTTTTACTATATTCCCCATTTAAGGTCTATTTAATGAAAGTTTGTTACTCTGAGAAGGCTGATGAACTTTGTGATAGATAAATACTTCCCGTTAGGTTTCAAGTATGCCAAAGGTATGTTGGCTTTTGATTTCAATAGTTTCGCTATTTATACAACTTTGTGTCGTTTTTACCTGTTCGTAAACAGTGATTTTCTATATTATTGAGCATACCAATTAGATACAGAAGCAGAGACAAGTCTTTCACATATTCGGTATCTGAATCTTGACGAGTATATCCGAAACTATCCGTTGATAAGTAAAATCAAAGTTCAACCACTTATAGAACTCAAACTAAATCTAAAGGTGAAGTTATGATTTTAGTTCCAAAGGTGCATAATTTCAAATTTTGGACAGATATGGCTTTTGTAAAAGTCTAGCATGTTATACCTAGTGTAATACGTAGTTGGCTACTATAAGTCAAATCACATTTTACATATTTGACTTTTTGGTAGTATATTTCTTAATGGTAGACTTTTATTCAATGGAGATTACTTATTTGAATTCAATAGATCCTAACGACGTTTATCCTAATATGATCACAAAACTGAAGTATTACAAAAAACCATCTATGCTATGAAAATAACGTAGGAGGTTTGTTAACTTTTTATCACAAGTCGGGTGACTTCCAATTCAAATGACAACATTCATAACAACAAAGGCTATAAAAGATAGCGAGAATTGCAATCAAAGTGCGTTTATAATACTTTTCACCACTTATGTATATAAAAGATGTTTTATCTCCGCGAATTCGCGGGTTATAAGCTAGTAATTCGTTTATAACAAAACCAAATTGGATTTTAAAAATATAACGAAATCTTAAGGATTTTGTTCAAGATTCCTATAATGCCGAAACTAAAAGCAAATGTGAATTATTTTATTCGACTTTTAGAAATATAACGCAGGCTTTATAGTTTATAGGACATATATATTGTAATATCAGAACATGTCATATACCATAGCTGGACACCCGAGTACCCGACCCACATGCCAAATCTGACGCACCCTTTTCTTTGACAACATTTACAACCGGTTTCCATGCTTCTACTTGTTCTTTTGTCCAAATTCCAGGTGTTTCAAGGTACCTTGCACAAATAACTAATATCGACGATATCAATATCAGTATCAATAGAGTAAGTATTCAAGACTACCAAATAATTACAATAAACACATGTTAAAGTTTCATGCTCGAATAAGTCTTTAGCACTTACCCCTATGGCCGTATGCAGTGTTAGAAACTCCAACCGCTTCGGTGATAAGAAGGCTACCTTCGGTTGCTCTTTGAGAATAATACATAACGCCATGTGGTTGTGGGATATTACCATTTGATCTGTTTCGCTATAAGGGTGCAAGCACAACCCTGCAATTTCATACACTAGCATGTTTAGAAACTGAGTTAATCATTCGGTCCAAAATAAGTGTTTACTGTTTTAGAAAATGTATGTTAATTCTATGTTTTTATAATAAATTTATTTCCCTTCATTTTCTCTTCTGCTTTATTTCTTTCTCTTCTTTTCCACTTACTTTTAAACTCGAGAACAGAGTATTAATCTTTAAAGTAAGTCTCTGAGTTTATCTTAGATAGATCCTATTAATAGTATAATATTTGTAAAACAGTCTTTGAAAGTGTTTTTTTAAGTGATGGCCACTTCGCGAGTCATGTTTAGTAAAATCATTTGAAAATGAGTATTTCCATTTTAGTCTAAATATTTGAAAAGTAGCTACCTCGTATATATGACTAGTTAAAAAACGTGAAATAATATTAAAACAGTTTTACCCTATTTGTTGGTAGTTAGGGAAAGTAAACATATATTAGAAAGTGTTATCGTTTGTGACACATCGTGTGCAATGAATCTACTATATGGCTATATGCCACCAAAGAAATTCAATTTCTTTCAATGTAGCATAGATATGTAGTTTTCCTTAATTTTATTGTTTGGAGGGGAATGTCTCATTCTCGGAAAGATCCGAGAAAAAAGTCATATTTGAAGTGAATGAGCAGAAGATATTTTTTTACTGCATTTTAGAACTTTTTTTTTTCTTTTTGTAATTTAGGACAATATTGTATTTAATAACCTTGGAGTTTAATAACACTGCATTTTATACCTATAAATTTCACTGCATTTTAATCCTTATAATTTTGTTATAAAATAAAGTAAAAAATATTTTATCCTCCTTCCCGTCAAATGAATCATTTTCCTCGTAACCTTACTCTTGATTGTTATCATTATTATTACTATTATATAAAACAACCTTTTGTTTGTAAAAGGACACATAATCACTTTAGAACATGTCATGTGTATTCAACGATGTATACTCACTTTTTCTTATATTTTGTTCTTTCATTCTTAATCATTCTTATAATCAGCGATGTATCAGCCGACATTAAAAAAATTTTTATTTATTTTTAACCAATTAAGAAATATATCATCCAGAAAAAGTTTAATTCCATATTAGTTCATCTTCTCACATAAATTTGTAACATATTTATCCTTTATACACTATAAAACTTTAACACATCATTAAATCAAATAATGTATTCTAAAAATATATTCTGAAGTTGGGATTATGTCAATAATTTACGCTGTGTTCTCGAGTTACGAACTTACGATTTCATACTAAAATTCGAGTCACTAAAAACAAAATATAATCAATTATGCATCATGATAACTTGAACTCAAAAAAAAGTAACAACAAGCGATGTTTTGAAAACTTGTCGAAATTTAAGGGGTGTAATATGACATTTTTTAAAAGAAAAAGGTTGCGTAATATTACATCGATATTTTTCAGTCGGAGGAAACGGAGAAAAGCTAGAGAGAAAATAGATACAGAAACGAAGGACAAATACAGATACAAGAAATATGAGTGAGATCTCACAACATCGGAGATCGTTAGGGTTTTTATTGTTACTGTCCTTAATTTCTGTTCAATTTCTTTCAGGTTCGTTTCTTGATTTCATTTTATTCCGTACATTTTATGCATCAATCAACGTAATATCATGTTAATTTTATCATTACATTTTGTGCATATCTAAATTGATATCTGAAATTAGAAGTAATTATCTATGCTCTTGACGCTGTATGTATCGATTTGCTAGTTATCAATGTGTATTGCTTTAAATTGTATTCTGATATGTGTTTTAGGGTTTAATGTGATTAAGTTATGTGTAGAGGTTGTGTTAAGCTATGAGCTAATTAAGGATTTAATAAAGAATGTAGTCAAGCTTAAGGATCATGTGAGAAGCTAAATATTCGTGAGAAGTGTATGCATAAGTTTTGCGAATTTGTGAAAGGTAGTGTTGTCCATTAGTAAAGCTAGCTGCCTAGCTGATGCACAAACTCTTAAGCATCTGATGAATATTAAATATTTAACTTCTTATTTGATCTTGAATCCGTGATAAAAATAGGTATAGAGAAGCTTGTGATATTATTCTTCGAGTTATCGTTTGCTAGGACAATGAACTATTTTGGTCTTTTTCTTATGTACTCTTATCATATTGGTCATAGCACCGGAGGATCTGTACGGGTTAAGATTTTCGTCGTTTTCTTTTTTCGTTCTCTGTTCATTTAGATAGAATTCGGGTAGAGTGTAATAAACTAATAACGGCCCTTAGAATAGATTTTGAAGGTGATTGTGCTGTAAAAGGTTTATTAAGGAGAACAAGCATTTTTTACCCGCGCGTTGCAGCCGTAATTTTCTAAAAAAAAGAGACGTTAATATGAAATAAAATCTTTAAGAGTTACAATATATAATAAATTGTGAATCATAGCTTGCCTTAATAGTAACATGTAGCATTTCTTCTAACAATTTAAGAAATGATTAAATTAAATAGTAAATTTTTCTTCAACTTATATTTCATATTTTAATATGTTTGTTTTTCATTGTCAAGTAATATTTTTTCTTTATGTAAAAAGTTTATGACATAAACAAAAAATGATATAATATTTAAGGTAAGATTTGATTTCATATTATCAATATCGCACTTAATAACAACACATCTTTAATTTGTAAAAAATTGATAAAATAATAACGACACTTATAATCTTAAGAAAAACCTATCGATATTTTGTTTATTATTCTCGCTTACACCGAATGAAGTATTTAAAATGCTAAAACAACACATGTATTAATAAGGTGTTTAGAACTTTATATAAGATAAATGTATATGAATTTTCAAGAATATATAATTCTATAACAATAACTAAAATATATTAACCTATAATACCTAACTTTAAATACATATTTAATTGAAATGATTTTTTTTATATATATGAATTTTATTTGTAATTAAACACACTTAAAAAAAAAATAAAAAAAATCACTATTCATGGCACTATTGCTCACACAGTGATTTAGCAGTTGCTAAATGTAGGAGTTTCAAATATGCGGAAGAACAGCCGAGTAGCTTTAGATAAGAGATGGTTAGTTTGTATGAAGTCTCCAAGTCTTTCTGCCCTTCTTTGTATCGATTGTTCTATATTCATCTTGTCAAATGCTTAAGTGAATGTGTATAACGCTCTCGTTAATTCTAACGCGTGTAGTTTTGGAGGAGCACATTTGTAAGCTTGTTGTCGCAACATCGAAATCCCATGATTTTTTTTAATCTTATTTCTTTGCTAAACGTATGTAAGGACATTTTCTTGTCTGATGGATTTTTGTTGCCAATTGTGTATTGGCTTTTTTAGTGCAGAATCCCAACTTATTGTGCCTAATGTTGCCTAGTCTGCCATCCTCAAGTTCAATAAATTGTTATGTTATATTCTTTCAGGTTTTTCAGATGATTCAAATCCTCAAAAAGAGACAAAAACCGGTGATCATTCTTCTTCAAGTAGCATGAGCGGATCGACAATACTCATATTAATCATCGCAGTTGCAACAGTTGTGGGTTTATCAGTTTTCCTTTTCAGGCTGTGGCAAAAGAAGAAACGAGAAGAGCAGTATGCTCGTCTATTAAAACTCTTTGAAGAAGATGACGAGCTTGAGCTTGAACTTGGTCTTCGGGACTGACCTGGTTGAGGTAGGTTCTTTTCTGATATATTTTTTCCAAAATTTTAGCATAATTTCCCATTTTGGCAGTGACTTGGTAGTTTTAACTGGTAACATCATCCATGTCTTTATTACCTCAGTTGTTAGACCATATTGTGAATTAACATTTCTTATCCATTAGTAAGAGCCGAGTCTGAAATGGTAATTTTAAAGATTTAAGAGAAGAGGTTAAATCTCATTTATACATCCTCTCTATGTCGTTCATATATCATATATATTGAGGGTGTGTGGTCAATGTAGTAAACTTGTAAAAGTGATCTTAGACAATATTGTATTGCAAGTTTGTATGATGCAAGTGTGAGTTAGAAGGGAAATACAGTATGTACAATAGAGTACAAGGTTTTGGCGATAAAAGTAGAGTTTAAGAAGCGATATATGTTTTGCAGACGTAGAAAATCTTTGGCAAGTGCCAACTTTGCAGTCATATATGTAAAGTCTAATGCCTTTACTTTTCTTTTTGAACGGCTAATTTAATAAAGCTTACAATCAAAAAGCAAGTTTAATCCATTACTAGCCACATCGTTACGAGAATGGAGGACGAAGGAGTATATGGCATGTGGGATCATGCCAGTCATGTTTATACTTGCTAGTAAGATTGTCTACCGAACATTTGTTGTAATGGTGAATGAATATTCTGATTCAGTGTCAACGCTCATACATATCATAGCCAATTCTCAAACCGTTTGTTCTTTTGTTTTCCCTAAGTTTTAAAAGTAATCATCATCATATATATGATAGAATACTTCCCTAATTATGTAGAATGACCTTTATAGACAATTTTCCAGTATGACCAAATGATGAAGTGATGAACAATAACTACAGAGAGATTACAACAAATTAGGAATACTCAACTGAGACTATTGTCGTTATATATTCTACCTTTCTACTTAACAAAGCCATCTTTGTTTTTGGAAATAGTAATTGGCCGTCAGGAAGTGTTTTAAAATCTAGAAATACAGAAATCATATGTGTACATTATTTGTGAGAATTTATCTCAGTATGTACAGTTTCTGTACAAACTTACGTTCTTATATATTTTTTTTAAGGTAGCTCTATAATATTAATATATAATATATAATGGGTTTATAGTTTGGGAGTGCATGCAACTTTAATCCTTTTACTATTGTATGTATCCAACTTCGAAACCTTCTATTATATTTATTCAAGTTTTAAAACCGTCTTTTGTATGCACTTAACTTCCTATTGTATGTATAGAACTTACAAAAACACATCAATTACGTAGCCAAAAACATGCAAAACACATACAATAGACAGTTTTAAAACTTAATTACATATAATAAGAGCTCTCAATGTTGGATGCATACAATAGTAAAAGGTGTAAAGTTCTATACATTACCAAAATATAAACCCATATATAATTCATCTACGAGGCTCCTTGTCATCAATAGTATATTGTTAACTGTAATAACTATACACGTTCTTGATAATTTGACCTAGAAGTTTCTATTTTCTTTTTACGGTTCCATGATTATGAAGTTAACCCCACTATAATTTGGCTTGGTACAGTTGTAAATGGCAACTCTGGATCGGAAAAATGAGTTCCTGTAGCCAAAAGTAGTAATATGAGCAAATGTAGAGATGTCATGACTGTGCCATATACATGGTGAGGAGATGTGAATTTTCTGGTTGAAATTTGTATTGATATGACCAAGACACAAATTTTTCTCCGCGTACTTTCTTCCCTTCATTGGCATATTCTTTCTTATGGTGTCTGTTTAGTAGGGAAAGATTGTCATTTTGTGTGAAATATTGCGACGTTGCAATATTTGTAAATTTGATTAATCTGATTGATATGTAATATCAGGAACAAGTGGGTGATTATGTATATACATATTGTCACCTAATTCAACTTATACCCCTTGTTTCCGTGGCTATAAAGTAATATTATATGATCCTTTTAGTATCACTCATAAATGACACTTGCAAAACCATTAGAGATTTACACAAAAATCTGGCAAATCTTCTAAAAAGGGTATTTTCATCTAACAATCTTGTTTTAGGTGATCTTCTCTAAATTATTGGGGGTTAACAGGTATGCAATTATCTAAAAATGGACGTCTGTGTAAATGGTTATAGCGATACACGGGGATGTCAAAAGTTTTTGAATTAAATAAAGGGCATTGGCCTAGCGATACACGGGGATGTCACGTATCAAAATGTTATGGGTTCAAGTATCATTGGTGACAATATGTATATAATATGTTTGATTGTACATAATATGTGAGATGTGCCATTACCGTTCTAAATATATGGAAAGTTAATAGTCTTCTACCTCTTGACCAAATTCCCGGATCAACTTTTCAGGCTCACTGTTAGAATTTTAATGCTTCTAAGAAAATACTTGAGAATTTTTATAAGACCAGTTTTCTTGGCCAAGTTAAGAGCAAGACTATTCTACCTATGACACATCCTATATCACAATGGCAATGGATGTGGTCCTTTTCAATATGTTTGAACCCAATGCGTTCCAAAATGAGCGAATCATATAAGTTCCTGTCATCCTGTGTACAAACAAGTGTAAGCTTCCAATTTTGATCCCATGCCATGAAGCTAGTAATCCAAACCACAAATAGAAACCAAAACCTCATACGTGCAACTTTTGAAATAAAACTATAAAGAAAAACAAGGTCATATCACCCGTACCCATCAAATTCGGTTTCTGTCATCCAAAACTACAATTGCACACACTTATAATTGAGCATGCCATGAATTCAAAATGCATAAAACAATACTACAAGTTGCATCTTAGAATTTAAAAACAGGGGTGGTTCAAGGGTAAAGTTAGTAAAGCTATCGCTTTAGGCCTCCGATTTTATAAGGCCCCAAAATTCTGATATCATGTATTAGTAGGGCTGTAAATGAGTCGAGTCAGCTAGCAAGCTACCCGAGTTCGACTCGTTAAAAGTTCGATTCGAGCCGAGCCTAAACGAGCTCGAACCCAAGCTTGAACATATTTTGGAGCTCGTTTAATAAACGAGCTCGAGCTTCTTATATCGAGCTCGAACAAGCTCGCGAGCTTAAACAAGCTTTTCAATTATATACATTAATAAGTTTTTATATATAATAATATAACATATAATTGTACAATAATAATAATCTACATATATAATACTTAATATAATAGTAGTTAATCGTATTATATGTAGCTAAAAATTAGACAAAGAACAAATAAATATTATTGATTAATAAAATAATTATTTAAATAAAGAATATTATGGAATAAACGAGTCGAGCCCGAGCCGAGCTCGAGCCTGTATAATATCAAACGAGCCGAGCTCGATCTTTATATACTAGGCTCGAAACGAGCCGAGCTCGAGCTCGAACTCAGTGAATTTTAAACGAGCCGAGCTCGAGCCTAGGCGAGCTCGGGCTCGGCTCGGCTCGTTTTCACCCCTATGTATTAGATTTATAGGATAACGATGAGGATCTTCAAGATGTTTTATCTTGTAAAGGCCTTAAGGAATATAAACTCTTAAACATTAGGTCCACTTTATGTGATAAATGACATCGTAAGACCTCAATAGAGTTTAGGTCGTGAGATATTAGGCCCATTTTATGTGAAAATTGACTACATTTACTTTTTGTCATTTTGTTTAAGTGATTTCGTTAAAAAGGTTTTGACGTTCGATTTTCATGTTTTTAGTTTCAATCTATGTTTTTCATTATCTATCATCAAAGTAATTTTCACATAATCTTTATGTTTTCACGATCGAATTCTTCGGTTAGTTTTTTACGCATGATCATTTATCGTATTGTTCAAATAATCAACTCAATCATAGTACTTGTGATTAAATGGATTTATATTGAATTTTATAGTGAGTTTAATTAAATGTTTAACCTAGTATTTGGTCGTTAAATGTCACATAAAGTTAAGAACAAAAAAGTATAGTTCCCTAAGACTATAATTAGTCGATAACTCGATCTCCTTTCACAATTTTATATTATTTAAGTAAAAGATTGAAGATTCTCTTCTTTGTAATGACATTTGCTTTAGTAGATTTTTTTTATTTTATCGAAACGTACTAAACGGTGACAATATATAAGAGTCGACCCATATTATATAACAACAAAATGGATGAATTTAATTTTTCTAATTTAAAAAATAAATTTTCCGTACTATACCGAGCAAATTGTGTAGAATTTCCAACAAAAAAATAGAGTAGAACAACAGTACTTGTTTCAAATTGATTAGGCCTCACATTTTGAGTTCGCTTTAGGCCCCGTACGACCTTGCGCCGTTCGTTTAAAACCATGCGTTTAAAACTTTTTTAATTACTATTAATAATCTAAAAACATATTGACATGCTAACATTCACCAAAAGTAAATGACTATTGATAACCTATTTCTAACTAATCATTATTCTGACTCACATTTTCAATATAAAATTACCTTTCTTTTCGCTTTTCTCATCCGCTTTTATTTAAACTAGTACGTTCAAAGTTTTGGTAAATAACACTATTCATAATATATTCAAACTTATAAATACACTATACCAATATCACCTCATTAATAACAAATAAGTAAATGACTAAATGAATAACACGCTCATCTCTTTTAATTTTTGACCATTTCTTCACTTCATATTTAATTTCAAGTTTCATATCTTAACTACATAACAAATCTTAAATTTTGTAATAGTTCACATCTTTTTCATCCAATAAAAAATTATAATTTTTTAAAATTGATGTAATTGAAAATTACATATGCAGTTTAAATTTTATGCATGCTACATAAAAACATAATTAAATAAAAATGTTTTTTTAACTACGTAACAAATTTTAAATTTTGTATATTAGTTCACGTCCTTTTCATCCTATCAAAAAGTTATAATTTTTTAAATTGACAAAAATCTGAAAACTATTTATAAGTTTAAATTTTATGCAAGCTACACAAAAAATTAAAAATGTTTAAAGAATTAAGATAAGTCTTAAAATGAAATATATTTCATCTTAGCTTAAATATAAATAAGGTGTTATATTGAATAAACACGTGTTATTTGTATATATTACTCATTTGTTATTGTATAATGTATTACGTAAGAATTGAAGATAGTAATAAAAAGGGTTTATGGACTGGATTACCAAGATACTTTCTTTTTTATCCTGAGATCACCATTGTACCCATTTTATTACCATTGTCAAAAACTTACTTTCAAATTATGTGTTAATATCACCGTATTCTTTTCACTTACCTGGAGTAAATGATGTGTGAAAGCCACACCGGATATTATAATCTACGTAATTAATTTTTTTACAGGTGACTACCATGTCATTTAAGTATTCTTTAATTGCAAGAGACAAAAGCACCGATTCTCCATTTCACGAGTTAATTGCATAGTTTGTCCTTGTGATTTACACGCAATAACACACATAGTCCTCATACATTATATTTTGCATTTTGCATCGTCAGTTAAAAAACCAAAAACCAAAAGTTGTTTACATTTTTTTATGTGTTTTATAAATTACTATCAAATCATTTTTTTTGTTTTACTGTAAAAGGATACAAGGCTTGGTTTTCATATCTTCAATGGCAGCAAGGAAAAAATCAAAGCAAATCCACCAACAAATTCCAAACCATAAAAGCTGTAAATGTGTATAACATGTATATGTAATGGAATCGAAAAGGAACGGTTGACAACGATTGTTAACCGAATCTTCTAAAAGGAAACTACAAATGTAGACGAAGCAATAGAGCTACAATCAGAAGTTGCGGGTCTCGTTCACCGGAAGCTTCACGTCCCGTTCGCCGGAAGTTGCAGGTCCCGTTCGCAGCGACGTAGGTTCCTCCCGAACTCAAGGCCGCCATCATCCGGATTGATGGTTGCTTCACGTAACGTCGTCGGCAACGACGTAGGTTCCTCCGGTGAGCGTGCCCTATTCAGATCCGAACTCAAGGCCGCCGCCGCCGATTGAATTGATGGTTGCGGTGATGGTTTTCGACCGTGGGGAATTACAGGGGAGGGTAAGAACATATGGTGACGGAATTTTACAGGTGAGGGGCTAATGGTGAGTTGGTTACTGCATATTAGGTTTAGGGTTTCAAAAGGGAAAGTTGAAAGAGATTAGATGAGTTGGAGGTGGTAGCAATGAATATAGTAAAAAGTTATATATATATATATATATATATATATATATATATATATATATATTTATTTATTTATTTGGTACTAACCTGTAATTTAAAATGTGTTAATACACGTGTATTTGTAATTTCAGGTGTCATTAAAAAAAAATGATGACAGATACAAAAGTGACCGGCTAAGCCGGTTACGGGTTAACAAATGGTGATATCGAGACAAAATTTGAAAGTAAGTTGTTGATAATGGTAATGAAATGGGTACGATGGTGATCTCGGAAAAAAAAGAAAATATCTTGGTAATCCAGTCTATAAATCCTAATAAAAATTACAAATAAATTTTACTATTTTTTCATATTACTATTTTTACATATAAGTTTAGTTATTACCTAAAGAAACTATCAATATTAAACCAATATTATAATTGTTTTATTATATTAATATTGTGGTTGGTATAAATAGAATTGTAAAATTATCTTGATAGTAACATTTGTTTTACACATTATTGCAAGATTTTCATCATTATTAATGAATCAGACTTAAGATAAATTAAAAATCTCAAACCTCATAACATACACTTTTTCAATTATATATGTGTTTCAAGATGTTACCAAATTTTAGTTCGAGTGTCCAATGTAAGTATGTAATTCTAAGTGTCATACTGAACTTGAATAAATCGTCGTTTCAAATATCTACCTTAATGTGTTAACTTATACTACGTATGTTATATGTGTTAATATTAGGATGAATATGCATTGTATAATTTTTGATAGTTGAGTAGCTTTACGATAGTTTCTAATTTACTTTAGTATGTTACGAGTAATATGTTGCATTACTTTTATATTTTTACCTTTTTTTTTCAATTTATACAACGAGAAAATCCTGCCACAACGCGCGAGTTAAAAATCCTCGTATATCACATTACAGACAACTGCACTAAATGTAAAAAACAATAATGTTACTTCACTATATTTGGTTTTATATTAAAAATGGGATAATTTCGATTCTCAGTTAATTACTACATACAATAGAGCTATTAGTAATTTCGATGCATACAATAAAACTTTTAGAAAAGATATGCATACAAAAGAATTTCGTATCAAGTTTATTAAGTTTATCTTTGATTTTTAGTTAAATTTAGTGAAGTATATGTATACCATTCTTTTGATTAGACTTATATAGATGGTACTATTTTCACAATGGCGTTATATTAAATGACATTTCAATTTCAATAAATAATAAATATATCGCATTTAAGTTAGACATTTATTATACGAGTATCTTAAAATAAAATTGGGACCGATGTTGTATCAATCAATAATCAATCAATAAATTAGTATTATGAAAAAAAAAAAAAGTAGAAAAAAAGTACAATTGGATTTAACTCTGCGTGATTAAAACCCCAAATCAAGCTGTAAATTAGGGATTGTGCCCCTTTTTTCATTCTTTCTGCAAACTTTAATCACAAGAATATATACGTACAACACCAAAAACCATACGAAACAACCATACATATATACACACATCATCTGTATATACACAATCCATCCAAAACAAACCTTCAATTTCGTCATTCCATCCCTCTCCGTTGCATAAACCTTTTTTTTCAATTTGTATTTGCATGCCTACGTCACCTTTTATTTTCGATCAAAATTGAAAAATTAGGGCACGGAACAAACAATTCCCGATCGGTGGTAACAGAGAAGATGTAATCGACAGATTAATTTTGAGGATTACATTTTCTAGGGTTTGAAGTTTGCGATTAGATAAAACTTTAGGGTTTGGTTTTTTATATTTGTGGAAAAAAGTTTGAATCACGAATGAAAGGTTTGCACGATCGAACGAAGGTTGTGCTGCGGCACTTGCCGCATAATATTTCTCAGACGGCTTTAACGGAGCAGATTGATGCTCGTTTTTCAGGCCGTTACAACTGGTTCTGTTTCCGTTCTGGCAAGAATAGGTTAGGGTTTTACTTGCATTTTTTTAAGCTTTGCTTTAGTGTTATTGTTTGATTCTCTTTTAAAATTATGGACTATATAATTGTGAATTCTATGCCTTTAGGGTGTAATTTGGTACCTATTTGAATGTGTTTTGAACCATGGAGGTTAGTTGTTAAAATTGCTTGTTTTGAACGCCTTTAATTGAGATTAGAATAGAAACAATAAACATGTTTGTAGCTATTGCCTATTAGAACAAATGCGTAGGGTTTTGTTGAGCTGAGGTAGAGACGTATATTAGCTAAGCGAGAATGGAGGATGCTTGATTAAGTATCATATTTGAGTAAATAATTTTCTGAAGAGAGCATTCAGACATTTTATTTATTTTGTCTTGTTTTGCAATTCCGTATTTGTTTATGATTTGCTATTGCTTGGGGATCTGGATGGCTATTGTTTTGTGTGGACTGTGGAAGAGGGATTCATGTTTCATAGAACTTAAATGGTAAATTGGTTTGTGTGAACTTGACTAGGCCTTCTGTCATGTTATCAAGATCTTTTGCTGATTGAAACATTTGGTGTTCTTAATTTTGTGGTGGTTTTACTCTTTCCATAACTGCCTTGTAAAGAACTAGAGCATGATGTATCACTAAACTACATTACATATATTATAATGTCAAAGAGCATGATAAATAGTTTTAAAACAAGCATACGAAGCTAATCAAAATATATTTGAACTTGTTAAAAACGAAAATATCCATAGAAAGAAAGAATTTTCAAAACTTCTTACAGGAATAAAAATCTCGAACAAACTCTTTTTTGATTTTCAAGGTCCCATGATTATTTTGTTGTGGTTAACGACTGTGTCGACTTCGTTGGGTTATGTTCCTTTTTGGCATATGACATCACGATACAGAGAGTTTGAATGGACTCTTGGATCTTAAAGTGATATAGCAAAATGACATAGAGTACAACTATTCTGAAAGGAGCATCTTGGCTTGGCTGATGTCCCATTATTGCTTTGATATAATGTCTCTAAAATGACCTCTTATAATATTTCGTTGTACCGTTGGTCATATCATATATGTTGGTGACATCTAAATAGATTTTTGGATCATAAAGTGATCTTAATTTACACGCAGAATCCAGCATAAAACAGATTTAAACAATATTTAGGTGAGTACCTTGAACTAGGTTGTCAGGACCGTTAACACACTTCCTAATGTTTCTTGCAGTCCCCAAAAGAAGACAACATCTATTAGATTAAAATCAACTAGCTCTATTAAGAAAGAGAAGTTCTTTCTTAATTTTAGGGACGTTTTGGATTCCCCTCTTTGATTATTTTAAATTCTGTTACCGTTGTGACAGTTGTATCCTGCAAAATGTATTAATTGGGGTGTAGGAAGAACATAATCATGAATCATGAAGTGATCTTAATGTACATGTATCCAAATCACATACATCATCATCAATCATTTTGAAAGGAGAGTCTCAATTGAGGTTAGCCAACATCGTTTCTTAACTTGATTTGAAACCTTCCAAAGAACACATTTCTCTAGAAGATGAGTATATATGAATGATTCTATGCTGTGGCCCATAAGACTTTCTTTTGGGGATGAAAGGATGTGTCTTTAAGCTAAGTTGTATGTGGATATTATGCAATAAAGGTCAAAATGACTTGACATTAGTTATACAAACGTGAAACACAAATCATATAATAGCTTGGTTAGTTGGTTACATGAATCAGAATGTTGAAGTACCTCTCAAATGGTCTATGATGCGTCAAGCGTCTTTTTGGCATACTGTTTTAATAATTTCCATTGAACATGTTTGCAGTCTGAAGATTCAATCCTATTCCAGAGCCTACATTGACTTTAAGCGGCCAGAGGATGTCATTGAATTTGCGGAGTTCTTTGACGGACATGTGTTTGTTAATGAAAAGGGTAATACTGACCGTCAACGTTTAAGGGGTCATATGGCATCATGTTTTCCTGTTAATGGGCTTTCTATTATTTATCCATGTACTTTACGTATTGATGTGTAATCTAGGATCAGGGCTCATATTTTTACCTTCTGTCAGGTACACAATTCAAAACTATTGTCGAGTATGCGCCTTCTCAGCGAGTTCCAAAGCAATGGTCCAAGAAGGATGGGCGTGAAGGGACCATAGACAAAGGTATATCCTTCTAACTAGTATATTCGCTCTTGCTATATAATTCGTTGTCTTTTATCTTGTA
Organism: Gnaphalium uliginosum; assembly: GCA_963930675.1. Taxonomy (NCBI): domain Eukaryota; kingdom Viridiplantae; phylum Streptophyta; class Magnoliopsida; order Asterales; family Asteraceae; genus Gnaphalium; species Gnaphalium uliginosum. Next base: position 63,626,289 of record OZ005680.1, read on the forward strand.
TAAGTAATAAGTAACGTTGTGATGAACATATAGATCCTCAATATCTTGAATTCCTCGAGTTTATTGCAAAGCCTGTCGAGAATCTTCCTAGCGCAGAGATACAGTTGGAAAGAAAAGAAGCTGAACGAGCTGGTTAGTCTCAAAGCTTTTGAATATGTGGGCTTATGCAATGGGGTTAAACTTGATTATTAGAAGTGGACTTGCAAATTAATATGAAATTGAGTGAATATGCCTCATTTTTTATTTATTTCTGTTTTCAAGGTACTGCTAAGGAAGCCCCTATAATTACCCCTTTGATGGATTTTGTTCGCCAGAAAAGAGCCGCAAAGGGTGGACCTCGGGTAGGATTAATGTTCTGTATATTGTATTAACTTATAAGATATTAAGGTTGCTGTTGGCTGTAGCATATAAAAGAATTTTGCTTTTTTTTTGTTTCTGTTTTTTTTTTGGTGGTAAAAGGCAAGGAATGATGTGACACGATGGATGATGATAGAGATGTTATGATTTTTTTTCTTTACAGTTTTCCTTTCCAATGTCTTGGTCTTTGTTATCTGTTACAATTTCCACTGCTTCATGAGTTTACCTTTTAGCAAATTGTTGCACTAATTGTTCGTATCAGTATGAAGTTTATTGAGTCATATGCACATCCATAATCTGTTTGATGGCCTATTCCAGAGGTCCTTGCCTAATGGGAAATTGGTGAGAAGGGCTAGTGGTGCATCCTCTTCAAGTTCAAGTTCTGCTGCACTGAAACATGGTCCTGAAAGGAGGAGGTCGTCGACCATCATGGTATTCGAGCTTTAACATACATTTTACAAGATGAACTTTTATCGTATTGCTTCATGTCTGAGTCTCATTAATTTTAATCCCTATATTATGTTGTTTGGATTTAATTATCGTAAAATGACAACTATACGTATGCTTTACTTGTCATGATAAAACATGACTTGTGTTTTACTGTTATATATACGTTTACCTTCGTTGAAAAATTTCACGGACCTTCGTTGAAAATTTTTATGTACACTAAAAATCAAATTGAAAGGGGGATCTGGAGTTTTCTGTTTATTTGAATTATGTGATTCGATAGGATGGAATGAATTTATTGACATGACAAGCGGCATTTGGCCTGCAATGCTCATTTTTGGGTCCTGTAGATTTGGATAGTTTTCTCTGATGTGCATGGTTGATGGTGAAACATATGTAATACCTTGTTCTTTTCCTCGATGACAGTATGTCCCACGTGATACTGGGAAAGGCAGAAATGGTAAAGAAAAGTCAAACTATGTTCAAAT